>CM067218.1:40347928-40947928 GCA_034190945.1 Octodonta nipae | reverse complement strand
GCGGTTATTTAAGTCTCTGATGTATTTAGAAATCAAGTCCTTTTCATTATAGAGGGTTTCAGGGGGTCGGCTAGATGTGTGCCCGAAAACGAGTTCATAGGGTGTGAACCCATGGGTTTTGTTAGCGGAGTTGTTGTAGGTAATAATTGCGTATGGCAGAATATTGAAGGGGTGTTCGTCAGGGTGCTCGGCCTTATGAATACGGATCATATCTAACAATGTTGGATGAAAACGCTCTAATGAACCGTTAGATTGGGGGTGTCCTACACTAGAGTAGGAAAGTTTAATATCGAACAATTTGCAAAGGTCTTTGAGGAGTGCATTGTCGAATTCACGACCGTAGTCGCAGTGTATTCTCAGAGGCGTTCCGAAGTGTTGGAAAAACACCAAGAGTGTACTAACGACGGTTTTGGCGGACTTGTCGCTAATCGGGTAGGCCTGGGAATATTTAGTTAATTCGTCTCGGATAGTGAGGGCGTAATTTCTGCTAGGAACTTCGAGAATGTCGATGTTTATTCTTTCGAAAGGGGTTCTTGGAGTTTCTGTTACTACTAATGGGTTGTCAAGGTTTTTACGGAAAGCTTTAGTTGTCTGACAGATTTGACAGTTTCTAATGAAGTTTTCTACGTCTTTTGTAATACCTTGCCAGTTATACTTTTCTTTAATTCGTCTAATAGTTTCGTTGATCCCTCTGTGTATGTTGTTTTTACCGTTATGGAATTGATCTAGTATTATTGGCACTTGATCTCTTCCTACTGTTTTTGTTATGTTCTGACAGACTTTCCACTTTATGTCTGTTTCTGCAAACATAAACGAAAGCATTTCGAGTATAGGTAGGTCTAAGTTATTTTCAACGCAGTATAGTTCAGAGTCAGTTAGAAGGTCTTTGCTCTTGTAAATTGAGGCAAATAATACCTCGTTCACAGTGTCGAAATCAGTTGGGAGGGGAATAATGTAATATCGTCTTTTTCGAACGCTTTTACTATTGAAAATGTTAATTTTGAATTGCTCGAAGTCGGCGTTCTCTTCGAAGATATCCTCAAGAATTTGGTTATGAAAATCTTTTAAATTGCCGGATTGAAAGAAAACTAAGATATTTTTGTTTTCTCTATCAAGGAGTTGACAGTTGGAGTACTGAATTTTACTATAGTCGATAAGTGAGACGGTCTTATACCGTTCTACGAATGTCCGAAATTCTGTAAAAATTGAGTTGTCTTCGTCGTCAGTTTCAAGTTGTTCTGTCTCACTGTTTTCGTTTTCGTTTAAGGGAGTTATCGTGTAGTGTTGAAGTTTGGTGTTCGATTGGAAAGTCATACATTCATCAAAATGGTTGATTCGAATGCGTGAAAGGGCGTCTGCGTTCTTATTTACTTTTCCCGGTTTGTATATAATTTCATAATCGTACTCCTCGAGTTTGAGGCGCCATCTGGCAAGTCGACTACCTGGATCTTTAATAGAAAAGAGCCACGTTAACGGGCGGTGGTCGGTCAGGAGTTTAAACTTTCGTCCAAAAATTATTGGCCTGAAGTGTTTAACGGCCCAAACAATAGCCAGAAGTTCACGCTCTATTGTGGAGTATCGGGTCTCAGCCTTGCAGAGGGTCCTAGATGCGTATCCAATTGGCAGATCTTTGCCTATTGGTCCCTGTGAAAGCACAGCGCCGATTGCAAATGCGCTAGCGTCAGTTGTCAAAATAAAGGGCTCATTGAAGTCGGGGTAAATTAAAATTGGGGTCGAAGTGAGGGCTTGCTTTAATTCATTGAAAGAATTAACGCATTCAGAACTGAAATAGAATGAAACATCTTTTTGCAGCAATTTTGTGAGTGGTTTTGAAATTTTAGCAAAATTGGGTATGAATCGACGATAATACCCGGCTAATCCCAGAAAGGATTTGATATCTTTTTGATTTTGGGGCTGAGGAAATTTCAATATACATTCTACCTTTGATGGATTGGGTTTAACTCCATCTTTGGTAATCAGATGTCCGAGATAGGCAACTTCTTTGCGAAGAAATTCGCACTTGTCTGGTTGGATTTTGAGGTTTGCCTTTCGTAGGCGTTTAAAAACATCAGTAAGACGAGACAAATGGTCGTTGATAGTGGGAGAGTATATGATTATGTCGTCCATATAGACGAGACAACGTTCGTTTTGAATACCTAGAAGAATGTTGTCCATAACCTCTGGAATGTTGAAGGGGCATTCTTTAGACCAAAGGGCATCCTTACGAATTCGTAGTGCCCATTCTCAACGGTAAACGCGGTTTTGGAAATGTCTTTCGGGTCAATCTCAATCTGATGGAATCCTGAGGCGAGGTCAAGTGTTGTGAAATATTGGCATTTGCCAAGTTGATCTAATAAGTCCGAAATGTTAGGGAGAGGATATTTGTCATCAACTGTTAGTTCGTTGAGTTTTCGATAATCAACTACAACGCGCCATTTTTGCTTTCCTGAAGCGTCCAGTTTTTTCGGTACTACCCATACAGGGGAGGACCAGGGTGAGTTTGAATGGCGTATAATACCTTCGTCTAGCATTTTCGTTACTTGGGATTTAACTTCCTCTTTATGAATCTGAGGGTAGCGATAAGATTTCGTGAAAACTGGTCTAGAGTTGTTAGTCTCGATGGTATGTTTAATTTCGTTGGTAAATGACAGATGGTCTCCTTCGAGATAAAATATGTCAGAGTAGTCAAGACATAGTTGCGATATTAAGTCGGATTCTTCTTCGTTTAAGTGGTCAAGTCGGAGTTGATTGAAAATTTGCTCTTGTCGTTCTAGTATGTTGTTGTCTGTTGGTTGGGTTTGTGAAATAGGATTCACACTGAAATGTTGTAAAGGCTCAAGTTTAATGTCAGTGAAATTTCTAGTTTTAGGGATGGCATTTGCATTTAATACGGATGTCAGAAATTGGCCATTACTATCGACTTTTACTATAGCATTCGGAAGATGGACTTTTTCAACTTCTATGCCTGTTAATAAGGCATCTGTATCTCTAAGGTTGCAAGTAAGTTTACAGATTTGCTCTGTACGTGGTTGAATGGAAATGGAGTTGACGGGGTTACATGAAAAGTTTTTAGGGGTATCTTTACTGATTAAATCGTCTGTTACTTTATACAAGGGAAGTGTTTTGAAATTGGTTACTAGTTGCTTCTTTTCGAAATCAATGATGCAATTATAATGTTCCAGGAAATCGGAACCTAATAGGCCATCGAATTCGATGTCTAGATCGCTTATGTAGACTTTGTGTGGATCTGTTAGATTGAACGGGACTAAAGTGGATTCGTTTATGAGAATTTTTTGGTTAGTGATACCTTGTATCACAACGTTTTCAGGAGATCGGTTGGGAAATTTTTCACAAGTTTTGGGCTTGAAGATTGATAAGCCTGCTCCTGTATCGATTAACAATTTGTAAGTGTTAGAAGCGTCATTGATGTAAAAGAGGTTCTTTGAGTTAACTGAAAGTGCGGGGCTTATAGGAAAGCGTTTTCCGGGAAGTTGAGGTTTGGATTGAAGCTGTCTTTGAAAGTCATTGTCTCGAATTGGGACTGAAGATTGAGGATTTGAGTGTCCGGTGGTTTGTCTACGGTGAGAGCCGTTTGAAAATTTCGCTGAGAATTATCGGGTATATCAGAGCAGAATTCAGGATAAACATGTTCATAAGTGTCGTAATTTTCATAATTGTGAACCTGAGAGTAATATAAATCGTTACTTTATGGTTCAGTATCCAAATGTGAGTATTCATCTTGTTGAGGGTAATCAGAGTCATAGAAATTGCTTGACTGATCATTAGTGTAATTGGGAGTGTTATAGAAATCTGACTGGTTAAAGTGATGGGCCCTTTGTTGCTGATTTCTGAAAAAGTTTGGATTGGGTCGAAAACTGTTAGGACTTTGATTTTGTCCGCTAGTTGAGGGTCGATTTTGTTGGAATTGTTGTCTATTCTGGTCAAAGTTGGGTCTCATTTGGTTTGTGGGTTGAGAAAATTGATTAGGTCGAAATTGTTGGAAATTATTATTGTTAAAATTCGAGTTTGGCTGTTGTTGCCTTTGTCTAGTTAAGCATTCGTTAAACGAATGCCCTGTTCGTTTGCAAAACGAGCATTGCTTTATGAAAGTTGTAGCGTTTGGTCGTTTTTGTTGTTGTAGGTTACGGGTAACTAGAAACTTTTGATTTTCTAAGTGACACAGTTGTATCTCCCGTTTTATTCTAGAAACAGCAGTTATAATGTCGTCAGGGTTGCTAGCACGTATAATTTGCCCTATTTTCGGCTCAAGACCTGTTAAAAGGCTGTTCAGAGCCATAGAGTCAATGAGAGAAATTTGTGCGTCTTTTTCTTTTGTAGTTATGTTTTGTTTATTGACGGCCGCGTGCATTTTGGCTTCGTGTGTTTGAAGGCGGGCCGCGAAAGTTAATGGGGACTCATTGGGAAGTTGCCGCATTCTCTGAAGATCTTGAATTAATGCAGACAAATCGCGTGAATCACCGAAGAGCGTTTTGATGTCGTCCCAAGTTGATGGGTTTCGGGAATTTACAAGTTCGGCGGCACGGCCTCTCAACTTGTTTTTTATATGAAGGATTAATAAGGCTATTTGATTAGAAACAGCCATGTTGTGTGCTGTTGTGCAAGAGCTAATAAAAGTGTTAAGGAAAATGGGATTCCCGTCGTATTCAGGAATAATCGCAAATATCTCTGAAATTTTGTAAGGTTCTACCGTTGGGGTTGTGGCACCTTGTTTTGTAGTGGTCATAGTCAAAGTATTTGCACAATATTAAAAATTTAAATCGATTATATTGTCGAATTGACAATGGTAAAACGTATAAATCAATGTTTAAATAAATAAATGTGAAAATAGATAGATATTAAAATAATTAGATCAAGTTATTATAAGTTGTCGTTCAAAATAATGGTATAAATTTAATGTGTAATTATCAATATGTACCAAAATTGGTCAAAAATATTTCTTACCTTGCAATTTTACTCAAAATAAATGAACTGAATATATCAAGGGTAGTGATGTAATATGTTTAAAATATTTAAGGAATATTAAGGATTTATCTTTGATGATAGAAATGGTGATTAAGTGTATCAATAAATGGAAATAATAAAATAATAATAACGTAATCCTTACAATATAATTCCTGGCATGGACTGTTCTGTAAGTTGACTGCACTGGTTAGCCATTGCGTGTTCCTGGTGCTAGCTCGCTTCCAGTTGTGTCTCCAGCAAGAGGTTGATTGTCCCACGAAGGTTTGGAAACCACCACGACTAGTTAGAATTCTCGTGTTCTAGTCGTTTTGGAACAATCCTACTGACTGCGCCAATTTTATATCTTCACAAACACAAATGCTTTTAAAAAAAAAAATATTTTTATTTAAAACACAAATTAAATATTTTACTTCAAAAATTACGTTAAACAATATAAATGAGATAATTGAATGCGATACACTTAATGACGCTCACAGCCATCGCATGTGCATTTATAAGCTACGTCTTGCATTGTCAGCATCAGCAGTTTTACACGTGCGATGGGCATTTGCGTATTTCCTGGGAATTGCTATATCGTGTAATATGACACCATGTGAACGACTCATTGACCGGTTACACGGTGTTGTCATATTATTATTCTAAGTATTGTATACGACGTATATAACTATATATATATATATATATATATATATATATATATACGAATTTTTACTACAACTATTGTTCCTTTAATATAATACAATAATCAATCAAAGTATAAATCTTAGCTCGTTTTAGAATAAATTAATATTTGGTAAAGAACTCTAGAATTAAATCAATAGGTTTATATTAAACTGAAACAAACAATGAACTAAATAAATCAAAAACGGTCTTGAAAATATCTAAATTAGTTTCTGACAAACGCAATAAAAATATTTATAAATTACAGACAGCCTTGCCTCTATTATATATTACTATAAGTTTCCCCTCAACAACCGTGTTTCCCCCACTCCTTTTATATATGCATACGCTCGCCCATTCTTTGTCATGTTTGCTAACATTTTTCAGATATTTCACAGACATTTAGTGAAAAATGAGAATAGGGGTTTTGTAGAATGACAGCTCTACTTTCAATAACTTTTTTCGAATTTCAAATTTGATTATCTATGACGCATGGAGGCACAATGCAAAAATAGTGAACAAAAAACTTTATATCACAATTGTTACAAAACTAATAATAAACCGGTAGCGCCTGGTTTTGGCATACATAAAATAGATGTAAATTACTATCAGTTCCTACAAGCCCAGTTCTACAGCTTCTAAAGTGACGAAGATACGATTTAAAAAAAAATTCTACATTTTCCAGTATTTTTTGTTTTTCCCTGTTACTAATGATCCAATCGGATCGAGCCTGGGCTCATTTCATTGGTACTCATGCTTTACAATTGACCTGTAGTGTTGACACCTTTGAGAGTAGTTTATTATTTTTGATTTTATAAACATGCTAAGAAAAAAACGTAATTTTCCTGCTTTAATTGTTTATAACAAAGTAAAAAACCATAGTAGCGAGTGAAAAACATACGAAAATAATGCTACGAATCGTTGTAAATGTTGCACAATCTGTATCCTGATAGTTTTTTTTACAAATTATCAGTTAATTTTTGCTGTGTTGATTGGCCTATCATATTGTGTTATTCAGGCAATTCACTGCTCTATTGGGTTCATGCATTTGGTTTTATTTAGATTTATGTTTCTACATATCCTTGGCTGGTTATCGTAATTATTAGATAGTTACTTTCCACAATCTGTTTTAATTTCTATCTTACATCTAATCGACTTGTATTTTCGTCTTCTGGGCTGTGTTTAAAATATTTTTTGTTACTTCTGCCGTAGACAGGTGAAGCTGGTCGATTATATGTTGTCTCCGTATGGATAGTGTATCTGCACAAGATTTTTCTATTCGGAAATCTTGTTGTTAGACTCACGTGAAACATTCTCTCGTTTATTAGTATGGTATTAACATCTGTAAGAACAAATGTTGGCTGTATGACATGAAACAACATTTCCTATACTTTAGGAAGTTAGACTTAATGAGAACGCCAGAGATAGGGCAGCGGTTTAAACCAGCACGGCGTTCTTCCAATTCGCTTTCATGGCAATTGAGTTATGTAATGAAACTTAAGGGAATATTTACTGAGCTGGTTGAAATCGAGGACATGCCTAGTGTACTTCATTGAAGTGTTTTTGACCTCAATCTCACACTTTTGATAACCATTTCAAGAACCTCTGCAAAGTATTTTCTGGATTTGAGAATGAAAAGTTGACACTGTTTCTCAAAATGTTTTATGTGTTTTAAGCTATGTCGTTTCAGATTCACGAATCCGGACTAACAAATACACAACAATGCAGGTGGTTCGTTTTGGGATTAGCTATCAAGACAGAACACAGCATTACGACCAGTCCCATTTTAGAATTTCCTACAGAGAAAGGCAAATTTGTCCTATCCACATTTTCACTAATATCTCTGTGGTTGTCACTTTTTATTTAGAACTGATATGGAGCCAATCCTGTTGCTAAAGAACATTGACCAACGCCTCGTTATGGAGAAATAGCTTATCATTCGGGCATCATGAAGTTATTGTGGATCCAATCGGATGGCAAAATCACCACAAGTAGTCCCAAAGAAAATACTACAACCAACCGCCTTAATTGTCTAACTCATATTGGCAAAATTCAATAAAACATTAAGGAGGTCATTATGAGCAAATTTGGTGCACGAATTAAAGATTAGGTCCGTTTTCATCAATTTGGGTTACATAATTTTCTAATTCAACTTTTCATTTTTCATCACCTAACCTTCCTTTTTTAAATAGTTAGTATCAAATTCATTAATTAATTTTAAGTTCGCAATTTCTAATAATCTAATTTTTACGTATTTCTCTTTTCGTTGTATTTAATTTAAATTGCAAAATAATATTTATTTACACACTACTTCACTTATCATAATATGTTAAACAACTTGTTTTCTGAGACACTTTATTTATCCAGAACATTTCACAATGTTTGCTTTACGAACGAACTCTATACACTGAATATTTGTTACATGGATTTTGATTAGTGCACAACAGTCGAAAGCTTCCACTTATTTTGCATAATTGCGTTGACTTGCTGTAACAGTATTATTGTAACACATCTTGGACCTCTCTTTAGAGTGGAGCAGTCAATATAACTTTGGACTGACATTTGGCCCTGTTTACCAAATCTCGGTACTGCATTCATCTTCTTTATTACTTCGATCACTTCCAAGGATATGTTGCCCTAGTTATTTATGTGCTTTCATCCTTTTTGATTGAGATCCAATACGATCTATTATGCAGAATTTTTCTTCAAAATTATTCTTTCCTGATCCCGCTTGTTTATAACCCACAATCCTACCCCTTTTCTCTCATTATGCGCGATTGAGTTGGACATATTTTTGTAACTATAGCAGCTGCAGCTTTCAACATCTTCAGCATAAACGAAATAATTACAGGAATTAGGAGAAAATAGAAAGAGCTAGTAGACAGAATGCAAGATGACCACTAAGAACGTATTGAATTATAAATGTGGAGTCAGAAGAAGTATTGCTACACCGTAACAGGCAAAAGCCTGAAATGGAAAAGAAGAACTTTCGTTATGTTGGTCTTTTATACTAATCGCCTCATTATACTTTTTCGGTTGATCTGTTCTTAGTTAATAAACATTCCGGCTATTTAAACTTATTACCCTCTTTAGATGAGCTCTTTTCTAATAAGCAAATAACATGCAATTAAACGTAATAGACTAATAGTTTCTGAAAGTAGCGGGCTCAAACATATTATTTTCAAAATGAAATATACCCACATTTAAAAAAGAGAGATAAACAAACAAACAAACGAATTGTACTCCACGTACTACTACATGAAAAATATATTTAGCAAAGGTCTTATACAAAAGATAAATACAAAACCGCCAAAAGTCAGTGTGGAGATTCATCAATTACGTGTTTAATTAACAGATCGTTTTGCGAGACCTTTTTTTTAGTCAGGAAAGAAATGTGGTAAACGACGTTTCTATAATGGCCTCCTCTTGGAAAAATGCTGTCGTCCGTTAATTGAGAAGCGAACTTGAATAGTAAACTGCAGGAAAGTGTCACGAATCTACGTGTTCGATGAAGCTTTGAACGAGGTGCTTGATCGATTTGTACATTTCTTTAATGTTAGATAAAAACTCCCGTTTCAAATAAATGAGAATTTCTCATGGAGTTTTATGAAATGAATTTATACTGGTCTGGCAAATGTATTGAAAATATGACCTTTTTTTATTTGGGGTATATAAATTCTAAATGATAAAATGTGAAGACCATGATTCAAGATGCTTGTTTCTAAATGTTATGGCAATATGTGTTTTGGAATAACACGTGATTTTATTGCTGACAGAAGTAGATAATTTCAATGTAACATCGATGATTTTGATTCTAAATTGTTCAGACAGTATATCTCAATAGAAGGCTAATATGAAATATTGTGCTAGGTTACTTAGAAATTATAATCAGGAACGCGGTGAGGGCGGTACGTTGCGTTGTCAAGATGACAGCCGCAAGCTATCAATCAATTTGGTGTTATCGCATCTCTCAGTTGGTTTGTCTTCGTCTTATAGTTTGGCGCTGTCACCTTCTCGCAACACACCGCTTGCACCGCACATATCTCATTTGCGTTGGACATAGCTTTAGGCACTTACTCAATAGGCAGGTAGAAGCTGGAGGTGAGCGTGGGAAAAGATGGTCGTAAAATCCTCGGGGATCAGAATGGACGGGGCTTGTGCCTGATTCGTAAATCTCGTAGAAAATAACAGATTATTTCTGTTGATAGTGATTTCGAAACATGAAATACACAGAAATCACTAATATCGAAAACAAAACCAACCAACAAAACTCAGAACTCGAAAAACTGCATATACAAGATTCCTTGCGCATACAATAACTTTAATATTGGAGAAACATCGAGACAATTAAACGTACGAATTAATGAACACAAAAATTTCATAAAGAAACGACAATTTGAAAAATCGAAAATTGGTAAACATGCTTGGAACCTAGGCCATAAAATACAATTTGACAATTCAACTATACTTCAGTAGAATTCATTCGTATCTGGTTACCGACAATTAAGGAAGAAATTAGTAATGGCCATCTCCTTTTGAGCAACCCAATATCGGGATAGTTTATAAGGTTTTTCCTAGGTTTTCTCTAGTGGCGTTAATGGGATCACTGAATTAAAGAATTCTTTTTTTGGCGAATGCGCTATCTTATATCAAAGTCGTACCTAGGAACGTCACTTATAAATTCTAAAGACAACTCTTTCAAGTTCTTCCAACTTGAAAGCTGTTTAACTGCAATACATGATCTTTAGATTTTTTTGTGCTACCTGTATATCTAGGAACAAATTTTTCTTATGTCAACTTTTGATTTTTTCTTCAATATACAAATTTTTGTTTCGATTGTGGTTTTATTTCCCAAAAACATATAAAAATAATCGATAGGATATTGATTGTTAACTGTCTTGAAGGAGTGTATGGCGAAGATGCAAGGCAGAGACCGGGCCACGCAGGGGATTAAAGGTTGATTCTATGGCCGACATTGTGCAACCTCCGTATGACCCGGTTGTTAAGCTTCCTTTCTATCGTCGGAAGGGCCAGCAGTGTTGAAGATTAGGTCGATAAGTGGTATAGTGCTCTGAAAATTAACAAACAATGGAGTTCAAATCAGGCCACACAAGAGCAAAAAATGCCTGGGCATAAAAAAATGAAGAGAGCAGCTTTTTTTAGTGTAGTAAGATCAGTGTTGTTATATGCCACAGCGGTGATACATTTGAGGGTGTATCGAAGGTTATATAGACAGATGCTTTTGCAGGTGAACTGCGCTTACCGAGCGGTGCGGTTTTACTTGTAAAATATTAAATATTCACCAGCCTGGCCTATGACATTTATTAGATAATGGCCTTTCGAGATAATACTGGTCCTTGAACTCCAACGGATATATCGTATCTAGTTGAACGTCGTGACTAGATAATTATTAAATTGGATCAAAGAATTTTTATCTGGTCCGGTCTACTTGCGTTCGAGTGCATGTTAAACTTTCCAAATCACACGAAGTAATAATTGGTGTATCCCAAGATTCAATGCTTGGGTCCATGTTGTTTGATTCCAGTGCAATGCTTTACACTGACGACACACATTTTCGGGAATCCTTTAGCATTGCATATAGGTTTCATAAACCTAAATTACTATATTAATTAGAACTAGGATTAATTATTTCTAACCACTTTTCTGTTACGATTCCTAATCTTTAAATAGTCTGGTGAATGAATTAATATTAATATTGTGTTTAAAATATTTATCTATTAGTGATTGTTCGGTTTCAGTTAAATTCCTAAAATTATTGAAATATATGTTATCCGTATATTTTGTATTACTATTCCATGGTTGTCTATGTCATTTTGACATGAGGAAATTAAGTTATATTTGGCGTTTTGCTTACAAAATTTTGGTGTATTAAAAAGGAATTTCATCCTCTGTTTCTGAATTGAAATTGGAAAATTCAAAGTAATGTAATGTACTAATTACTTCATTTCTTTCTCTGCTGCTGGATTTTTTTGCTAGATGTTCGTACTGTATTGAACGGCTAATGGCTACTGCAAATTATTGTCAATTTTTACTGTTTTTTTTTTGTGTTTTCCCACGCACTTTCATCTAGTATTCTTGACTCAGTGATTGATTGTCATATCTATTATCTAACACTGAAATCTTCTTCTTGAAATTACCCTGTTCATTCACTGGAAATCACAGCTAACGCTACACCTATTAAAGGAATTATAAGACAAGTAGTTTTCTGCTGGCTATCCCAATCGTTAATAGCAGTCACTGTTTCAAATTGTTTGTCCACAGGTCAAGATGGATTATCATCAAATGTGGGTAGTTTGATAAATTAATCGCATTTTTTAATTTACTTTTACACATTAAATTTCAGTTGGTACTGTTCTTTGAATTGAATCACTGTTAGCTACAAATTTTTAGTATTTTTATGACATATCATAAATAATCTTGTTTACATCTGATTCTGCATTACATACTTTCTGGTTAACTATTTCAAGACTTTGTGAAACTAATTGTTCAAGTTGTTCGCCTTTTTCGTTTAAACCCTTCTTGTTAAATTGTTAAGTCATGTTGTCTTGTTAATTCAAAGATTTTACGTTCATATTGGTTTTTGTTCGCTGATTAAAGTAAACGTTCAAATAAATTGTGTTGTTTCTCATCTGTTGCTTACGTTTTATAGTGATCACGAGATATTTTTTTTTTTCTACGAATGTAGGATTCTTGTTTATTCCGCTTTTCTTTTTTATCTCTTCTGCAATATCTTATTCAATATTTTGTCCAGCTTATCTGTAGCTCTTTTGAAAATTCCCTTATTAGACGAAAATCGACATTAATGACTGTAGAGCACTTTATTAGACTGTATCACAGAATTTGCTCAGTAATAGAAGTCTCAGGTCACTATGCTATATAGTCGATTGGTTTTTAGTTCCACTCCAAATGAAGTTGGTGCGCTACTAACGTTTTCTTTCTGTCTCTAGCTCTGTTCCGTTCCCAATAAAATACTCTTTATATTAATTTCATCATATTGCAAGCAAATATTGGGAGAAGGATACGAAAGTAGAAATCTCAGTATACAGTTAAAGCAAAGCTAATCAAGTTATTTGTTAATCAAATTAGAAGTCCGGAATTAGATATAGATATTTCAAGTATATAAAATATGGAGTAGACTTATTTTCAAACAGGAATACTGAACTTCCGGCTAAGATGGCGAGACAGCTGCATGTGTGTGTGCGTGGTAGGTTTAGGAAATTAGTAGAGATAAAAGGGTCGTTCTGTTTTTCCCTGTATATTCAATCTACATTATAGACGCGTAGAAAGTGATATAATGGAAAGACGCTTGGGAAGTGATTATTTGTGTTAGTAATTAGTGAAAAAGCCGGAGGTCCAAGGCTGCCTTGTCCTGTAAATATTGTTTTGTTCATAATCGGGTTAATCATATTCTCTTTCACAGAATTTTGAAAAATAACGTTTGATTTTCATTACAAAAGACATTTTTGTTCCAATATTTTTAGTGAAATAGAGAAATATAAATAAGGAAAATTATCTATGTTATTACATCACTTGTAACTGGCTAATACGATCGAAAGATCGAAGCCAACCCCTGTCCTTAGAGGGACCTTGGAAAAAGAACAACAGGAAAACTGGTTTATCATACTACAAATATTTCTTTCTCTCAGTAAATCAGTTAGGAAGACTTTCTGAAATGGGCAACCAGTGTTCTGGTTAATTATACGAAGTTACCCTCCTATAAGAAATATAGGAGGGTAACTCCCTTAGAAATTTTAAACATTTGGGTGTGATCTTATCTGCATATACAGAATAGTATGAAATTCTGTTAAATAAATCTGAAATGGAAAATAAAGAAATGACCGTAATGTTCCCAATAAAGTAATTATTCCCAAAGACAGCCTATTTTGAGCTATAATTTTCAGTGGATCAATGAAATGGAAATTATATCCTACTATACACAATTTTCCCAGTTGTAAGCTGTATTAAAATTTATGGGTTTATGTGGTGTTGATCGACCTCTAATAGGCGACTTTCGTGAAAGATTTATGAAAACTATCACCATATTTTAAAATAAAATTCCAGGCAATATTCTGATAGTGAATCAAAATACTATTATCCGTCGCGTACTGGGTAAGGAAATGCAGCATAGAGTTCTTATAGCGAGTAAATAAGTTTCGTCGTCGCACAACATAAAAATATGGCTTTAATAAAGTTCATATATTTGCGGATAAAATTTCACACCTCTCTCTCATTTTAGTGTTAATCGTAGAAAACTTTTAGATTACTTCGTCGTGTATCGTTTATTATAATTTAATTTAAAGTTTACCTATTAAGAGAGTAAAAGTCTTTGGCATTTTTTAAATGTCTATGAAACTACTTCATACAAGGGGGGGAAATTACTAAATTAGAAAATAATTCGTTGTATTACGCTCTATAAAAAAAAGTTATTTATTTACTAGTATTAGAGCTATAAATGTAATAATAAAACCTAAGAAGCTAAAAACGCGAATGTTGAAATCAAAGTTAACAGAGAAAGCCAGCAAGCCTAGAAAACGAAGGAACTAAATATCTATATTAAATTAAACTATTAAACACATACAACTTAGAAATAGTGTAATGTCTTTATTTACACACTCTGGTTTTTGGATTAATTCAAAAACTATTTACAATTTATATTGAACACCTGTGGTTTACTATACGACAATCGAATACCGAACGAATCCATTCGTCAGCCCTCCATGGTTATATATTTCTTCCCAGAGGTCTCTAGATGGATAAATTTCGATAGCACCAGCTGCCGGCCTCGACTCGCCAGGCATACAACCTCTTTCATGGCGTGGCGATATTTGCAAGATCCCATATCGACAATGGGACGTTCGGTGGAAGTAACAGTAGACGATCTTCGAATGTAGGCTGCGAGTATTGTGACAGCTTACAAGGATGTCGATGCCACTGAATCAAAAGATAGTTTCCATGATACTTCTCACCACCCTCCAATTCACTCCTTCCAACTCACAGGCTATCTATAGGACCGCCAATTTCATCAGGTACTTCTCCATCATAATAGTTCTCAACTCTACCAGAGTCATCCAAAGATCGCTATATGTTAGCTTGTCTTACGAGAAGGTTTTCTTTATCAAATAGAAGATGTCTGGGTATCAGACACATTGATTGATTTTCTTCGAAATGAAGGAGATTCCCCATTACTGGACCTTGCTTCCTTGAAAACAGTTTGACTATTCCTGTAGATCTCGAGCCCCACAATCAGCCAGGTCTCGGGGTTTCTCTCTGGTCAAGTTGTGCTGAACTTCCTGCCCATCCGTGTACAGTGACATAAACTGTTCGAAGGTGGTTGAATGCTGCGGACTTGGGCTTGCTCAACTTCGGCGTCATGTGTTTCGGCATAAGGGGCAAACCTGTTGAACTGTACCACTTTTGGTTTTCCTCGAGGTAGCTTCCTTATTCTGTAGACAAAATCGTTGATTCTCTTTACATTTTGGTAAAGCCCACCGAAGATCTTTGTTGATTGGGCGAATGAGCCGACGACGTTGCGGGTTATACAACCAAACAAGATAATCAACTTGGAAATCCTCGCTCTTGCCTTTGCTGTCATATGCTTCATTCATTCGGGCAATGGGATTCTCGATATTGAACCAGACGCGCTGGTGGTTGTCGTCCATCGTTGTCGTAACTGATCTGAAATAATAGGTCTATACTTTAAACAATTTAATAAACACCCTCTTCTCTGCTCACGATATGTGTATTATGATGGATAGCTTTACATTAGTATGCAGGTACATTCTTTTAGAAATTTAAATCAAGAGATGTGATGTTTAAGCACTTTTTGGGAAATAACCAGAATTCACGAAATTACAGTGCATATAAGTGTATTTATATGAAAAAATGGACAATTTTGAAATTAAAAATTACAATGATGATTGTTTCAGTCTTCACTTGATGAAAATTCATTTTTAAGATTACTTAAAAAACAGAAACACTTGTTTAAATTTTCACTTTTTATTTCTTTATATTTGACATATGTTTCGCCAAGTCTGGCTTCATCAACTGATGAAGTCTGGCTTCATCAGTTGATGAATAAGTGCAATGTTTGCTCAAGAAAAGTTGAAAAGGGTGATAAAATTATCCAGTGTGATTGTTGCAGAGCTAATCTTCATTTAGGAGACTCCTCTGGTCTATATGCAGGTGAAATAAGAGCAATCGTGGTGCAAAAACAACTGTTAATTTTTTTGGTGAAGAATGCCGAACATCATTTAAAAAAATACCAATGTTACGTAATAAAATGTGTGTATTGGAAAATGAAGTACAACAACTGAAGAATGAGATAAAAATTATAAAGTATAAAACCCCCAACAATACATTTTCAAGCTATCGTGCAAGAAGTGGAGAGACGAAATAGTAGATGGCTTAATGTTATTAGTTGTAATGTACAGGAATCTAAAGAAAAAACTGGGATTGATAAAGCCAAGGATGACACAACCTATATTAAAAGAAATTGGGTAAATTGAGCGAGAGTTTCTCTTAAAAAAAATTAAGAGTTCACTGCATGGAGATTTATAGAGCTGACAATTGGTCTTAGTTACTTAAACAAAATCGAATACCAAACGATCGCGAACAACAAACACCAAACTATACAATAATTATTCCATACATACAGGGTCTCTCAGAAAGACTAAACAGTGTGAGCAACAGATATGATATTAAAATGTCATTTAAAAAAAAGAATACACTAAAATCAGTTATATAAAAGACAAAACCAAAAAACACTTACTCGAAGTATAAAATTCCTTGTGAAAGTAATAAATTCTATATTGGAGAAACCTCTACACCTCTATTGTTCGAATAAGCGAATACAAAAATTACATTAAAAAACGTTAGTTGGAAATCCAAGATTTGTGAACATGCTTGGGACCATGGTCATAAAATGCAGTTTCAAAATTCAGTTATATTGCACAAAGAACCACACAACACCAAAAGAAAACTAAAATAGCCTGCTTTAATTTTGTTAAATGAAAACGATTGTATCGCTAGTACCTCCGTTGAATTCAATTATTCCTGGTTGCCGATGAGTAAGGAAGAAATTGCTAATGGTCATGGTCTTGTGAACAACCCAGTATCGGGCTAGGTTTTCTCTTATGATTTTTTTAATTCACTGAATCAACAATGTCGCTCCTAGGAGCGCCACATAAAATTATGAAGAGCACCCATATCAAATTTTTCCAATTTGAAAGGAACTTTATTATTATGTAAGCTTTTGTGCTATCCTGAATATTCTGAAATTAAATTCTCTTAGTTACCTGATAAGTCAAATAATATTGTCAAACATTATAATTTAAAAATTTTAGAATTGTGCCTTTTTATAGTTTCTTTGCCTTTGACGGGCTCTGACCTATACTCGGAAACGTTTAACATACAGTAATTTCGTGTATTTTGGTGATATTTCCCAAAAAGTGCTTAACAGTAAACAAAATATGCCACACTATCCTTCAGCAAACAACAAGAGATGTGAGATCTTTAACAATCAATGAAAAAATCAAGTAACAAACATTTGTTAAAATTCACTCCAATACAGAACCTTCCGCTTTTTTAGTCGGTTAGCTAAAGTACAATAGGTGAAAACTAGGTTATACGACCGTTTACGGTATTTCATCCCCTATGCCTGCATTTGGAGCAAATTTACACAGAGCCGTCCTCCTGATAAAGATGCATTATTTTCATTGGCTCTTATTTCCAGCTATAGTGATGACCTTTTCAGAATGTCATCCAACCTTTCTTTTTCAGACTGCCTTTACCATTTTTTTTCTTTAATTTTTTATACTGGCTGCACATTTGCGGCACCAAGCTCTGACGTCTTCGAAGTAATTCACCCAGTAGTAAAGCTGGCAAACTTTGTCAAGGGTTTTATTCATGCCCAGGTGGCCTCCGGTAATCCCATTATGTACTTCGGTCCAGTCTTCATTGGCCTGCACTCGGATCTGCCTGATGGAGATACCCTCTCGCTGTTCCGTCTTCAGACAATGTCCGCATTCCGCACGGTGTTCGACCTTGAAGTCGTATTGCTGTAATTTCTCCATCCATCTGGCCAGTTGTCCTTCCGGTGTCTTCATGTCCAGCAGCCATTTGAGTGCGGCATGATCTGTTCGGATTAAGAAATGACGACCATAGAGGTATTTGTGGAAATGGTCTACAGCCCTTATTATTGCAAGAAGTTCTTTTCTGGTGACGCAATAATTTCTTTCCGGTTTCGAGGATCCACGGCTGTAATATTCGATCACCCTCTCTTCACCATCTTGTACCTGGGATAGGACGACCCCCAAACCTGTGTTGCTGGCGTCGGTGTCTAAGATGAACTTGCCGGGCTGTCTAGGAAAGGTTAGGATTGGGCTGGAACATAGTGCTGCCTTCAGTCGCCTGAATGATGTTTCGGAATCCCGATTCCAATGGAAGGTCTCTTTCTCAGTGGTCTGCCGATGTAGAGGGGCGGCGATGGTGGCAAATCCCTCAACAAAACGCCGGTAGTATGAACAGAGGCCCAAGAAGCTTCGGAGTTCATGCTTGTCTCTTGGGACTGGCCAATCACGGATGGCTTCTATCTTGTCTTCGTTAGTGCGGATTCCTGACTCGGACACTACGTGGCCCAAAAACTCTACTTCTTTTTGGAACAAGGAACACTTCTTCGGATTGAGTCTCACGTTGGCGTTATTAATTCTGGAGAATACTTCGCCCAGGTTCTTCAGATGGTCGTTGAATGTCTGGCCCATGACTAGAATGTCGTCGAGGTTTACTAAGCACGTCCTCCATGTTAACCCGCTCAGTACATACTCCATTAGCCTCTCAAATGTAGCGGGTGCATTACATAACCCAAAGGGCATGACCGTGAACTGAAACAGCCCTTTACTGTGGAGAACGCTGTCTTCTCTCTGTCGTTTGCGTGTAGACCAACCTGCCAATATCTACTTTTTAGGATCTAGTGTGGAGAACCATTTTTTATCTCAAAGCGATTGTTGTCGTACTGAAATGAAACAGGGTCGGGTTGGTAAATTTCGTAACAATATCAATGAAAGGAGAATAAAATGCTCTATTTTCAAGTGTGAAAATCAACTGTGGCGTCCATAAGAAAAAGAAATTGGATGATGGTAGCCCAACAACGAAATATCGGATGCGTTTTTGGTTTAGCGTTTCCTCTTCAAATAACCCTACAAAAAATTAAATACGTTATCTGAGATTTTCTATTTTTTTTCGGATATTTTCTGTACTTGGAAAATTTAAATTTTAATCACGAAATTTTGTCATGGACTAAATAAGGCAGTCTTGCCACTATTCAAACATTATCGTATTTCCTGTAGTTTCTGATGTCCCAATGGTGAGGGTAAAATATGCATTGCCCTGTATATTACGACATTGAATCAACATATATCAGCGAGTTTACTATGAGCGCCACAGAAACGGGACTCAAAATACAAAAACACAAAACAGTAGGTTAGTATTTTCTTATGTTTTGTTAGCATTACTTATGTTTACAGGCATTACGTCATTGCAGGAACTCTTGTAGGTACGGGAAACTTTTTCAGTTTATTTTTTGGTAAATATCATGCTGGTTTAAAATCTATTTTCCCTGAAATTAAAACAAAGGCTTTATGTTCGTGAGGAAAAAAATATTTCAATCATATATTTGTGTCTAAATATCTCAAGTGTTAGAAATAATATATTGTTTTTTTATTTTCAGTTGTGAGCTACATAAAATATATTTCCCCCATTTTATCTCAAACATTTAAGACCTTGAGTGTCATATCTGTTGATTAAATTTCTTAATATTTGAACAGACGTGACATAACGTCTTCTATATTTTAGGCATCTCACGCATAAAATGTTATATGTTTCAGTGAGGCTCGGAAGTTAACCAATCAGGAGTAATTCAATTTGCATTCTTTAGGTTTAAATGGATGTCATCCTTGAAATGACGTAGAATGAAAAATTATGTCATATAAATTTCAAGGATCCTATTTATAACTTGTAAAGTGCCAGAAATTCAAGAGGCATCTTTAATAGGTTCTACATTGACATGTTTATTACATACTTGTTGTAATGAAATTTAGATGAATATATGTAAAGAAAAGTGTTGATTATAAGCCAAGTTATTGTTTATATTTTGGTGGTTAATACAATACGAATACTAATACCTTATTATTTTTGCAAGTTTATAATACAATAAATCATTTTGATACAACTGCTGAAAGCAGTATTATATTTGCCGACTCTATGCATGTTTAGTCCGTAATCTGGTACGCCATAAACTCCTCCATGTACAGAGTTCTTGGAAACAACAAAGTACTTAGCTCAATTGGCAGAAGAGTATATATGTACAAGTGGGCAGGTAAACACCTTGACGATTCCCTGCAAATTCTGACATTTTTGTATCTATTGGGTATTATCAAATGTATAATATTTAACTGGATTAACAGAGTTTGCTTAGCTGTAGTTCAAAAGTAAGTAGTCCCAGTTACATTCACAATTTTTTCATATAAATTATTATCTCAAAACTAATCGAAGTAGGGAAAGGAAAGGTTCCAGAAACTTATTAGTTTGAACAAAAATCCATCCTAAAAATATGCCTTTCTATTTAAAATAACAAAGTTACAGTAAAGTTCTACTATAACTGGCTGTGGCCGACTGTTGGAACGAGGTTAAAAAGTGGACTCTTGATAACCCCCAAACCCAAATTTTCAAATCTCCAACACGTTTAGTTTTCCTAACTTGCCAAAGTATCATCTCGATTGAAGAGCGCTGTTTAACTCCTGGCGTGAGTTGGCAAGTTGTCTACCGAAATAATCATTTCAATGAGTGCTTCATATCTCAGTACATACAACCGAAATCTTAGATAGTGGAAATTTGCCTTGCTTTACTAAGTACAAATAATATTTGGTGCTATAAAACATATAAATGGCTTTTAGTCACCATACAAATTTTGCTCAATATTGCCAACATATGGAACGTTAGATGAGGCATATCAGTCAGGCATACTCTCCCGACTCAATCAAAATGACGAAACATGCCAATATAACTAAAATAAGAATAAAGTGAAACGAACTATTAAATATGCCAATCAACTCACCTAGTAAATGTTCACTGACAAAGAAATCGCAACACCCAGAAATAGATGTTTAAATTTAATATTGTTTTGGTAAAACAAAGGTGCTATAGTAAAGATTAAATGATTAAATTTTGTATAGTTTGGTGAATGTTTTTTCATGTAAACCTGTTTTTATCAATTAATATTGTAGCCGTTTTTTTGCATTTTTTAATTTACCAAAAAGCAAACTGTTTGATGGGGTCAAAAATCGATGTTTAGTTACGTTAAAATGCCTAGAGTACGTGTATGTCTATGTATCGCCATCTAAGTGAATTTGAAAGAGCCGAATTATTGTTTTACGGGATGCGAGTTGTTTCTTTTCGAGAAATCGCTAACCGCACGACAGAAATCCAACTACTGTTATGAGATGTTGTCAAGGGTGGTTTGATAATACCCAAAATCGGAGAAGAGTAGGCACCGGACATCGAAGGGGCACAAATGAAGTTCAAGATGGACGTCTTATGAGCTTTAGAGACTCTAAATTTGTCTGATGAGTGATTAGGAGAACAAGGTCAACTTGTGAGTGTCGGAACGGTTTACCCCGGTACAAGTTCTTCCGGACTGCAGCATTATCGACCCCATCTTGTGCTACCTCTGACCGCTGAGTTTCGTCGGCAACGAATACAATGATGCAGAGAACGACAACATTGTAAGGTGAAGGGCTTCAGTCTCTTCTCTGATGATTCTCGATTCTGCTTGGGTAAACATGATGACCGAGAAAGGGTTAGACAACATTGAGAAGAAAGATTTCAACCTCAATTTGATGTTGAGTGACATGTACACCGAAGAGCAGGCGTTATGGTATGGGGTGCTATTGCACCTTTAGACTTTGTTCAAGAAGTTGTGGACCGTATGCACTCCCTTATCTTAATCGGCTCATGGTCGACCGTATGTTGCGCGAGTTCGTTTAAACTTTTTTGAAGGGACCCATTTGAATCTGTTCCTATGACCGCCCGATCTTTCGCCCATAGACCAGGTTTGGGATATGATGGGTTGAAGGCTCGGGCATTTACCCCAGACCCCACGTACTTTGGGAGTTCTAAGACAGGAAATACAGATAGCTTGGGCTTGAAATAGTATTCCTCAAGAAGGAATAGACTATGTTATTGAATCAAGTCCAAGACGGGTCGGGTGTACAGATAACCGCGGTGGACAAACATTATTACTTAATAATTATAAAAAACTAAACTCTTTTTTAGTTTTTATTCAAATTTTAATTCCTAGCATCTATGTTTTACTAAAACAATATTTTAAACAGCTTCTTCTAGGTGTTGCGATTTCTTGTTCAGTGAGTATATATTTAAGATAAAAAAAACACTAACATAAGGCAAAATAACGGGGTGACAATTGATTAAATAACAGAAAACGAGTTAGGAGGGTCAGTACGGTATAATTTATAGTTCTACGCAGAAATTCAATAAGAACAAATCACAAAAATACAAACCAGAGATGCCGCAACTATCTTAGAAATCAATATGAAAAAAAAATTGTTTCAAACAATAAAATGTTTTTATCATGCTCATACCGCCACTCCCGTTCGCTGCTAGACGCTGCAATTAATTCAGTCATGCATGTTCTAACATATTGAATCCAGTTTACTCCTACACTATTTAGGGCATTTGTAAAGCCAGTCGGTAGTCTTCTTCTTCCTTCTAATTGAATCTCCACTCTAGTATCCGTTTTGTCCATATCCCATCACGAATCATGGTTCTGCATTTCTGCCATATTTGCGCATTTGCTAAATGATCCCTTGAGCTTATACCCAATTCTGCACGCTACACAGCTTTTTTCAATTTTTAAGTCAGTGTCAGAGTCTTAGACTCGTATATCTGTAGGGGTCAATAAACATTGGTTACAGACCATTCGTTTTACGCACATTCTCCTTTGTATCTCATGCATTTGGTTATTTATTCGTATTCTTCATTCATGACCTAGATATTTGTAGATATCAACTCTGTAGTACTTCCATCAATGTTAATGTTATAATGCATCTCAAAGTTTGTCATGGCTTTTGTTTATACAAAACTGATTTTTAAACCTGCCTTTTTAGATGTCCCTTTTTCGTTACGGTAATTGCATATTTTGTGTTGTCTGAGATCAATCCCATATTGTCAGCTAATCTAAGGTGACAGCTTCTATTTATCCAGATTGATTCCCACGTGTTACTATTGCTTATCTTGAACAATTATCGCTAGAGCTGCTGTAAACAATTTTGGTGAAATATTGTACCCCTGACCACCTTCAGTGCAGAATTTACCAATTTATAATATTGGTTCATTCATTAAATAAAATATAATAAAAATTCATTATTTACGTCCATATTGTCAACGCCAAACTGACAGTGCCGCCGAAGCCAGTCGGTCAAAATTCCAAACATTGAGTAATCATATATGGAGTGATGGTTATTCTTAGAGCATATACTTCTGGAAGTCCTATACCAGCGTTGTTAGTGTTTAGTGGTAAAATAGTCAATGTAGTAGATCAGTCTTGATTTTTCGGACGCGTTGCGGTAACTTTCGTGTTAAATATTCTGTTTTTAATGTGAATTTATTTATTTCATTGATATATTATTAACACAACCTTCCCGAAGGTGTTGTGTAAAAAATTGTCGGACAGCGGATAATAGAGAATGTATTAAATAATTAAGTTCTCCTAGGGTTGATCCTGTCTTTTTTTAATGTTCCTGAACTTGATTGAAACGGCAAATGACGAAAACTCTTAGGTTGCAAAGAACAATCTTCCAATTATTATATCGAATATTTCGCCAAGAGCGGTTCCAGTCAAAAATTTGGGGGGTCATTCATTTATCAAAAATATTTCGAATACCGATATTTGATTACATATTTATTTTTTTTATTGCAATAGATTTGTCAATATGAGTGAACAATTTTGGTCATTACAACTACTTCTCCGATTTCTCCACAACTCTTTCTTATAAAAATATACTTTTTACAATTTCATGAAATAGGGTCGACCACTGGGCGACCATTAGTTTTAATAAAACTCCTTAACTAGTGCAATGAAAAAAATAAATACCAATTTAAATAAATGAATATATTAAAATAAAGAATTTAATCAACTCATATGTTACTTAAGAACTTTACTCAGCTTAAAAGGACAGTAATAATATCTAGATAAAGTCAAGAATGACATTAAATTAACCCACAATTTTGGCCAGGGGCCTGTTTCATAATCATCACACTAATATTATTAGTAAAAAAATACAAGTTACAAGTTACAAAATACTTGCACTTGTAGTTTCTCTTTCATACTGAAACTTTTTACGTCATGTAGTAGTAGAGAAATTAAATTGGGAGGGCCTACCATGTAAATATTGCTATATATTCGACCAGTATTAGGTGGCCCCAAGTAACGGGTGGTTTAGGAATTAATTTTGTCCGACATACATTCTTTGATAGTTATATTGAGAATCAAATTAATAAATATTTATTTGTTATAATATTTCTAAATTGAATTTTTGTTACATTTTTATCAACCTTTACATTAACTTTCTTGAATTGTCATTGAAATTTGACATATTCGCCAATAGTTACGTATGTTAGGTGGCGCTACTCTCACTTTTTTTGCATGAAATGTGCTCTCATTTCGAATACTAATATTTTGGATTTTATAAGTTGAAACTTGTAGAATAATTTTAATGTTGCAAATTCTGCAAGTTACAGAAGTACAAGTTACAAGTTGATTATGAAACAGGCCCCTGGCGTTGTGCCGGAAATAGCATAGAAATGAACATAGAATTTTGCAAAGAAAAATACGGAAACCGAGTATTTAAAGAAAGGGTTGCTGACATAGCGTGAGTGAAAAAGCTCCTAAAGGGACACATAATTAATTAAAGTATTCCATTTTTTCAGTTGAAGCAAACATCTGAATTCCAGAAAACCAATTTAGAAGTGTTTAAAATTTCTTCTGCTCGTCGACATTTTACATAAAATTAAAAGGTATTATAGAAAGTGCAACTCAATTACGGCGGAATTTGGGCAAGTAGTAAAATACTTATATAGGTAATGGGACTAAACGATATTTTAAAAGTAGATCTTTAACTATTTCCCGCAAAACAATAGGATTAGTAGTATTTACGGATTCTATCACTATGCTGTTAATTGATTTTCAGGAATGTTCAGGGTGTAAATATATGCAAAAGATTGCAAGATGTGCTTCCTCGAGACATTGTATGACGAATAGGTCCTATGAACATATAACCGCAAACGTTTCGTTACGGATGTACAAAGGGGCTGAAATCTACAGATTTTATCAGTTTTTTTCTGTTCACTACTAAAATTTTTTAAGAAGTCCTCATAATAAGAGACCATCCATACATTACGTACGATGAATTTTGACGATTTTCTGACCCCCACCCACCCCCATGTAAGAAACTGTAAGATATAATTTCATCACCGACCCACCCCCCATGCCTTACGTAAGATATTTATTTTGCAAAATTCTTTATTTTAAGGATATATACATATATTCTATAATAAAATATATCTATTAAAATAATAAAGTCTGTAGCATAACACATCTTCATAATCAATATTACATTTTTTTAATATAATATATTTTTATGATTAAAGTGTGTTAAAATTATAAAAACATTTAAGTATATATACGGATATATGGATATTGACTGACTTCAAGAGTTTTCGTAGAATTAGACTGTTAGTTGTTTACGACTAAAATATTTTTATATACCTATTTACATAAAATATTTCAAGATATTAATTCATATATTATTGTAAGTAAATCCATATAGTAAATAAGGGTTTGGCTATAAAATACTTAATGCATAGTAAATGTTATAACTATATTTATATATCAAAATGCTTTATCCAGTAGACTTAAAGTTTTTCTATCAATTCAGGCAAATAAAATTCATAAGCAATGAAATAATAATATTTGAAAAATATTACGTATAATTCATGTATCCTCAACGTGTAGCCCCTCATCACATTTTGTTTCGACAGCTTCATCCACAACTAAGAAAAATATGTAGCTTCAAATCTAGAAAACAGGATTGCGATCGTCACCGGGATATTAGGACACCAAAATAAGAAGTAACTGTACTTAATTTAATTTACGAGCAACCAAATACCTGATACCAGCACTAGGAAAATTGCTTTACAGCTACATGCTGATCATAAGAAGGTATTTTTCATCTTAAAAGAACAGCTTTTTATATCCATATCATCTACAACGAGTCCAGGTAATGTTACTTCGTGATTTTTCTAACCATCTCGCATTTTCTTTTTGGATGCCAGCTATGATTAGAAAACCCCCAGAATTTCTTGAGCATATTTTATTCACGGACGAAGCAAATTTTTGGAAGGGATCCATTATTAATAACCACCTCAATCACATATGGGCGGAAGAAAATACTTATGCCATCGTTGAAGCTCTGCACCAGGAACGATTTTTTTAACCGTGTAGATTGGAACCATTGGATATCACCTAATTAGCTCACATTAACTTCCACCTACATTAAATGGAGATACATACACTTAGGTATCAGAGCGGGAATGTTTTATGCACGATGGCGTCCCTCTCCATTTTAGTATTAGAGCACATCAATATTTGAACGAAACATATCCTGATTTAAATCCGATAGACTTTTCAACTTAGGGACATCTAAAAACGTTGGTTTATAGTGAAACTCATGTTCAAGACATAGAAGACTTAAGAAACCGCATTACTGTTTCTTGTAGAATTATTCAAGATTCTCCTAGGATTTTCAATAAAATACGAAGACTCCTGTGTAATGGCTGAAAGTGGCCATTTTGAGCACTTAATATTTGATATCCTCGTTTTCAAAGTTAGGAAAACTTGTTTTTTTAATAATAATAGCATATTGCATCACAGAAGAATTGTTTGATTTTATTTTACACAAAAACAAATAAAAAAGTTTGCAAATTCAACAGAGATTAATTACCATCCTGTAGATTTTTAGGACCGTTTCTGTGATCTTATTAAGAAGACTTCATAGAGGCATAAAGGCTCCAAAATTAAATTAAATTTCTCGAAAACTTTAGTAGGTCAGAAGAAAAAAAAATCTGATTTCAAAGCCTTGTACATCGGTAATGAAGCTTTTATGGACCTATGTTGATAAGAACTTTTCGCCAAAAAATGACTCGCACTTGTTCATTTACACCCTGTATAAAAAATAGTAACTTTGCTGAATATTGTATGATTTTAATCGTGCCTTTAAAAAATTACAATGACAGTAACGAAATCGAATGTCTATTAAAACTCAAGCATATTTTTATACCGGATTCAGATTTTACATTGAAATATCTTCGAGAGGACATTCAATTGTGGGAAACGCAACTGATGAAGATTCTCTAACCAGAAACAATATATATTATATATATTGTCTTACGTACAAAGAGTGACACCTCGAAGAGAGTATTCAAAATCTCTGACAGGTGAAGTTAATCTGAAAATTTCATCGTAACATTCTAACCTTGGAATTACGGGTAACAGCAATTACATGGAACGGCTCCAGATTTGGAACCTCTATGTGCTAGTTTCCCCGAAAATCCTAGATGTCGGACTTTACATCTCGCGCCTTCAGAAATAATTTATAAATGCATTTTTAGTCCTTTAAAGTACTTTTGAAGAAGAGGTGCCACCAACCTATTTTAAAAAAAACTGACGTTTCTATCGTTAAAAGGGGATGCACTATCGATTGGTCCCAAATTAAACTTCCGGTTTAAACCGTAAGTAACTTAAACATGGTCGGATGTTGATTTCTTCAATAGAACATGTATATTTGTTATAGCGGGTTCTGATTCTACCTTGATAAACACCTTATATGCGAATTTTCTTATAAAATCCATTTTTACGTATACTTGAAAGATAGGGCGGAGTAGAACAAGTGTTATACAGGGTGATTAAAAAAATAGTAAACGAATGGTATACAAGATGGTTGGAGTATAGGGTAAAGTAGAATTATAGTTAAAGAGTTGCAAGGGTGGCCAATGGCAGATGCATATACAGGGTGGTTGACATATTTGCTGGAGTAGAATATTATTATAATTATACAGCTTAATTTAAAAAATGTTAGAACAAAAATGCTCTATTTGTAGCCCATCGGCAGTTGCATATATACGGTGGCTGTTATATAGGGTGGTTTTAATATAGAGTGGAGAAGAACTGTAGTAATACAGAGCGATTAAAAAAAAACTTTGAAAAAGAAGATTTATTGGGTACCCTACAAGTTATTGTATGTATACGATGGTTAAAATATGGGGTAATAGGAATAAAGTTATACTAATATAGTAAAATTACAAACAAAAAATATTTATAGGGCTCATAGGCAGTCGCATTTACAAAATGGTTGGAATGTAAAATGTTATAGTTATACAGGATGGTTGGAATATAAAGTGTTATAGTTATATAGAGTTGTTCACAAAATTTGAGACAAAAATTATATAATGGGTCCATAAACATATAGAGAAAGGTTCAAGTATACTAAGAAGTGGAATTATTAAAAAGAGTGTCTCAATAAATGTTAGAGAATTGAAATTAAACTGATTCATTGGGAAAAATTATTTACATAGCAATTTTCCGATTATTTGGATGTATGTACCCACATTTTTAACGACACCCTATTTATGAGTGAAGCTCTGTTACCCAGATATTAACACATTAATTTAAGAAATATATATTTTTCAAGTTTTCATAGGATGATCTGCGTAGTCCGGAACCTACAACAAAATTGTCAAATGTCAGTTTTTTCATTCTTTTACGAGTTTCTTCAAAAAATATGAATTTGGCTAATAGTAAAGTACGACGTTTTGTCTGTAAAGAGAATTGTTATAAAAAAAGTTAGTAACATTTGAAAAATGCATTGAATTATTCCATTACATCACTAAAAAGCAAAAAATAAATAACTTTTTAAAACAAAATTTCCTTATTTCAATGCATCCCAACAATAATGACACTAAAAAGTAAAAAATAATACAATATGATATTTAAAGGTATAATATGTTCTATGAAACTGTGTTTGATGTTATTTCCAAGGCTAAGAAATGCATATATTTTATATAAGAATATAAACAGTTGCATAAATTAAATAATTTCTGTTATTAATTTATCAAGCTATCTAAACGCCATGTTACACACATATTACTTATCAGGCTTAGCACCAACTTCAAGCACAGTTTTATAAAACATATTATAGCTTTCGTTTTTAATATCCAACTAAATTATATTTTACTTTTTAGTGTCTTAGTATGCATTGAAGTCGGTATTTTTTTTTAAAAAGCTATTTATTTAATTTTAAAATGTCACAAACTGTAACCGCATAAAATACTAGGGTTGCACAATCATAAAATTATTATACCTTTCCCTGACAACATTTATTTTATTTTTATCTGTACTATTGTTAATTTCTATTCGACGAATTAATGATTGAGTTATAAAACTATTCAACGTCCCCTTTGACAATTAACAAAAACAAACTTCGAAAAATCTGTGTTTATACTAAACTTAATATCGATTGCTGCTGGAGGGCAATTTCATAGTGGAGAACAAATTTACTATCATAGTAAGACTTGCATTAATATGTATTGGTTACGAGTTTCCTTTCGGATGGTGGAACAAAGTTCTAATTGAAACTCGAAGTTTCGGAAAATGAAAGAATTATTTAAGTGACAAACAAAACTTTCTTCAACTTTTGAAGGCTAAAGTTTCCGTCACATTGTACTAACGGCAGTTTGTATTAGCATTTTCCTAAGTTTCGTAAATAGCCTGAAACTAGAAAACACAAATATAAAATATGTTTTTACGTTACGCAGTCCTATTTCACTTTACATATTTAATAAATCTTTCATTAAGTATTAATTTTCTACCCAGTCTAACTCATTAAAGTCATTGTTAAAAATCGACAGTAATGTTTCTCAAACATTTCGTAATTGAAATTGAAGATTAACATATTACTTCTGAAGTAATTGTTGAAGTAAATTATGGAAATACCAATTAGCTACTTAATTATGGAATATTATACGTTTCCGATAAGAAAGTGTTGAAGCAAATAGTATTAATTTTCTACATAATTAATGGAATATTCCATTTTCCCAATTGCATATTACTTTCGTAAACTTCAAATAATCTGGTTAGAATATAGAACAATCACTAATTTCGTGATTTCTATCTCAAGCACAGGACGTTTATATTACCATCGGGACCAAGCACACATTTTATTATTAATTTATGCCGCCAATAACGATTTTGCTTCTCTTATGGTTTGCCAGAATTGATGGGTACTCCTGCTTAACTCTTAAGGCATATTAGCGAATACGACTACCAACAGATTTTGTTGTCAATTGGTTTCTGGAAGATGGCATCAAATCAGTTGTAAGAAATTTTTGCTAGTAGTTAAAAATTTAATTATTCGTATTTGTTTCGCATGCGTGAGTGGTATTTATCTAGTATACTGCTGGCAATCATGTGAAAGTTGAACAAACCCAGAGTCCTTAAATCTCCAGCTTTTAACTCCAATGCAGTATACCCTATTTGATAACAGTCATAATCATGCTCACAGGTCTAGTTAGTATAGTAGTGAAATGTTAAAATTTGTTAAGACGTACTTGATTGGAAATATAAATAACAAATCTAGGATAATATTAATTTACCAGCAACTTCCAGTTTAGTTGGTAATCCAGTAATTGAAGTAGGTGTAAAATGTTGTACCTAAGAGCATGCCTGTCACACCTGTTTTTAAGTTTTCTAAATGTTTTAGGTGGTTTCCGGGAATTCATCCGCGTAGTTGACAACTGATCCCTGCCGGGATCGATGGTAAAATGACGACGTATCGGCAGAGTCACATCTGCCCTCTTCAGGTCGGTTCGCATAATTCTCGTAGCCTTCTGCTTTCGCTTCTAGTTACTCGAATACTAAGATTTTCAGAAACGCTCGCGCTGTTATATAGTCGCGGCTCGGTGCCTATTGGTTGGCACCATGACGGCTGCGTGTGATTGACCCTGGGCGCTCAGTGGGCACGCCTCCCGCCTGCTGATTTTTTTTTATCTCCGGTTGAGTTGTTATTGGACGGGTCCGGGCAGGTACGGTGTTTAATAGAATTTTCCAACAATTCGATAAGTTCTGAATTACATTGCGTGCGTTTAGACTGTGAGGCCTCTTCGCTAGTTCAATTGCCTCTCTTACGAGTCTTGATTTCGGGTGTTCTATATTTGCCAGTACTCTGGTGTTCTCAATGTCTATTCGGTGTGACATCGTGGTGGCGTGTTCTGCAATGGATGTTATTTTTCCTGCTCTCTTACAGCGTTCTGGTGTTCATCACGTCTAGCTTGAATTCTTCTATTAGTTTGCCCCACATAGGTTTTATGACAGTCTGCACATGGAATCTCGTACACTCTCTGTTGTTCTAAAGGGATCCTCGTCTTCGGAGTCCTCAACACTGTGCTTATTTTTCTGTCTGTATTGAAAATAGTATCGATATTGTGTCTCCGTAGAATTCTTGCAATACTGTCCGTGGTCCCCTTGACATAGGTTATTGGTGTCTCAGGCTCCTCGTCTCTTTGTCTCGGTTTTGACTTTAGGGCTCTTTGTATATTTCGTTTTGTCTCAGAGCTGTTTTTAAACTGTCCATTTCCTGTTTGATGTTATCCTGGTCAGCTAGTCTTTGTGATCTGGTTACTAAAGTCTTGACGACGGCTTGTAGTTGGGCTGGGTGGTGATGAGAATTAGCATGAAGGTATCTGTGGGTGTGAGTTGCTTTCCTATATACTGTATGGCCAACTGTTCCACCTTCCTTCCTATTTATGAGAACGTCAAAAAGTGGCAGTTGATTGTTGGCTTCAACCTCCATCGTAAATTTCATTTTGTGATGGATGCCATTAAGGTGGTGTAAAAAACAATTCAACCGGAAATAAAAAAAAATAAGCAGGCTTGAGGCGTACCCACTGAGCGCCTAGGGCCAATCACACGCAGCCGTTCACGGTGCCAACCAATAGGCGCCGAGCCGCAACTATATAACAGCGCGAGCGCTTCTGAAAATCTTAGTATTCCAGTAACTAGAAGCGAAAGCAGAAGGCTACGAGAATTATGCGAACCGACCTGAAGAGGGCAGATGTGACTCTGCCGAAACGTCGTCATTTTACCATCGATCCCGGCAGGGATCAGTTACCATCTACGCGGATGAATTCTCGGGAACAACCTAAAACATTTAGTGCCCTCGAAAACTTAAAAACAAATATACTGAATCTCTACGGGGAGAATACTTTTCATCTGTGTAAAACATTTGAGAAATTACGCGCGAAAAGAAGCAAACTTTTGTGCGATCTACAATTTTTACAACGATGCGGCGATGAAGGAATTATTCCGAAAAACATGACGGTAAAGTTCTGGAAGAACAACAGAAAAACACTGAATATCTTATGGAAAGCAAGTTGTGCCCTACATAGGGAAGGCATATGTGATGTCAGAAGAGATTTGGATGTTGTTAATACTAAACTCCTAGATATCCACTGACAGGTAAGCAATACACTCCACCCAATATTATGGGATAAATTCGATGAAATTAGCGAATTTAGGGCCGAAACGAATGCAGAGTTGATAACAATGCAACAACAGGCAAAATTTAACAAATTGAAGCTCCAACAGAAGCCCAAAAACGAATTTTTCTCTGAAAATAACGGTCACAGTCTAACCTCACGGCAATTGGAAACGAATAAAACCGTTTATAACTTATCTTCGGTCCAATTGAACTCTTCCTCGATTGGCGTGTTGGCTAAGGGATTCAATTACGCTATTGCTCCCTCTCACATACTAACAGAGAGCATAATATGTGGCGTGGAAACAGCAGTTTCAAAATTAGATGCGAACACCGCTGAAATAATTAGACAAGATGTGTCACATGTTCTAAGAAAGTCTAAACCACCCAAAAGGAACCTATCTATAGAAGAAAATGAGGCCTTGAAACAACTTCGCCTCAACAAGGACATTGTCATTGTACCTGCTGATAAAGGAAATGCGACCGTAATTTTAGATACAGCGGATTATTCAAACAAAATTCAAACATTGCTACAAGATCCACCATATAAACAAATTACTACTGACCCAACAACTTATCTGGAGAAAACAACCAAGGCCAAAATCCAAGCAAGTAGGATCGACAAAAATCTCCAACTGCAACTCATTCCGCGTGAAAATTCATCGAGATGTCCGAAATTCTATGGGTTGCCAAAAGTACATAAAGAAGGTGCACCTTTGAGGAAACAACTTCAACCGTTTGCAGAGGGGGCAGACTCATATGTGAAAAATTCGACACATTTCATCGAAATACTTAGAAAAACGGTCTTACAATCAGAGTGTCTTGTTGTAAGTTTTGACGTAGTGTCCCTTTTCACCAACATCCCTATCGACAAAGCCTTGGATATCATAATAGAAAAATACAAACCACCTCAACACCTTGTAGATCTAACAAGGCACTGTCTGATGAACACCTATTTTGTTTACGAGAACCAACGATACAAACAAGTGGAAGGAGCTCCAATGGGATCGCCACTCTCACCAGTTATAGCGAACCTTTTTATGGAGAGCTTTGAGGAGTTGGCACTAAGAACAACAACTCTTAAACCCAGTTTATGGTTGCGATATGTGGATGAGACATTTGTGATTTGGCCTCATGGGAGGGAACACCTCAATACTTTTTTAGAACACCTTATTGGCATCCATCACAAAATAAAATTTACCATGGAGGTTGAAGCCAACAATCAACTGCCATTCCTTGACGTTCTCATAAATAGGAAGGAAGATGGAACCCTTGGCCATACAGTATATAGGAAAGCAACTCACACCAACAGATACCTTCATGCTAATTCTCATCACCACCCAGCCCAACTACAAGCCGTCGTCAAGAGTTTAGTAACCAGATCACAAAGACTAGCTGACCAGGATAACATCAAACAGGAAATGGACAGTTTAAAAACAGCTCTGAGACAAAACGGATTTACAGACCGAAATATACAAAGAGCCCTAAAGTCAAAACCGAGACAAACAGACGAGGAGCATGAGACACCAATAACCAAGGCTTATTTACCGTATGTCAAGGGGACCACTGACAGTATTGCAAGAATTCTACGGAGACACAATATCGATACTATTTTCAATACAGACAGAAAAATAAGCACGGTGTTGAGGACTCCGTAAAAGGATCCTTTTAGAACAACAGGGAGTGTACGAGATTCCATGTGCAGACTGTCATAAAACCTATGTGGGGCAAACTAATGGAAGAATTCAAGCTAGACGTGATGAACACCAGAACGCTGTAAGAAATCAGCAAAAAATAACATCCATTGCGGAACACGCCACCACGATGTCACACCGAATAGACTTTGAGAACACCACAGTACTGGCAAATATAGAACACCCGAAATCAAGACTCGTAAGAGAGGCAATTGAAATAGCGAAGAGGCCTCACAGTCTAAACGCACGCAATGAAATTCAGAACTTACCGAATTGTGGGAAAATTCTATTAAACACCGTACCGGCCCGGACCCGTCCAATAACAACTCAAACAGAAATTACAAATCAGCAGGCGGGAGGCGTGCCCACTGAGCCCCCAGGGCCAATCACACGCAGCCGTTCACGGTGCCAACCAATAGGCGCCGAGCCGCGACTATATAACAGCGCGAGCGCTTCTGAAAATCTTAGTATTCGAGTAACTAGAAGCGAAAGCAGAAGGCTACGAGAATTATGCGAACCGACCTGAAGAGGGCAGATGTGACTCTGCCGATACGTCGTCATTTTACCATCGATCCCGGCAGGGATCAGTTATTAACTACGCCGATGAATTCCCGGAAACCACCTAAAAATAAATTATTAAACTAAATTTAAAATAACGGTAAATTTATTTATTTGATGCTTCAAAGTGATATATGTTAAAAAGTTTCTAAATAATTGAACTTAGTCACAGTTATAACTAGGTATCGCTCAAACGAATTAATTCGAAAATCGAATATTTAAGCCGAAAGTCAATGAAAGAGGACATAAACGAAATAAACTCAAATTTCCTTTTTCAAAAAATTATTTATCCACGATATAGTTGAGAAGGTATAAGGTCATAACTGGAACTAAAGTTTTTCTCTTTTTCCTGGTTCGAAGTTATTTTATTTTTCTTAGCAATACATTCCTGAAAAGTTATTATGCTGTTCCAGTAAATTTTGGAGACGCGATATAATTAGCCAAGAGAAATATATTAACACAATATAAAAACAGACTTAAAAAAGAACAAAATATTTACTTCCTACAATAATTTTCCTGAAGTGGGTTGAACAGTAAAGTATCAAAGTATAACTCTAATGCAATTTCTAAATTATTCTCACTATAACTTGGAAAAGTGTTTAATTTTTACTGGAGAAATATTTTTTTATGTTGTCGGCTTTTGCTTTTTTTAATGTATTTATTTTACAGTTTTTACTGATGTAATGTCTTAATTGGATGTAGATTTTAAATATAATTATTGTTACGGAATTTACCTAAGCCGACCGTGTTTCATTTCAGTACGACACCGATTGCTTCTGGGACAAAAAATGTTCTCGAAATGGCTCGGCGGCTGTGGAGTTGATTGATTATACGAGAATTTTCGAAGCTGGTTTTAAAAGGACCGACTTAAAATCGCGGCAGTCAGTTAGTACAGCGAAGAGTTTATATGTAGAATTCTTATTGTGATCAGCTCTTCTGTATAATTTGATGTAAATAAAAGTTCTAGAAAAGTGAACGTGAATATTAGTTGTATAATTTTAATTGGACCCACGAACTATATAACAGTATTTTACTTTTAAGCCACATTCATGATTTTGACCATTTTGATCATTTACTGTTGAAAGGAACAGAGTAACCTTATTTCTAATTATTTATATGTACTAAGCAAGTTTTGCTTACGACTCCAACTTAGGAGGACCCACAGTATTGCAGACGATTTGAAAATATTCACCCTTTTTAGGTCTGTTAATTAGCGGACATTTTGATTGATTTCCAATTAAATTCATTTAATAGTCTCTCTAAAAATTGATCATTCAATTTTAGTGATACAGCATAATTGAATGCAGTTTTAAACTCTCATAAACTTTAATAACAATTTGATAAGGATTTAAAATTATAAAATTTTTCTGTAAAACTCTCATTAACTATTCCCATTAAGTGATAACAGACTCTCTAAGAGTAAATAATGATAGTGAAAAGCTGGAAGTCACAGGCTGCCCTGCCCTTGTATATAGTATTCATGTTATAATCTACATGAATAACCCACTTATGACTGGTTAGTAAGTTTTTTTAGCTCAGAACCATACAGCCTATAAGGTCTCACTTTAAGGCTAAGATCCCTAGGGATCATTTAAGAAGAGAAGATAATAAAATAAAGATACTTTACTTTAAAGCAAAAATGATAATTTGTCAAATCCGGTATTTAATTGGAAACGTTACATAAATCTATATATAGATAGGCTAAGACAAAACAATTAGGTACCATTTTCTCCTCTGTTTCTCAACCGATTTTCTTCATTTTTGTTTTGTTTAGTAGCTACTGACGACCTTCAGTGCAGAATGCTAATCTTAATTTATAATATTGGTTCATTCATTAAATAAAATATAATAAAAATTCATTATTTACGTCAATAATGTCAATGCCAAACAAATGAATGTGCCGCGTGCCGCCGCCGCCAGACTCAAACCATTGAGTAATTATATATAGACAGACCAATGCTGTTATATACTTAGAGCATGTACTTCTGGAAGTGGCATGCAAGCGTTGTTATTGTTTAGTGGGTAAAGTAATCGTTGAATATGATAATTATACAGGGCGATTCCAGATATTTTAGACATCATTTTTTTAATGGGTGGCACATAAGCAGTTGCATATTTAGGGTGTTTAAAATATAGAGTAGAGTGCAATTATAACTAATAAAATAATTATATAGGGAAGCCCATTAGCGGTTGAATTTACAGGGTTCTTGGAATAGAAGGTGCAGTAAAATTACAGTTATACAGGGTGGTGCAAAAAATGTTATACATAGATGCATATACAGGGTGGCGGAAATGGAAATTCAACATTTCGTAACCCATAAGCAGTTGTATATATAGTTAAGATGAAATATAGGGTAAGAGGAATTATAGATATACAGGATGGTGATAAAAAATGTTAGAAAAGGAAATGATTTATTGAGTAGACCACGAAGAGTTCCATATATATAATGATTGAAATATAGGTCGGAGTAGAATTATAGTTACAGAAGATAATTAAAAATTTCATAAACAAAAAGAGTAAATATGGTGGGTCATAGGCAGTGGCATATACAGAATGGTTTACCCGGTGGTTGAAAAATGTTAAAAAATATTATGCGTGGTCCATAAGCAGTTACATATACAGGGTGGTGGAAATATATAATGAGATAAAATTATTATAATGAGGATTTTAATAAATGTTAGAGAATTGAGTGCAATTATAGCTATACAGGGGGGTTAGAAAAAATAAATATGTAGGGTAGCCCATTAGCAGTTGAATTGTTGTCATATTAAATTAAGAATTACGAATTTGAACACAAATAAAGTTCTATGAATTATATCTGAAAAAAACTTGAATTTCGTTACTTATTTGTAGAAGCGAGTTGTAAGACCGACATCTAGGATTTTGGAGGAAACTATCACACAGAGGTTCCGAATCTGGATCCGTTCTGTGTAATTGCTGTTCTCCCTAAAGTCCTAGGATAGAATGTCACGATAAAATTTTCATGTTACTTAACCTGCCAGAGATATTGACACAATTGGTCGAATTTCGACCACTATTCGACAGCTAGTATTTATTATTTGTCATAGAATTTTTAGTGCATTACCATAATAATAGATGCTTTTATTAATTCTAGTTACTTGTTTCATAAAAAAACTTAAATATGAACAATAATAAGGAAAAGTTTTCCGTTTGTTTCCAACACTTTCTATATAGAAAGCAATCTTGAAACTAATTACCTAGCATTTATTTTGATTTAAATCCAATATATTTTCAATTTATGATATCGCAGCTTCCTTTTTTAATACAATCGCCTCCTCCAAAAAGGTTGCAAAATAGGAAAATCGGTTAAAAAGTTTTTGCCGATTTTCTAAAAAACCGTCTAGTCTATGATCCAGTTTCGTGTAATCGCAGGGTACCCATAAAAAACCTACAGACGAATTGAGACCTTCTTCTCTTGGAAGTCGGATAAAAACAGTTCAGACCTTTTTCTCTTCTGACAAGCAATTTTAGCTATTGGCGAGCTTAAAACTTATCATTAAAAATCTCTGGAAACAAAAATCATTAATTAATTAAGAAATTATTGTAATTTTGATGCTGGCACTATATTTTCAATAATCGCTAAACTCCTCTGTCAAACTTCCAGTTGCTAGTGACCATTGTTGCACATATGCTAACAAAAAAGAACATCAATATAAGTAATAAGGGTCGAATTTTGACCATTAGATGACTATAAGCATTAGTTAATTTACTTTCTTGATTAATGAACATGTTTAGTTTGTATTTATAAATAATTTCTTTGTTTCAGGTGAGTCCTGTTAGTTGTAATGCGAAATAATAAACCCTAGTTAGTAGGTAAGTTTAACAGAATAATTAATGCAAATAATAGTGTTATAAAAAATAAAGGGTAACTAATTTTACGCCCATTTTTACAATCACCAACAGATAATTATGCATTCAAAAGACTAGCGAAGTTTCATATAGAAATACTAAACAGATTATGGGCTTCACTAACTGACTAACTAATTAGACAGAAAAAACATTTTTTAATTAATATAAATTAAACGGTAGGAACGCCGAATTATTGACCAAAACGATACGGGTACTGTGAATGCTTATTTAAAAGTTATATTTACCTTTCCTCTTTCTGGCGGCTAATTCATTCTTTAAATCATACTTTTCTATGAAAGATTTATTCATTTTGTTTTAAAAGTATTACTCTGAAGTTTATTTTTTATTCTGTAATATAAGCACTTTTTCTAGCAGAAATATTTGAATTTAATAATTTAGCGCATAAAAAGTTTACTAACAAAATGTACTAGTACGCGTCGACTTAATAAGCCCAAAATATGTTTATGCTTTATGGACCACGCCATGTAACCTTTTTTCAACTTTTTTTGACAACCCTGTATAAGTATAGAGAATTCCACTCCACTCTATGTACCAACCATCTTGTACATACGACTTCTGTAAATTATAGCACCTATAGAATCCATCCCATATTTACGGAGTCAAATCCGTCCTATATTTCAACTATCGTATATAACTCCTTGTGGGCTACCACATAAATTATTTCATTTTTGACATTTTGTATTATCATTCTGTATATCATCAGCTCCTCTCCACACTATATGCAACTTATTATGGGCTATGGAATAAAAAATTTTTTAATCACACTGTATAAATATAATTCAACTCCAGCATATATTTCAACAATCCTGTATATGATTTGTTAATATCCACCTCATATAACAGTTTTTAGTCATCCTATATAATTTGAAGTCCACATTTTTTCCAACATTTTTATACCACCATACGTCAACTCCACCCTATATTCCAGCCATCCTGTATATACGGCTGCCTATGGTCCACCATAATGTCTTTAACTGCCTTTTGTAACTATTATTCTACTCCGTCCTATATTTCAATCATCATATATATGAAACTTTTTCTATCACTTTACTTTGTGATTTTGTTTGCTATAACTAAACACCCTGTGTATAATCGCACCAAATAGCAGTTTCGAGTTTGACATGTGTTGTCACTAAATTCTCTATTAGGCCGGGAAAATACGATGCCAAAAGCACCGTCTTCGCAAAATGGAAAAATTTTCATTTAAATAGGTATTTGCCTGGTTCAGAAACAAAACGAGCTTGGTACTCATTGATTTAAGGAGCCGAAAATACTATGCTTTACTACCTATATTATCCTATATGCTTGAGATGTACATAGAAAATTTTTAAATTCGCAATCAAAACTTCCAGTGCCTACAATTCCCGCACTATTACGTTGAAATTAAAATATTTATGAGGAAATGTGCGTTACGTCACTTCGATGAAATTTTTGTTCAGAATATTGGAATTTTCGTCGATTTTCTGCAAAACTGCAAGTTGCACGTCGCACAAAAGTATATGAGAGTATAGGGATCTTCCTTAATAGATTAAACGTTAAAAACCTATCCATAAGGAGTTTTTGAAAAATGGACCAATATGTTAGGGATATTGATCCATTTTCATGCACGCATGTGTTCATTCACACATTTCATCACTTTACCAATAGAATTCTTTTCCCAAATTTGAAGATTCACCAATCCGGATATATACTCTATTAAAAAACAGTTCACAACAGGAGAAGAAATCAGGTAACATACATACATACAAAAAAATACGCGACGAATTAATAACTTCCTTTTTGGAAGTCGGTTAATAATTGCAACCGCTTAAACTTTATATACACAATTATTGACAACGGCCTTTAGAGAACAGTAACTCAAACATCAATCGACATTATAATAAAACAGTTGTATAAATTCATTATGTAGTGATATATCAAAAAACTTCCCCGCTCACACTAAAATTTATTTCTCATCTGAAAAACAATAAACATTCCTTATAAAAATTTTCTTCTATTATACATTAGTGTTCCTGTAGCTAACACACGTCTTTCAATAAAACAACTATTAGAAGGAGGGTCTTTATTAATTTAATCTACTCGGGTATACATTAACACATTAGTGAAATTATCATCTTGTTTTGTAAAACTAAATACATTAAACTTCTTCCAGCAAAATAAAATTTTAAGAGCAAATATATTTTCAACAATATGCAGATTGGTGACTTCACGTCACCCATCCAACCACAGTAAAAAGATCGCGTTATTAGGTCGTTATTTATGATAGAGCAAACATCAAGTTTTTTATATAAAAAAATTGAATACATAAAAACAAATATGGTATGGGTACTGCTGCAAACAATTACACAAAGACTGAAGAGGGTGAGCAACAGATTTCTGATTTCCACATTCAAAATTATAAGGTTAGTAAAATTATATCGATTACAAAACCAAAAACAACTCAAAATTCAAAAAAATGGAATTGTAATGAATTTTATGTTGAAGCAGTGGCGACTCCTCAATGAGTACAAATACATTAAATTACATAAAATATCCCATTCATCGAGATCTCACTCCCAAAATACAACGTCAAATAATTTCATTGATAAAAGAGTCGAACATACCCAAAGCAACACAAAAACATCTAATTCCTCTCCACGCCTTTTTGGCCTACAGAAAATTCATAAAGAACAAGTTCCATTACGACCGATTGTGAACTCTCCAACATACAACTTCGCTAAATATTTAGCGGACATTCTTAAGACATTCACTGGAAATTCGCCCTCACATGTTTCAAACTCATCCTATTTCGTAACTCATCTGTCAGTGATATCTATTGAACCCAATGACATTTTTGTTAGTTTTGATGTGACATCACTGTTCACCACAGTTCCTATCTCAGACACCCTATCGATTATTAGAGAACTGATGTCGGAAAACGGACAAACCTTAGATTTACTCATGTTGATCGAAAAATGCCGTACATCCAGTTATTTTCTTTTTCAAAGTAAATATTACATTCAAACTTCCCCCCATGGATTCTCCGCTATCAGTGGTAGTGGCAAATATCTTTATGGAAGCCTTTAAAGCAGTGGTTCTGGAGTCTTCAAGCCATAAACCTAAAATCTGATTGAGATATGGAACTTTTCTCATCTGGTCACATGGACAAGAGGCTCTCCAATTGTTCTTTAACCACATTAATACCCAACATTCAAACATCAAATTCACAATGGAAATTGAGTCCAATGGATCCCTGCTCTTCCTGGACCTGTTTGTTTCACCGTTGCCAAAAGGTCGCCTGGGCGACTCCGTATACAGAAAACCAAAACACACCGACAGATATCTTCACGCCCGGTCCCGTATCATCCATCTCAGAAACGGTCAGTCGTAAACTCCCTGGTGCACCGAACTATATCAATTCCCGAACCTGAGAGTTTGAAAAGGGAATTGCTTGGGTAGAGCATAGCCTAGTAAACAACAGCTACAGTAAACGAGAGATTCGCAAATCCCTTTCCTAACAACGAATTGTTACCTAGTAAATCAGTAGCATATTGGCCATATATCAGCAAGGTCACGAATAGGATTGGGAAGCTTCTCCATAATCACGAGGTGAAAATAGTCTACAAACTACTATCCAAAATCTCACAGTTATTACTCTCTCCAGAGAATAAACAAAATCTCTTTCATCCAAGAAAGTGCATTCCATTCCATGCTCGTGTGGGGCTATATACGAGGGATATTAGTAAAATAAGGTTCCCTATGCTGCCGAGACAGAATGCGATGTGCTGGGAGAAATCTGGCAGCACTGTTTTACTCATCAGCTGTCCCTCTCTATATGCATACCACTGGCGCCTCGCTACTTCCAACAGAGCCAGTCTACCTTTGTAGATGGAACTCCCTATCGCTGTTACCGCCAGATGCGAAATTCGTGCTTTTGATCGACTTTTTGCCTCATGGAACAACAGTAAACTCTGACAGATATTGCGACACATTAAGAAAACTGAGACGCGCGATCCAGAACTGCTGACAAATTTTGCCTGGACTATTGTGCCCCATTTCCCCTACAGCCCGGTCCTAGCCCCAAGTAATTATCACTTATTCCCAAAATTAAGAAACACTTGGTTGGCCTACGCTTCAGTACCGATTGGCGGCATAATTCTAAAACATGGAGATAGAAAAGTTGGAGCATCGTTTGCAAAAGTGTTTAGGCAGAAATGGCGATTATGTGGAAAAATAGCGTAAGTTTTAAGCTTTAAATTGATGCATTACACTACGTAAAAATAAATAGCTGTCTATTTTAAAAAATCATGGGATCCTTATTTTACTAATACCCCTAGTACATCGGTGAAACAGCTCGATCTATAAACACCCGTCTATGTGAGCACAAACGTTGTTTGAAAACCAACCTTCTTTCACACTCCGCTGAACATCATCACTATACTTTATCCATTGCATACGCTATTTGCCTATATATATCATGGCCTGCTGAAATAAATTTTAATATTTTTTTAAACTCTCACTTTCTAATTACCAAGACAACTACTAGTCACGAAGTTCAGTAATTCCTACCGTTGTCCGCATTTCGTCAGGGACTGCTTTTGGAAATTGTGACACAAACGATCAAATTTCATTTAAAGCAATTTATATTTAAAAACCTGTAACGTGCTATCAATAAAATATATTTTTTTACATTTGATCAATTTATTGCAATAATTTGCATTTTATTCAAATCTATATAAATAGACTGAATTTGTCTAATCTGTGTTTTCACAATATCCCTGAATATTTATTGCTTCACCTTTCAACTCTTCAACAAAATTGAAACTTGGTGTGAAAACAAATTCTTGATTAAAATATTATATTGCTTTGAAATTTATAGCTCAACGCGAATCAATGATTAAAACGAAATTGATATATGGGACACAACGGTACAATTGAAAACGTATTTGTCATTGAAATGGAGAGCGAACACTTGATTAAAACATGTATGAAGTCCGAAAATCAATTACTCTAAATGATTTATTGACTTACTTGCCAAACCAATACGAACAGGAAATGGCTCGGCATGGTGTCGTTCTTGAAATGTAATCACTTTCAAGCACCGTTAATGAAATGAAGTTTACCTATAAACGAGTCAAAAGGAGCACCAAGGTATGTCATTATTAGAAATTACTAATTCGAGAAGTTTCCTTTTCATAATGCTATTTGGGAGAGTCGGTCACAGTAATAGTACGAATGCCGTTTAACTTTGAGTCAACATAAAGCAATAGCTGTGATGAAAACTGCACAAAGTTGGTATTATCCCTAACTTCAGATTAGTGTAACTGTTTAGAAAAAAGGCTTTAGGTGTTACCAAAACACTATTGCAAATTGCAGGCAACAACCCACTGATACAATGTATTGAATATAAAAACTACTAGCGGTCGCCAAGTGGTCAAAATTCGACCCAAATTCATTAAAATTATGCGTTGAAAATTGTTGACGTCTGTATAAGATATAGAGTTGAGGCGAAATTAGAAAAGTATGGCAGGCCTTTGCTATCCCTTTTATTTTATTTGGATTACGTTTATAAAATGTATGTATATAATTATAGGATTATTTTTACATAAATATGTCTATGTAACATGTTCGATCTAATTATCGGCGATACCCACATTGTCAGAGAACATTAAATTCCAGTATGATTTTCAATATAAAAAATTTACTTACCAACGTGGTAACCCATGATGATTTCTGTTTTATTTTGAAAATATAAAGAAATACGAATCACATACTGTTAATTAATAGTAGTTTAATACAACTATTTTTTTTCTGTGTGTATTGAAATTGAAACTTTGAAAATACTTTGAAATCTTTTATGACTGAATTGAAAACTTTCAACCTAATCACCACAAAAGTAATGAATTGTCAACTTTAAATCAAATTTCCGGCAGATAGCCAAGCATTCAGGGTTGTCAAATCTACCTAGTTATCGCGAATTTGTGCATAATTTCACAATTTTTTGTAGGCTCAGTTAAATTATATGAAAGTTATCCAACAAAAATAAAAGGTCTCCAAATTAAAAGTATAAGGTTAAAATAAAGAAGATATTATCAGAACTAAATTGAAGAGGTGCAACATAATTCTGATTTTAGTTGACAAACCATATTTACAACGCAATGCATGTTGCAAATTGCAAACTTAAGGGCGCCCAATAAACGGCGATTATTATGTATTATAATTTTTCGTTGGTCCCATTTCAATAGCATGACTATGTAGGATAACATTAGCGAAGTGCCAATACTTTTTGTTTTACATTTAATTTAGTTTGTTTTTCGCATTGGAGTCAACCTATCTTATGATACAGCATGGATGTAAATAATGAATTTTTTATTATTTTATTATTTAATTATTGAACCAATATTATAAATTAATTTTAGCATTCTGCAATGAAGGTCGTCTGTAGCTACTAAAAAAAAAACAAAACAAAAATAAAAATATCGGTTGACAGACAGAGGAGAAAATGATACCTAACCGTTTTGTCTTTGCCTATTTTTATATATATATGAGTAGAAGTTCGATTATTCAAATCTTTGCATATCTTCTTTGAACTGCTTTAATAATTATATGGAAAATAATACGGATAACAAGTAATACTTCACTAATTTTTTGTTTCCGGTTGATACTATATGTATTTTAGTACAAAAACCCAGAATATAAAAACAGAAATTGGCTTTATTTTATAAAAAAACTTACTGTTACAGATATAAATCATCTTCTTAAATTATTACCTTCAAAACAGGTCTTCTTATACCGTCTCGGGAATACCTCTGAAAAATTCTTCACACATCGTTTCGCATCCTTATTTACATTCAAAATTTTCAGATAGCTGATGGCTTTTCAGGAAATTTCTAAAATGTTCTGAATTATGGTCACAATCTCTATCTTTATTCTTGTGCTTGCATCTGGAGATATGTTCCTCATCCAAAATTAAACTGTGTTCTTTATTAATAAAGCCTGAGCCTATGCTGCCTAATGAGATCATTCTCCAATACAAAATCTTCCTAAATATCTGCCACTAAAAAATTATGCCCGATGATGCGTTCACCTGGCCTTAGTTCTACTTGTGCGTCGCTCTGTACTAACATAGATCGTCAGTAGATGTTTCGTAGCTGGCTCTCAGGGGCCTTGACAATGGATGCAATAACACCAGTGTCAAATGGAAAGTGGTTATTTTTACAACTGATGTAATCCTGGAAGTCAAATCTGCCCCTGTCTTAGCAGAAACGCTGTTTGCTTAGTTCCCTAAGGGCTTAATGACATCTAGCATAAAATTAGAGACAAGCTTTGTGGCAACCCAGCTCGGTATTATTTTTGTTGTTTGGGGAAAATAAGCCGCACTTGGAGTACAAAATTTGTTTCTTTAAAGATGCAAAACTAAATCTGATCTCTTTATCAATGAAATGAATAGATACATATAGTACATCAGTCCACAAAAGGTCATGGATAACAGTTAAATTGTATTGTGTATTGAGTGTTCAAAATGTTTCACAATGATATTAAAAAATAGAAAAAAGAATCGGTCATGCCAGAGAACTTACTTGTTCTGCTGTGTCTCTAAGGGTCTAAGGGTGTGGGCTGTAATTGAGTGACTAAACACGACCGGTCGAATTTTTCACATAAACTAAACATCAGTGGAGAACGTGAAGACTTGTCCTCCATAAGCGAGAATACCATTAAGTTCGGTAGCTAAAGTATCTTTCGCAAACGTCGCGTCTCGAATCGTAATGATGATGGAAGCGACTAGGCTCAACGGTCATACCTAGACCAAATAGCAATTCGTTCCTGAATACGAAATTAGGCCTTCTGCCTCTTAATGATGCTGTCCTATCCACCAGTTCAAATCATGTCCGCACTAAAAGACAACCCTAATAATGGACAGTATGAAAAAAGTCCAGTGACTCGAATGCGGCGATATAATCTACGCAAAGAAATATGTCTGCCTTGTTCCAATCAGCTGGTCAGTGATTTGAAGCGCAGTAGTCAACCGGTCTTGATAAGCTAGTTGTCTGAAGCTCCTATGTTAATGCTCTGTGTTACTCCTATATCTTCGTCTGTCCACACACAACATATTTACATTTCCGTCATTTCCGTACAAGTACAAGGTGGCCAATTTCGCGATTGAACAATCCAAACAACGTCTTGATGCGGCTTTTCAAAATCGCTAACATGGTGATAATTTTGATATCTTTATGTAATATAAAACATCTACGTTTTATGTCTTCATCCATTACGGAATTCGCTACAATATGAGAGATAGACTTTTGTGCAGTAGTGAACATAATCATCATAGTGATACTGATATGTCATCCAAGCTTCTCGTCTTATAGTGTGTCCAAAATATTTTCTAATTCTTCGGAGATGCTAGATAGTAATTGTCTTTGACCTTAAACTCATTTAATATAGATACCTTGGTACCCACCAAGGCATCTATCTCTGCCCGTGAAATCCGTAAGATTCGTTTCTAATATATTTATTCTTTGTGCCTGATATTTCCATCGTCCATAATTCCGCTAGGTACAGGAAAATTGAGAAGACGAGAGTTTTGACTAACATGATTTACGTGTTTATTGTAATAAGACGATGTCTCATGCTCATTCGTATTGTAAATTTATTAGACTTTTACCACAACCACAAAATCGTATAGAGCTCGTATTTATTCGCCGTAGACGTTAAACAGCCGAGGCTGTTCCGTATATTAAATATTTGTGATGTATGACAATCTATGCCATTTATGACAATACTTCACATTATATTATTTGTTAACATTAACAGATTAAGGCTATTCTCTTGATCAATCAGACGTTAGGATATTTATCTGTTCACTCGTAATACTTGGTCTAAGGTATTAGTAAATATCTAAATCCATTCTACATTAAATAAGTTATCATATTTGTACAGATTTTTATGCACTTGCTACTGATGGATTTATTAGTTCCGTTATTATTAATAATGTAAACGGTTAAATATAACAGTTTGTCAAATAGTAACATTTTAACATTGTAAATATGCCAATACTAATGTATATATCTGTATGATTTATTATATCATTAGAACCAATAAGAAAATCTTGGTAATAAAATGCAGCGAGCAGTATGAAAATTGCATTTGTTCCGTAAATATTTCAATTGCTCTATTTACTACACTGAAAACTCTAATGATTTGTTCTAGAAGGAAACATAAAGACAAAAATAAATCACATTTACCGAATCTTAATTAGTATTCTGTGTCGAGAATAATAAATTCAGAAAACATTTTAATTTAGCATTGTTATTCAGTCAGTTTAAATCTTTCAATAAACATTTTGCATAACAATACCATTTAATTCTAACAATAGAATATCTCTTTTTCTTAGAGGATAATAATTTCTTTCTTATAACTTACACTTTTAACATACATTACTGTTTGACAAGTGTGCTTTACAATCACCTTGCTTGCAACATCCTTTTATTTCATATTTACATTTGTGACACGCCAACGGTTCACAGCATTGCCATTAAACCAAACTAAATCTAAATTACAATTTTCTTTAATTTATATCTACCAGCAAACAATTAGCAACTTTAAGTTATCAGTACAAACGGCAAATCACAATTACCTGAATTGTAAATAACAGATTCCACAGAAAATGCAAAGATTTTGTATAAAATTATACCTACCTACTTTTAGTGCTGCTTTTTAGATGCACTTATAAAATGTTAGAAAATATAACAAATAACTATTTGAAAAAAAGCCCAATTAACTAAAATGGGTACTACAGAAAATAACTCAAAAAGTTGTAGGAGGAAAGTTGGTATATATATTTGGATAAGTCTTAAAAATATATATATTTAAATCTGAACACAAAATTTCCAACCTGCCTGAGAGGGTTTAACTGATATTTAATTTTTGCAATACGTAGCGACGTTTTTTCGTAACAAAAATTCTCAAGACAGCTTGAAATCTTGATTTAAACTTTAAATTTAATATTTAAGGAGTTGTAAAATATAGAATCCAGATCACTTAAGACAATTCGAGATCTTAACAGTACCTACAATAGAATAATATTGGCACAGGCGTGGCCACGGTGGGTGCAGTGTGTGCCATAGTATCCACATTGGTTTTCAGAGTGGCGCAAAAATTGCAATCAATATCAACTTTTTTGATACTTAATACAGGAGTATGAATCTTTGTAGCAACTGAGGATAATAAAAGTACAATTTCTGTGTAATTTGTAACGATCTAAAATTAAAATGAAAATTACAGAACATATTGGTGGGATATAATGAGCCGAAAATATGTTTAATAAAATTAATTATACCATATGCTACTGCTTTCGACGTACATAGAAAATTATCAAATTCGCCATTAAATCTTTCAATGTCTACAATTCCCGCACTATTACTTTGTAATTACAATCAATATGAGGGAATGTTTTTTTTTGGCTTTTTCGGAGATTTCCTGAAAAGTGCCTACGAGTCATAGAAAAATATACTCGAGATCTTCCTTAATAGAATGCAATTTAGAAACTCTACGGTTTTCGAGAAATCGACCAACATATTAGGTATATTTGTCGATTTCCATGCAGCTATGTGTCTATTTCCAAATATCAACGCTTTCTCTCAAATTTGAAATTTCACCAATATGAATGTACACTCTATTAAACCTAAAATAATTATTGAAATCGGTTCACTGCCGAAAAAAATCATACTGAATATTCTGGATCACCTACCGTAACAAGTTGTCGTTCTGTTTTCAGACATTAATATTATTCTGTTAAATTCTCAATGTGAGTCAAATGAACTGTTTCGGTTTTTTTTAAATTTAATTTTTCAACAACTTTTTGACTGTCGGTTCTACGTTCAAGATCAAATTATATGTTTCTAGTTTCCATTACGAGATCTAAACAAAAATTTGGAGTAACTCTAGTCGGTAATTCCTCTCTATAACTAAAAGAACTAAATGACTTTAATAGAGGAAGTGATTATCTTTATGACGTAACCCCACAATAATAATGCTTTAAAACCAACGCAAAAACTGAAACAAACACAGCCAATTATGAATACAAAAACTGTACACAGTTCGGATTTAATCCAGCCTGTAATATTTTCATGTTCAGTGACAACGTACCATAAATGATATTTTCTATTCCTACTTCAAGTATTTTAAATCCAGTTGAAGCAAATTGGTTGTCGGTTAATTTAGATGCTCTCATTCTCATTGCCAGTCAAGCTGTATGCTACTGCCTCGAGCAGTATGTAAATAAACAGTTCAGACCATAATAGTATTACCGTTTAAGTAATAGCATGCTAAATAACTAACTCTGTTTCACAATTACCAATTCACAGGAAATCTCCAACTGACGTTGAAAATCTCTACACGAAACACCTCTATCATCACCGTTAGCTCTATTGCGCAGTGAGTGAGTTTATTTCGCTGGGAATCTACGAAACGTATGTAAATCTTCTTCTAAGTATGTCGTTTTGTATTAAATTTAGAGGATTTGAGCGCTTCATTCGTATTTGTCGAACGACAATTATTTGAATTACTGGTACAATCCAAATTTGTGAAACTGGCATTGATTTCTCACTAAAAATTGAAGATTTGTATTTCACTTTGGAATTAAAGTTAATGTAATTGAAATATATGTTAATAATTTCTGTCGCTGAAATGACAAATTTTTGTTTTTAGTATTGTCATTAAAAAATTATTAATACTTTTGACTTTTTTTCACGTACCTACTCTAGTAGTTAACAGTACTTCTAGGAATCGTCCTGTTTATGTCCTGTATTCCGTTGTTGCCAAATGGTCAGCCCCTTGCCACTTCAGCTTAATTGGTTAGCTTGTATGTTGTTTATTAATGTTCATTATCAACTGATTTATTCCATATGGATATACTGTATAACAAATTCATACTATGCACCTCTTTGGAGTTGCGTGTAGCAATGAAATTTTCTTCAATACCAATACAAACGCGAATTTTGAATCGCCAAATACTGGCACCTTGCTGGCAGATTAAATCTGAATCAAGTTTAGTAGTCCATGAAATTCATTGCAGAAGTGACAGTAGTTGTCAAAATAAGTTATTATTTTTTTTTATTTGAACGTAAAAAGATTGTATTGTTTTAATTTGACCGTAAAATGGCCGAATTAAGTGAAAGAGAAAGAATAGAAATATTAATGATGATTGGGTATGGGGAGAGGAAAAGGACGCATCAAGAAGTTTGTGGCCTTTTTAACATTGTTCATCCGAATACACAAATATCCCGTTCAGTAGTGAAGAAAACTTTGCGAAGGTACGACACAAGTGGAGCAGTTAGCAATTTACCAAAAAGTGGACGGTTAAAAAGTGCAAGTAATGAAATAATAATAATTTTGTGAAACGATGATGGATATTTGTAACCCTGATAATAATTTTATAAGAAATGTGGTGTTTTCAGACGAGGCTACATTTTGTTAAAATGGTACGGTTAATCGACATAACTGCCGCTACTGTTCGCAAAGGAATCCTAATTGGGTACAAGAGGCTCTTACACAACAATACTGAATGATACTTGATGATAATTATATTTCGAGATTTACACTTTATTTTATTGTTTCGGCATACAATGCCTTTATCAAGTACAGAGCCAAGATCTAACTGGTTATTTAATAGTCTACCTGGAATGGCTCTGAAACTTGATAAAGGCATTGTATGCCGAAACAATGAAATAAAGTGTAAATCTCGTTTCTCTTACACAACATCCCCAAAAATTGAACGTCTGGGTCGGCATTTATAACAACAGTATCGTGGGACCCTTCTTCATAAAAGAAACTTTAAACGGAGATAGGTATTTACAGCTCTTGGAGTTATTCCAGCATTGGAGGTAAATGGACAATTACCAAATAATATCTGGTTTCAGCAGGATGGAGCACGACCCCATTACGCTCGCATTGTTCGAGATCATTTAGATAGGACATTTCATCACAGATGGATTGGAAGAAGGGGTACTTATGAATGGCCTGCACGAAGTCCCGACCTTAATCCACTAGACTATTTTCTGTGGGGTTACTTAAAGTCTAAGGTTTATGTTCATAGACCAAATAATTTTAGAATTAGCTGCAAGAATAACTCAAGACACCAGAAGTAATAGCTAATGTTACTAGAGAATTTAAAAACCGACTTGCTTATTGTCAAGAAGTAAACGGTGCTCAGTTTCAACATCTAATACATTAAGTTTAGTTAAGTTAAGTTTCAATGTTTTGAAAATCACATAGATTTAGTTAATAATTATGATTATGTATTTCTTTAATGGATATTAGATTTTTCATTTCCTTAATTACTTTTCTGTTAATATCTCGGTAGGTATTGAAGTAAATAATATCAAACCTGATATTTTTGTATTCGCAATAAAATGTTTCATCAGAAACTAAAATACTATACAGGGTGTTTTATTGCAAATTTTAAAATCGACATTACTTCCGGTAAAACAGGAAGTTCATAATTGTAAAAAAATTGAAAACAAATCTACTGCAGTATCCACCATCCAAATTTCATTTTGAAATCTCTAATAATTCCAGAGATATTTGCTTGGTTCCACACATTTGCCCATCACTGTATATTTGCCCTGTAAGGACTCATCATATTTTAGCAAAACTGTGCAAGTGAAGTCTAAATAAATCACATTCCTCAAATTATTTTTTAAGAAACGTCGTAAATTTAAATTCCTATTAATTACCTCGTTCTTAAACTTGAAAGGATTGGCATAATTCATTTTAAAAATAACTTGCAAGATAATTCCAAATCCTTTGTTCAACCGAGAATTGCATGCGGTTCTCCTCCTGCATGTGCACTGAAACTAACTAAATAAAGTTTCGCTATAAATTGACGAAATTTGATATAACCAAGAAGGAAGTCCAAGTTCGAGGCGGATGGTAAATGCAAACTGACAGTGTGGATATCTTCTCTGCATGTTACAGTTAGTTAGATGTTCTCAAGTTATAAGTAATTTGTTGAACACTATATATTTAGTAGTAGATTATAGTTAGTTAACCCTACACATTTTATAGGTTATAGCAAAACTGAAGGGAATCGTTTAACAATAAAATTATAAATTTTTAACCATAATGATGTTGGTAAATTTAAATTTAGAAAAGTTCCTGCAATATTTTTTCATTTGAATGAACACGGTAGAATCAGTTTACAATTATTCCAGGCTGTAAGTAAAACATAAGCTTGTTTATCAAGGTACAGTTTTTTTTAGTAGGCATGAAAGGATTATCGATAATCATGTATTTTAAAAGATTACCCATGAACAAACCGCTAAGGTCCAAAATTGGCGAAAATAGGCATTCCGATGACCTACAATAAACTTTTGTTTTTTGAAGAATACAGTAAAAATACCCTTTGGACATACAATTTGAGCCGTGATAAGATAAACTTGATTTGTTTGTTTTTCCAAAACATAAAAAAAAACAATAAAAATCCATTAGTTTTGAAATGTTAATAATTACTGCAACTATAGTATTGTTCTTATTATTATGTTTTTAAAATGTAGCTGTTTAGTTTCAAAGCCAATGAGCCTTTGTTTGCTTGGATAGTTTAATTTATTCCTGACTTTGCATTGGGTTTATCTGAAAGACATAAATGTTTATTGGTATCACTGTTATGTTTATCAATATTTCGGCTTCTATTAAGGCTCAATCTTTTCTCCAAGACTTATATTTTATTAACTTAGTTGATCCTAATAAACGTTTTATTTGTTGCACTAATCAAATAATGACGTTTTGAGAGTTTAAAATAATATTGACTGGCAATAAATATATTTAATTATATTTTTTCAATCAATTATTAATGTTTAACCTTATTACACCATGTAGAATTTTCAAGGGATCTTTTGACCCATGATAAACTACTTAGAAATCAATAGTACTATATGTAAAAACTACTTCAGGAGCAATGCCGTAAATTCTCGTTGATACAGGTGGGCACACAGGTAAGCTAAACCTACCACAAAAGGGGGGTGTTTTTCGACAAAACATGTTTGTACGGCATTTCCAAACTCAGGAAATAATAAAGAAATAATGACTTGCCACCTAATGCCGTCCAAAAATATCGATACCAAGAGCTAGGAACATTTTTAATTTAATAAAAAATTTTGGCCCTATTTTTAGCGATTTACTACGGCATTCATGTACTACGATTCGGATCGTTACTTAGATAATTTTTTTAGTGACGCCCTACATATTTGCTGATACGGTGGTTAGAAAGCTAGGTTGCAAGCCCCTATTTTTAATAGTATATTTGAGGTGATTTGAACCAATATCAAATTAATCGACTCTAATTTCATTTCATACAATAATAACATTTTTGGCCATGGCGTACATTTTTCATGAAACATGTACTTACGAGAGGAAAGTATAATTTGGTTTTAAGGTGAAAAATTTTTGTAGAGCATCAATATATTTTGTTGATCCTGACAACAATAATCAACAAAAACGAAATGCCGTACAAAAATTGTTCTAAAAATATAGTATTTCTTGAAAGAATTTATTTTATTTTTGCCACTAATTTCTTCTGCATAAAATTTATTTACTACTGTACGGCCTTTCTATAATAAGATTGGCAACCGTGAGTAGATCTATTTGCCAGATATTCTGTACAAATTTGTTGACACAGGATTAAGAAACCCGTTATGCAAACCCCTATTTGGCGCTTATGGTTTCCAATCATTGAAATATAGGCGGCATTTACGGCAAATATTTCTTTAAATTCTATATTGAATACTTCTTCGATCATAATTTCGGGTCTGTTATTGCCTAGGTTTGCAAAGTGACCGCGATTGTAGTTGAATTGAGGTCGCGGCTGCACATTTTTTGTGGTAGACGTATTAGCACATACACTCATTTAACTGCTTATTTGGTAAAAAAAATTCCTTAGAATAATTTTTCGTTATCGTTTGCACTGTGTAGATCAATGTAGTTTCATATAGGTTTTAATTAATGAATAACTCTTTCGTGGAATTGATTTGGCGACTAATTTTTCTTTGCTTCATGTTTACCAAATCTGAGTGTTTTTAATATCTACCCAGCTGGAGGCCCCAGCAATGTCTACAATTTCCTCAGCTCTGCCTTCTAATTTATTTAAAATATCATTTAGCAACAGAAATTCTGAAAACTACCTGTGTCCTACCTAACATAGTAATGACTTAAAATTAATTCTGAGGCACTTATGAATCGGTGAAGTTTGTTTGGATTGTCATTGAATGATGGTATTATTGACAAGTTCTTAATATCTAATATTGGTACTGACATTTTATTTTCTAATTTATTATCTTACATAATACATTATTCTACATAATTGATTAAAGTACTTTGAAATATTTTTATCTTGTTCACTAATCTCACTGTTATTTTTCCTTAACGATACAATTGGTGAACATTCTGACATGAATTTTAAACACTTACCAAATCATCAATACCATGTTTGTGTTCGCCTAGTTCTGCAAAGTCGTTATCCACAATGGATTCTGCACTTCTTTTATTTGACCTGCCCTGGTTGCATTGGTCTTCCTAATTGGAGCTGCGGTATTCGCAATGAGGCATTATGTATTTCATGCCCAATAACTGAATCCGTATGACTGCCCCACTTATATTTCCTTATCATAAAATATGGTCACTTCTTCCATTTCAAAGTTTAAATTATATTAATACAATAATACGTGTTAATTACTTGATTGTTCATACCACGATGAATTCAGTAAAGCAAAACAATATTCACAAAGATAAGTATACAATATTAAGTTTCATGGCTGAAAAATAAGCAATGATTAATACATCATTATAATATCATAATATAGCGTCAGCATAGTAAGCAGAATTATTTATATTATATAAGTCAGTGGTACTGCTATAATTAATGTTATATTTTTGTTCATATTTGGGTGAGTTAGGTCTAAAAATTTTAAACAATAATCTATTTTCGCTTCTAAAGTAAACTTTATATTTGGATGGTATTTAAAAAGGATAAAAAAGTATTTAGATGCCTACTGCTAACTGTAAATTATACCAGAAAGTAACATGAAAATATCACCTAACCAAGAGCTAAGAGAACATCCTGTTGTTAAATCATTCTTCTATACATAAAATTTGTTGTTGAATATGCAGTAATTTCAGCTAAATCATAACCCAAAAGTTTTTTTTATATCATTTTTTTGTTACTGGTTTACTATTACTTATTAAAGGAAAACAGTCTTTTGTAGGAACGCTTGGATACATTTTGGTGACATCAAAAGATTCCACAGATCATTTTTTAGAGAGAGTGAGTTCTAGTGTGCTTTTAATAGTATGTGGAGCTGTAAGATGAGTTTAACAATTTGAATTCTGAACTCAATTTTAGTGCTAGATTTATAGTAGGGCTAGTTATTTTTTAGTGATTTATATAAATAATAAGTGTGTATTAATTGATATAATATTATCTCAATTATCAACAAAGAAAGAATACTAAAGTATGAATCAGGGGTATAATAATAATATAAGCTCCCAGATGTAACTGTAATACTATCAGTTTTTTTATGTTCAAATTTTGAACCCTGAAAACTTCATCAAAAGATTATTCACACCACAGGCAAGTAATACCTGTATTAAAAGTAAAATGAACTCTCCGCATTTCGTGTTTAACAATAAATTACTATACAAATTGATAACTTAATTAAACTGAATTCTTAATTAACCGTGCATGTTGCATAATATATAATTTATAAACTATTGCGGTAGCATTGGAGTTACATTGGAATAAATTTCATTTAATAATATATTTAACAGTAAATGACATTTTAATAGCATTTGCTTGCATTTCATTATACATATACTTCATATAGAATAGCTAACCAATCCCGAATATTGAAAAACTTATTTTGTTCGTAATTGCGTAATGGTGGCAGATATTATACAGCAAAGCTAATTTCCATTTTCCATATAAACAAGTGCCAAAAAATATACAGTGTAGTAATATATTAATTTCCGCATAAACTTATCACTAAAATTTCATAAATATGGAATTAAATTAATAAATTGTATTATATGCTTTTACGATAATTACTATAATGCTACACTATATATTTATTATACAAATTTCAGTAGCTGTTTATATTTAAAATTAAATGATTAATGTATTCATATTTTAAATGAGTGTAAACGAATCATGGAATATATGATTATTAATACACGTCTTAAGGCAAAATGTAATAACATATTAAAATCCTTAACTTGATATGTGAACTTTAATAGTTTGAAGACGCAAGATGTAAGACCGACATCTAGAATTTTCGAGAGAATTATCACACAGACGTTCCGAATCTGGAGCCGTTCCGTGTAATTGCTGTTCTTCCTTAACTCCTAGGACAGAATGTCACGATAAAATTTTCAGGTTACCTCACTTACTTGCGTACAAAGGAATGACACCTCGAAGAGAGTAAACTTTAATAGTACTGTGATGTTTATATTTTCACACTATCTTAAACGAAATATCTGATGAATGCCGATTCCAGGAATTATCGGATGAATTCCTGTCACAGTACTGACGTCGTGAGGCTCTGTCCTTCACAAAACTAAGATAAATAACGTACTCTATAAATTTTGAATAAACAATATTTAAGAAAAGCTGTTTATACATTTTTACATATGGGCGCTTCAAGTTTAATGAAACCAAACATATTACTTGGGGTTAAATACATCTGGAGTGAATACAGAAGAATATCTAAAAATTCAAACTTATTTAAACATTCTCACAATTTCAGTCAAGTCCTATTTAATTAAGTTAACTCTAACGACAGATTTTCCAAAACTATAGATAGCGGCAAGCTCTACACATTGCTATTCGTATATTCAATTGGTACATTTGGGTTTTGAACACTCCAAAATAAGTTGATGATTAAACTCCACAATTAGGTATTTTGTCAGGCTGTGTGTTGTTTTATTATACTAAAATTATGCCTTACGTTTGGCGATGTATTCGAGAACTCTGTTCGCTTCTTTGCACCTGCTACAAGGACAGAGCACTACGCAAATGTGGAATATTACCTCATGGTCTCATGTCTTTACAGCATTGATGTAGTATATAGAAGATTACTACCAAATCCTCCAGAACGCACGAAAAGGTTGCGAAGAACTATATCAGCTTTTACACAATCTCTCATTAAGAGATCTGCTCCTCCTGTGTTAGAATTATACGTATATTTTTGACCTTTCATCTTTTCTTCATCACAGCCACACTTTCCAAATGAAAAATGCTGTCTGAAAATTCACAAATGAGGACACTCACTTTCAATGTCTTTATCTTAACTAAAACAAACAAACAATTCACTTTTTACAAAATACTGACTAATACTACAGCTGACTTCTGCTGTTGATGCAATCACAGGAATATAAACTGAACTAAACTACTCAACTTGTAGGACCGACGTCTTTTATTATTAGCTTTTTTGCTTTAGAACACAAACTAAAACCTTTGGGAATTAATTCGATTTATTCTTATTCTTTAGGCCAAAACTCATCAACTAAAACAATACGAAAACACGACACATAATATCTGCAATACCACGAAAATAACGCAAGAATTATTCACACAATCGTGATAAGATTTTCACAAAAAATAAATGAACAACTTGGGAAAGCCGATTAAAAGAAACAATCCGAAAATAATTGAGCCTAAACCCCCATATGTGGTTGGAAGTTTCGTAAATGGACCCAAGCTATTCCCAGCCTAATGTGTGAGACGACTAAAACGACATTCGCCATGAATGTTAGATAAGAGTTAAACGAAGAATCCGAATCAAAATATAAAGTTTGAATGAAAGAGTAAAGACTATGTCATTTTAAAAATCCTGGATCTTTTAAAAATCTTATAGAGAGCATTAGTTTTTCAATATTTAAACATGGACGGACAACTTCTTCCTGAATTTTACAAAGTGACATCAAACAAAATTAATGTAGCATTTGACCGGTTAAGGAGGATACATAATAGTTCCATATATGGGGGACGCAGTTTAATTGTATGGTCGGGTGTCCATTCAGGGCAGAAGCAAAAGCTATTAAATTTTATGTTTAAATGTTGTTAGTGTTTATTTATCGAAATAAATGAAAAATTAAATAAATATAAAATGGCAAATCGTCAAATATCCAATGAATGAGTTAATTATATCACCCAAACGTGCCCATTTGTCTCCCTATGATAACTGATAGCGGTCTCCACAAATTTTGTATTCCTCTTTATGGTAGAATACGTCATGCCAATAGTGTCGTATTTTGGGGGTGTGGTTTTTTTCTTTTTTTGTAGACATAAAACTGATATGCTTTTTTATCCTTCTATTTTCTACAAATTAATGTGTCTATGTTGATGATTGTTCTGTAACGAAATGTTTTCATTCAGATCTAGATGTAGACGCACCTGCCACTTGTTCCCCATCAGATATGTTAGGTTAGGTTAGTTACCTAACCCATATAGGTACTTATACGAAAATACTCCTATCGCTGGTAAGCCGAAGGGTCACCGACCAATAGAGAAAGCAGATTATACCGAGTTATTGTAACTAAATCGTTTTGCGCAAGCGTTGCCAAGAATCATACTGAGAGAAAACATAACCAACAATAGAGAAGCCAAATGGTGCGTTTTCGAATGACAGTAAAACCTTATAGACATATACGTATGGATTGCGATGTTTGCGCCTTCCTCTAGACTCTGTATATTAAGTACACGGTATTAAGTATGTATATGATCTAACCTCACTTTGTGAAACTAGTATTGATAGACAAACTTCTGACTCAAGGAGATAATATACAGCGTTTATTATTTTATATGACTTATTTAAAATGAAAAAAAAGGGCAGAAATTTGAGACTTTACGATGAAAGCGAAAGCTGATTACGAAATATAATTTCCGTCTGTATTTGTATTATTATTAAGTATTAATCCTAATATGTAATTTAGTTAATAATTTAAATATAACTGTAAAGGAACATAGGACGTGTTAAGATAAATTTTAATTAAAATATAAAAATATTGTTTAATCTAATACTAATAAAAGAAGTGTCCGTCAAAATGCATTAAATTAAGGTTGAGCTGATGTCGAGGTTTAAACAGCACCCAAAATGTTTTTGGGAAATCTCATAGATATTTGATAAATTACATATTTTTACTTGGTTGAAAAAAGACAAACCCGGTGGCTTTACATTAATATTATTGAGCAATTCACATCATACCTTCTTTCTGCATCCTTACCTCTATCATCCATAAATTTGGCAACGTAACCTTTTTTTGTGGTAATTAGCTTCAGACGTTTGTCAAGTCAAATTTAAAATATCGCATACGGTAAATTCGAATGCTTAATTGAGGGACAGGTCAATTTTGTGTTGGTATTGTATATTGTTGTTATATTGGTTAAGTTACCATAACATATTGATTTTCTATAAACAAATTTCGTTAAATGATATTTCAATAGATCTGGTGGGTTCAATTTCACAAATATTCACACTCGCTTGAAACGTCTTTATTTTTATAAAAATAAACTTATTTTCAAAAACATAATAACAAGTACTATCAGCTAGAGTGCTACACGCTGCTTTCAATCTAAACTGCCACGCACCAAGCATCTTATATAGGTTTTTTCTGAACGATATTTGTGGCATATTTTTCAATGTCTAAGTACTTCTTGGGAAATAACACCACAGCTTAAAGAAAATTGCTGTATATTCCAAACGTTTCGGGGTCTAGGTCAGACCCCGTTGTCAATGGTTGAGAAACTATGGATAAAAAAGGCACAATTTTAATTTACATCTTAGAATTGTGCCTTTTTTATCCATAGTTTCTTAACCATTGACAACGGGGTCTGACCTAGACTCCGAAACGTTTGGAATATACAACAATTTTCTTTAAACTGTGGTGTTATTTCCCAAGAAGTACTTAGACATCTTAATTGGAATTTATTTGTTCCAGGAATTTTCCTGTCGTTTCTGACCTGCCAGTCCAGATGGCATTCGACTTCTGAATTTCGTCAATCTTAACTTTTTTTGCATCGATATAATTTTCGGGGCTACGTTTTTAATGCTTTTTTATATGCAGCCGTTTATTTTCTCACGATTTTGGAATGTTTTTATTATTATTTGAAGGTTTCTTAATTTTTGACTGAATTTTAGAATGGTGTATTAAAATACAAATTTTTGTATTCATTCAAAATAGAGAATGTACAATTTTATACTGATATTTCTATGGGGATTTTTAAATTTTTACAGCTTATGCCATTAAAACAAAGAAAAAGTAGTTATAGTTCAACCAAAATGTCAAGTGTACGATAGTGTGTTTGGTTTTGGTTTATATTAGGTGTCGTTGCTCTGGCTATACACTATAATAAAATTTTTATGCAACACATTAGATTTTCTGAACGTTTTATGTGCAACTGCGGCAGACATCTTTAACTGCACGACGTAGGTGAATAAAAAAGTGTCCAACAACTAGCAGCAGGCAGCAAACTAGTGAAACTATTTATATACTTTTTTATGTATGATGCCACATTACAAATGTTAATCCTAAAGTTGCCATTTTTAATTGCTATAGACATACACAAATCAAAAAACTGTATTAGTATTGAGGGTATTTCTACTGTATTCGAATCGAGTACCACCTGCGCTTTATAATTTACACCTCACTATTTAACAGCACAAAATATTACTTCCTGTTTTTGGGCTAATTTTATAAACTTTAATCTGTCGAGTTTTTTATGTAACAGTTTTGTACTTCCACACAATGGTACTAACAATATTTACTGTATACAATTAACCTCTTGTTTCTATTTTATATATAACGTTAAACACAGTAACGTTCATCATACTCTAAATTTTAAATGTTTAATGTACAGGTGTACATCACAATGTAAAAGGAATTGTCGTTTTGGTCGGAACGAAGTCTAGAAACAAATGCAATTTTGGCATTTCACTACTATGCTCATCTATTCTCGTATTGTGTGTAAGTGTGAGCCCCGCTTAAAAAATGATGCCCCTAAGTGAAGAACCTGTTCAATTAAGGAAAAGTTGCTGGTGGCACTCGCTTATAAACTTTATTTTAAATCAAAGCAATGCTCATTTCATTTTTAATGTTTTATGAAGTTGAGATGAATAAATATTGAAAAACTGTACGCAGAGACCGTATGTATTTAATTGAAAAATTTGATCAGACATTAAGATTTCAGACAGCAGGTGCTTGGTATTCCGTAAACTCTTTACATATATTATACAAGTTTGCAACGCCAATAATATATAATTTTCTTTATATTTTTGAATCAGCTAGTTACAGATTCCTTGTCTATAATTTCACATCTAGAGACAGAAAACAAATAGAAATATGAATTAGATTAAATAAAATCCATTTGGCTAACATTTCTGTAAATTTGGGTGCTCCTTTTTATGTAAAGCTACTTTATGCTTTCAACAAATTACTGCTTTGTGAGTATCTCACTAACACAAACTCCTTTATGACATCAACTCCTTGTCTTGGATGCTAACTAGACAATCCATACTATCAAAGATGTCCTTTATATTTTTGCGAATTGAAGGTGTAGGCCTGTAGGCGTTTGTCTCCAGAAGAACTGTTCTTCTGAAAACAAACGCTTAATTATCTACAAATTTATTTCTTTGAAATTTTAAGTGGTCCATTTTCTGATGTACCTCATTTCTACCACCCACGCTATTATCGGACCAATTTGCAATAATGGTATAGTCGAACGGATATTTGCAGTTATGAAGTCTCGTTTTGTTTTCTTAAATTGGATATTACAGGTTCAATTTGATTCTCAGAAAGGGTGTGGGTTGTATTTATTGAGTAAATTGTTCTATGCGTGGTGAATTTGAAAAAAAGAATAAAGTGCTTTTATTTTCCAGAAGATAGATACCAGCTTTTCATGGTACAGGGGCTTATAGGGATCGAAATAAATAAGAATATATTCTGCATGTTTCAAGTTTCTTAATATTAACCCGCATTATGTTACATAGTTTTCTAAGTGAGGTTTTCGACATTGAATAATCATGATTTGAAGACGCGAGATGTAAAGACCAACATCTAGTATTTTCGGGGAATGACCCCTCGAAGAGAGTATTGATTAATCATGTTTATTTCGGCCAACGAAAGTGCTCAAAAAGTTCAATAATTGCAAAACTTTAACCTAATAATAAAAGATATTAGTTACTTTTTTTACGGCCTCTTGGCTGAGTATTATAATTGCAGTTAAGTGAAATTTACTGTATTTATTTCCAATATTTGTTCAAAAAGTAAAAAATATTATTCTCTTCATTTTGACAGAATTAAATGTTTAAACGCAAATGTAATAGTGACAACTTTTATCTTCAGGATTTCAACACTCAGCACAGCACCGATTGTGAATCTCTAGTGGGCTAGTTTCACTGAACCTTCTATATGTCGCAATTTAATCAAGTGACTATATCTGAAAAAATGCACTTTTGATATATACAGTGTGTCCGGTTATGGACTAGCGATAATCTAAATACATGTAAAGCAACTATTTTAATACACAAATACACTATATACTAGGGCTCAATACCCCACCCCGTCATATGGCAGCCATTTTGTTTTTTTGATGACCCATTCTCTACGTGTGAACAAAAACCTTTATATCTCTTAAAGTTTTGGTCTTACTGAGATAAAAATAGGGTTAATCGACGGACAATAAAACTGTCTATCAACAAAATTTCAAAACAAGGTGTTAACGTTTTCTTAACTTTTGAAAAAAAGATGAAATGTCAAAAAAAGGTAAAAAAATTATGCAAATCAACAAATTATTGCAAATCAATGCAAAAGTAGTCCCGATTACCTCTAATTTTTTTTTTCACTAAATCCAAAGTTTTTGAGTTACGCTACAATACAACATTAATTTCATAACTGTATGTTTATTACTTTAGGACTTATTGTTGTTTGAACATAGCGTATGCGCAAGCACAAAAGACCTTTATTAAGTGACATCTGACATTAGCTGCGTGCTGTCCGAGAAAAGGCTAGCAATGCTATTCGCAAATAGCAGGATTAAGCAAAATGGAACATATTGCAAAGAACTTACAGGATAAAGACTAGTTACGTTAGTTGTACCTTGCCCTGCCTTGTGATCCCTACTTTTACTTACCGTCCATGCTGTTTACGTTCTGTATTAGTGGTTATCTTGTGATATGAATATGGCAAATCGTCAATATTGAACGCAACATATTGCTGACATACACTTCGTTTATGGTTTCAGCAAGTAATAAGACTTTAATGTGGTTTTAATGTTTACCTACCTGTTTAAAGTCCCGACAAAGGTCTTTTGTGCTTGCGCATACGCTATGTTCAAACAACAATAAGTCCTAAAGCAATAAACATACAGTTGTGTATTTAATGTTGTATTGTATCTTAACTCAAAAACTTTCGATTTAGTGAAAAAAAAATGAAGGTTATCGGGACTACTTTTGCATTGATTTGCAATAGTTTGTTGATTTGCATAATTTTTTTACCCTTTTTTGCATTTTATCTTTTTTTCAAAAGTTAAGAGAACGTTAACAGTTTGTTTTGAAATATTGTTGATAGACAGTTTTACTGTCCGTCGAATAAGCCTATTTTTATCTCAGTAAGACCAAAACTTTAAGAGATATGAACGTTTTTGTTCACACGTAGAGAATAGGTCATCAAAAAAGCAAAATGGCTGCCATATGGCCGGTGGGATATTGAGCCCTAGTATATAGTGTAATTGTGTATTAAAATAGTTGCTTTACATGTATTTAGATTATCGCTAGTTCATAACTGGGCACACTGTATAACACACACAGCTACTTGATGTACGAGAAAAATGAACACAGGATCTGATTAAATAAAATAAATATGTACCTATTTAGAATCGTGAAAATATACAGTGACAAAACTATGCTTTACCACCGTCTCAACTCGTTCATTTAAAAGAAACAATACGGTTCAAAATTTTCAACGTTCCGATAAACCTCTTCTATACGACGGTCATGGTCTAAAATTTTTTAAGTAGCTAAGTGGTCACGTGACACCTCATTTTAAAGGTTATGAAAATCTGATTTCGGGAATATACTAATAAATTAGAATAGTAAAAAGGTCAAAGTCTACTTTAGAAACTGTTTGATATATTCACCATTAACTTGTTGCCAATATAACAAACTGTCTTGTGTTCCTTCTCCGATATTCTGTAGCATATATTTAGTAATACTGTTAAAATCTTCTGCAATTCTGTAGCAAAATACATTAATAGTTTGTGTTTTGTCTGATACATTTTCTATATTAGGTAATGGTATATGATCATCCGTCTTAATAAAAATTTATGTCGTGATAAAATTCTTTCGGATTAATTGGAATTCTGCCAGTTTTTGCAGCTGTTATTTCAATCCCCAACACATTCCATTATTTTTTTACCAGCAATGAATATTAGGTCTAAAAGTTAAATTCTCCATATTTATCATGTTCAATATGTATTGAATATATGAATGAATTCTATATCATGCTATTTACTTATTCCAACATTCTCAACATACTCAACATGACGTTAGATGTCGGCGAGATCTAAAGGTTTATTTCGCTGACATTCGACGTGTGATTACTTACCATCCAATAAATTTAGTTTAGTTCAAAAAGACCATTTGTCCAAATATCTTCAATTCTCTTCAATACAGTCCTTCAGTCCTGCTCACATTCTTAAGCTCTTCTTTGTTTCTTCTCCAGACCTTACGTTCTCCATCTCAACACCTTTTCAAATTCCTCTGCAGTCTTTTAATTCTTCAGATATATGATATATGATGATGATATATACTCATGTATATTGTTAAACTTAGCAACAAAATATAAAATAAACAAATATGTGCTGTAGGTTATAAATATAAAGTTTAAGTAAATAAACTGGCATTTGTCACATATAATTTTAATTGTTCTGTGGTTTCGTCTTATTTTGTGATATATATTAACATTTAAATCTGGAAGATTAAAAAATAAATTTGAGAAACACAAAAAATGTGAATCTCAACGTATATTCAAGATATATATTGCTTGACAAGGATTCCAAAATTTTAGTTGGAACGTCTTCACAACGATGAGTATAATCCATATGCAATACACATATTTATAGACAGGATGACTGTCTGATCGTATTATAAAGCATAGTGTTTTCGAAATTTTCTCGTTTTCAAATTTCAAATAGTAAACTCGTAGAGAAATCACCTATCAATAGACACAATAATCAAGAACCTCCTAAATAAATATGACAATATTACACAGGAAAACATATATTAAATTATATCCATGTTATATTATGCCGAGTGTATAGTTTTCAAAAAAGGTGGAAAAAGACTAGTAGTTACTCTTTTTTTCTGGTTCTTCCATTGCAAAAAAGATTCTCATACCCTAACAAAAAATTATTGAATATTGTTATGTAAACTTTATTTGTGACGTCTTGAATAATATTAATATGTACATTTGAAATTGAATATTCAACTGTTTTACAATGACATGACAAAGTCTTACCCAGACTTTGAAACATTTGGTGTTTTAATATATAGTTATTGTTGATTCCTGTTATGTCCCAAAACAGTCCGTAATGGATGAGTTATGGAATAAAAAAGGGAGGCTAAGAACTGAAATAGGAAAATATCCTCCAAATTGACAGATTCTGGTTATTCTAAATGGGCCTAAAATGTTTATCTGCGACACAACACCATTTTCTTTGTAAAATGCAAAGTCTTAGAACTTATTAAAAACTTTATTGCTCCGTTTATTGTTGCAACTTATTTATAACAAAATTCAATTTAGTTTACAAAGTTTATTGGCTTCAACAAGTAATAAATGAAAATGTTAGAGATAAAAAAGAATAACAGAAACTATGTTCAGCATCTAACTTTTTCTTCTGCTATATTTCGCAGTTATTATTGGTGGTAGCATCCAGAGTTATTACAAGTAAAATTAGCGATGAAAAGGAAATCCTTCAAACAGTCTTATGCGATACTCTCTTCGAGGTGTCATTCGTTTGTACGCAAGACAATATATATTATATATAAATATAATATATATTGTTTCTGGTCGGGAACCTTCATCAGTTGCGCTTCCCACAATTGAATGTCCTCTCGAACACTTCTTTATGCATTTGATGCATTTCGTTAAATCATAGATGTCGGTCTTACATCTCGCGTCTTCAAAGTCTTATGTGATAAATATCTGAAGAAAAATTACCTTTTCTCACTTAATTCAAGCAATGAAAAATAATTCTGTTTCTAAGTGCATACTTTCTGCTATTTCATGTAATAAAAACTGAAATGAATAACTAAATACCATGAACCCTGAGGGAAATTAAGTCGGTCATTTATCCCTGAATATGCTCCCTGTTCCAACTGTTGCTTACTCCGCAACTTCACATTATTTTCCGCCGATTTCCTTCCATGCTGGGGTGTTCCCAGACTCCAGTTCGTGGCCATGAGGAAAATTGTTTTGACTCAAATTAAATTTAGCGTTATAATGATATAATCGGAAAAACCTTATAACTGATTAAAAAGGTTCCTCTGTATTTAAGGCCATAAAACATTGAGAAATGCTGTGTTATAAATGATTTTTCATTAAGAAATTATGTTATCGTTTTAGTACTTTATTTATTACATTATTAACACCGAGTTCGGAAGTCATCTTGAGCTTTAGTAAAAATATTTGAATTTCTAGTCTCTGATATTGTAATTATAATAATAAAAGTGAACTGCTTACTGGACAATGAGGACACTGATATGGAGAGAACGAGTGCTGCAAAGTCTCTACTAAGCCCGATAAGACTATGAATCAACACCACGAACTATACTCGGAAATAAATGATCTGCTAAATAAAACAGGAAACTAAAGTTCCGAAGCCTAGATGAAGATAGCGGAAATACCAGTAATTTTCATAAAAATGGAATAAGCGACAAAGAACATTAAAATTGACAAAGCAGGATTTAATGAGAGAACACTGGTAGGACTACTAATATAAGCTATAGAAACATTCAAAAGCCTCGCCAAAACATATAAACACTGTATTAGAACAAGCATTATTCCACAAGATAGGTAGTAAAGAAGAATTTGGGAGTTATAGTTCAATAAATCACCTGCGGGCATTATGCAAATTATCCACCAAGAAGATTCAAAAGAGAATAATACAAAGTACAGTAGAATCCGCTATATGGCACTAGCAAACTGTATTTCGCAGCCGCTTTACCATAGTTGAGTGCTAACATAAATTAAGGAAATTTGCAGACAGACCAAGGAATACAAAATACAACTTGAGTTAGTCTTCGCAGAATTGGGAAAAGTGTTCGACACAATATCACACACATTTCTTACTTTTTATTTCCAACTTATTATTTTTCTTTATCTCAAAACGTGGATAAACAAAGAACTAATAATTGGCACCCGCATATAAAATCTGTCGAACTACTATCAACTCGATCTATTATTTTATTCAGAAATAGTAAATCGATTAAGTGGTTTTTGTGTTTGATCATGATTATTTGTTTTAACTGCCATTTCATCTCAATATGTTGCATCGGAAAATTCACAAATTTTGTATTTCCCATTATTCCAGTGTCATAGATCACATACACAAAATCACCATAACCATAGTCCTGTCATCCAATACGGATAACAAACAGTGTTAATTTGTTCCTGCATAATTAGCAAAGCGGTTATCAATTATGGAAAACAGCTATGAGTGACTGTATCAGCAACAACCCATCCACAATTTGATCTGTTAAATGCTATGACGTTGAAATGCTTTAATCAATTTAATTAATTGCCCTTCCTGTACTACTTTAACAATAAACAGAGCATATTCAGTATTTACAAAATAAATAATAACTGAGCAATTTGCTTTGTGCGAAAGCTTTTCCAGCAGTAACCGATTGTGTGAATGAGAAGAAATTTGATGATGATTATTTACTCTGACAAGAAACGATAAACATAATTTTAATAAAGTAGTTTCTAAATTAAAGGCGAGGGAGCAAGGAATCAAAATAAACCCAGAAAACTGCTGGAATATTTTATTTAATTTTTAGGTACAAATAGGTAGATAGATATTTTATTCTGTTTGGAATTTTAACTTTCTTTAAAAAGGCAAATTCTCTATATTGCATCCGAATTTCTACACATTTATAGGTATTCAATGATTTGTGAAACAATTTCTCAGTTAATCAGAGGCGTAAAAGATACTTTTACACAATTCGGATAAGCTGCGATTATACTGAGTCTCAAAAGATTGCGAAAATAATACCTAAAATATGGTGCTATGGATAAATAAAAGACAACTTACAAGTTATAAAGTATATATTAATGATTATAGTTTGGAAGTAGTATATTGATTTAAATAATTGACGTCGATCTTCACTAATAATAATTCAGTAGAAATAGAATTCGCAGCAAGGACATTTTTCACCCTACAACATCTGTTCAAATCTAGGCTTCTCAGTAGACCAACAAAGATCTGAATATTTAATATTTACCTAATGTAATTATTATGTTAATATTACAGAGATGTGAAATAATGGTAAATATTATGAAGATTATTGGTTTTCCCAGGTGTAATTTGTACAAAGTTGGATAAAGTGAATAGAATTGAAGGAATCTGTTAAAATATTTATGTTAATACTGCAGAAAATATGCACAGATAAGGGGTTAATAGCCAAATGATATGTAATACAATAATGTTGATTACGAAGTGAAGAATTATAAAGATCTAATTGATCATTGAGCAAATGTTCGGAGTTTTTTAACCCATTAATTTCAAGACCCTCTACTAAATTTTCTTTTGTATCTTTATTTGCTGTATGTAGAAGTGTGATTTGGCGAAATTATGATTATATTCTATCAAATGGTTTTCGTAATTGGAAACTTATTTATTTTTCAAAAAATAATTGTGATGTTCCTTTGACCTTCTTCTAACGGATCTTACTGTTTGACACATAACACGTCTTATGGCATGACAGTTTTATTAAATTACGTCTCGAAGGAATTACGGCTTCTTAAATTCAACATTAATGCATTACCTTCCTCCACTTTTATTCACTTTATTCAATTTTGTACAAATTACACTTGGAACTCCGTGGGTTAAATTAAAATTTAAAAACTAATAGTCACTCTCACTTTCTAGAAAATTTATTTATATCAAATATACACAACAGCTGATTAGAATATCACAAATATAATACAACATAAGCTCTTCGCCGCACTAACTAACTGCTGCGATAATGGGCCGGTCCTTTTAAAATTAGCATCGAGTCTTCTCGTACAATCCATTATCAATTCTACAGTTGCCGAGCTATTTCGAGATTAATTTTATTGTCCTCCCAGCGATCGATGTCGCATTGAAATGAAAATTTCGCAACACTGCCACCCCCCCCCTTTCAAACTGATCGTCTTGGTCAGAAACATTCTCTCCATGGTAGGGAGCGAGTCGATCTAAACTTAGCCCTGGGGTTTCGACGGATTCGGTAGACGTCGTCATTAGGCCTCTTGACCACCTCGTCTGGACCATCCCAGGCAATGTAAGCTTTGGGAATTTACCCTTGCTCCGTTGGAAGTTGTACAGCCAGACTTTGTCTCTCTCTTAGAACCCGACTGAATTGACCTTAAGGTCGTATCGCATCTTCATCCGATCACTGGTGGACAACATCTGCATTCGGGCTAATTCGTGTATTGCCAGCATGTTATGTCGGAGCTGGTCGGCATAATCGTTGATGTCTTGGGAAGGTTCTTCGGGGGAGCCAAAAGCCAAATCGCAGAGTAATCGCAGCTCTTTTCCGAATAGGCCTGTACTGTTATGTACGGCTGAGCGATATGCCAACAGGAATAGGGGAATATGGTCATCCCAGTCACGCTGGTTATTGATGACGTCCTTGGATAGGTGTTGTTCCAAGGTTCTATTGAATTTTTCAGCCATTCCGTCTGACTGTGGGTGCAATGGTGTTGTTGTCGTTTTCCTGATCCACAACATCGTGCAGACCTTCTAGAATACATTCGATTGGAAGTTACGTCCCTGGTCTGAATGTAGTTCCATCGGGACGCCAAACCTGCTGAATAGCTGTTCTACTAGCACCGTCGCTACCGTGGTTGCCTCTTGGTTGGGTATCGCATATGCCTCAGGCCATTTGCTGAAGTAATCCATTGCGACAAGAATGTATTTGTTCCCCTCTCAGACTCGGGAAACGGACCGGCGACATCGAAGGCGATTCTCTCAAATGGGACGCCCACATTGTACTGATATATTCTGTCCTTAGTCCGGGTCTTGGGGCCCTTACTGGCTGTACAGGTGTCACATTTCCGGCGTCTTCTAAGTAATTTACCCAGTAGTATCGCTGGCGAACTTTATCTAGTGTTTTATTCATGCCCAGATGGCCCTCGGTAATCCCATCAAGTACTTCGATCAGGATGGCTGGTACCTTTTTCTTCGGAACTACCAGTTGGGACTTGGTTTCTCGGCCATCAGCGCTTTCCCAAATTCGCTTGAGCATTCCATTGTCTACTCTTAGAGAATCCCATAAGGCCCATAACGATTTCAGCACGCCTGAGTATCTAGCTACCTCGTCCCATCGTGACTTGGGTGCCCCTCTCGTTTTGAGTGACAAGATTGGTTCGATGTCTGGATCTGGCCTGCACTCGGATCTGTCTGATGGAGATACCCTCTCGCTGTTCCGCCTTCAGACAATGTCCGCATTCTGCTCTACAGGGTCTTCTGGATAAGGCATCGGCATTATTGTGCAAACGGCCGGCACAGTGTTTCACCTTGAAATCGTTTTGCTGTAATTTCTCCATCCACCTGATCAGTTGTCCTTCCGGTGTCTTCATGTCCAGCAGCCATTTGAGGGCGGCAGGATCTGTTCGGATTAAGAAATGACGACCGTAGAGGTATTTGTGGAAATGATTCTTTTCTGGTGAGGCAATAATTTATTTCCGGTTTCGAGAATCCACGGCTGTAGTACTCGATCTTCACTCTTCACCATCTTGCACTTGGGATAGAACGGCCCCCAAACCTGTGTTGCTAGCGTCGGTGTCTAAAATGAACTTGCCGGACTGTGTAGGCCTTCAGTCGTCTGAATGATGTTTAGCAATCCTGATTCCAACGAAAGATCTCTTTCTCAGTGGTCTGCTGATGTAGAGGCGCGGCAATGGTGGCAAATCCCTCAACAAATCGCCTGTAGTAGGAACAGAAGCCCAAGAAGCTTCCGAGTTCATGCTTGTCTCTTGGGACTGGCCAATCACGAATGGCTTCTATCTTGTCCTCGTAGGTGCAGATTTCTGACTCGGAAACGACGCGGCCCAAAAACTCTACTTCTTTTTGGAACAAGGAACACTTTCTCGGATTGAGTCTCAGGTTGGTGTTATTCATTTTGGAGAATACTTCGCCCAGATGGTCGTCGAATGTCTGACCCATGACCAAAATGTCGTCGAGGTATACTAACCACGTCCTCCATGTTAACCCGCTCAGTACATACTCCATTAACCTCTCAAATGTAGCGGGAGCATTACTGTGAACTGAAACAGCCCTTTACTAGTGGAGAACGCTGTCTTCTCTCTGTCGTTTTCATGTAGACCAACCTGCCAATATTCACTCTTTAGGTCTAGTGTGGAGAACCAACGGGAGCCTGCTAGTGTGGTCAGAGTAACGTCAATTCGGGGTAGTGGATAGCTGTCTTTCTTGGTGACATCATTCAGCTTTCTTAAATCCACGCAAAATCGGGTGGATCCCTCCTTCTTTTTAACTAGCACGACGGGAGCGGACCATGGGCTGATGGATGGCTCAATAACTCTATTCTGTAGCATGGACTCGATGGTTTCCTCGACTGCCTGTAGTTGCTCCAATGGTAGTCGCCTAGGTGGTATTCTGATGGGTTGAGCCTTTCCGGTATCTATTCTATTCAAGTGTGTCAAATGGTCAGCAAACTGTTGTAGGAATCCTTTACTGGGCCCTGTCTCCTTCACCGATGTCTGGTACCCTTCTTCGCAATTGATGATGGTCTCGAATGGCTCGAAACCAGCTATCTCTTGACCACTGGTAATTCTGATGCCGTTATTGGACAAATTCATATATCTCTTCCGGTTTTAACTCTACCCCGTCCAACTAAGTAGTCATGAGCTGAGTGTACGGGCTCCACCATTCCAACGCAGCTCCCAGGATTGCTTTCTAGCTGCCCCCCGAATAATATGTTCCATTCGACCAGAAATTCTGGCTGGAGATTTTGCTACAATTTTGATGGAGGTCGATGAGCTCTTAACGGGCCTTGTCAATACAATTTCCTCATTTAGGAACCGAAGAACATCATATCTCGGCTCGAACATAAATTCATGCTGGCTAATTAGGTCCATACCCAATATAAAATCGTCCTCAATATTCGCTACCAGAACCCTATGCCGGATTCTGTATTGACATGGACTCGCCGGTGACTGTTCTGAGCTGGATGTTGTTGGTAACTGACCGGATTTCTGATGCTCTCAAATCCTTGGACTTGGCCATTGACATAGCGGCGCCGGTGTCGATGGTGATGGTAATTGCTCGGCCATTGATGGTGCCCCTGATGACTAGGCTCTGCTATCTAACTGCTGCGATGACGGGCCACTCCTCCTTTTAAAATTAGTGTCGAATCTTCTCGTACAATCCATTATCAATTCTCCAGTTTCCGAGATTAATTTTTGTGCCCTCCCAGCCATCGACGTCGTATTGAAATGAAACCAAGGCCGGCTTAGGTAAATTTCGCAACAATAGACATAATCTTAATATAATATTTTCCAAATTGCATAACTTCTCTATAATATTAACATAATTGTTGTATTAACTAAATATTTGTAATCTCTTACTTTAATTTTATGTATTTTATAAATGCTGCACGTCTTAATTTACCATCAGATTATGAATAACCTCCATCGGACGTAAAACATGTGTCACACTTTGAAATAAAGTGTAAGTTTGTAATCAGTAGTACTTAATTCACCATGAATGTCAACTGCGGCCAAGTAACGGCTAACTAGTACAACTAAGACGAGTTGTTATTTATGCCATTGAGACTTGGACATTAAATAAAGATACAAACAACAACTAGAAGAGCTATACTGGAAGAAAAACATTAATGGAGGTCAATGGGCAGACTATCGGTAGGCAGACCCAGAATGAAATGGAAAGATGCTGTCAAGGAATATCTACCTAACCTGAACATGATTCTAGCAGAAGACCGGGAGTAATACAAGGCTGTAGTAACCGCGGCTAAAACTCACTTGGAGTTGTGAAAGCCAATGATGATGATGATGGAGATATTTTCTTAAACTGATTTTTATGATTTTTTCACTAGTTTTCCGCCAACTGATCCACATCCATAATAGACCGGAAAACTTACAACACTATCAGAGATCATACTGAATAGATTCCACTGGAGACAATGAGAAAATTGACGCCAGATCACAGCAAACCACCACATCTTTATGGACTACCCAAGATACACAACGCTGGAGTACCGCTGAGACGGATTACAAGCTCACGTAACTCCCCATTAGTAGAATTATTAAAATTTCTCCTACCAATCAACCAACCTTTGGAGGGCAAATCGTCATCGCACGTCAAGGATTTAAAGCATTTTGTCCAAATCTACGAATCAATGGAACTTGTGCGAGAACATCCCTTAGTAAGTTTCAACGTTGAAAACGTCTTCACACACGTACCGTTAGACGAATCTCTGGACATAGTGAGAAAGAAATTTAACCGAGGACGAAGCTATGATGGAGAAGACGGACCTGATTCAATCATGGACTTACTACAGTGTTGCCTCAAGTTTTGCTACTTTCAGGAGAAGGACCGGTTCTTCATATACGAAGATAAATTGCCTATGGGTCCCGTTGTCGGCAACCATCGCCAACATCTACATGGAATGGTTCGAAAATAATACACTGAAGGGGTACGAGAAGCAACCACAACTCTGGTTAAGGTATGTCGACGACACCTTGATTATTGGGCAACATGGGGTAGAGAGCACTACAGGCATTTCTGGAGCATCTAAACCGATACCAACCATCCATCAGATTCACCATGGAGAAGGAAGAGAGTGGGTGCCTACCATTTCTTGATGTGAAGTGCCAAAGGACTAGGACCGGAATCGAAACAACAGTGTACAGGAAGGCTAAACATCAGGGTTGTACCCTCTAACCACCCAACAAGCCAAAAATATTTGCAACACACAGAGAAGAACAAAAAAAACTTAGAGAAGACCTTTTGGCGAATGGATATCCGGAAAGCATCATTAACAAGGCATTTCAACAACTGGGGAAACCACCTAGGCAGGAAGAGGAAACGACGATAGCAACCGTGTTACTACCACACACTAAAGGCTTGTCCGAAAAACTTAGACTTATTCTACACAGATATGGAATCAAAATGGTTTTCAACACAACAACACCTTGAAGAGCATGATCAGAAAAAGAAAAGCCGGATAATCCTGCAGTACAAAAACTGTATATACAGCATATCCTGTGAATGTGGACAAGCTCTACATTGGATAGACTAAGCGGCCACTGGACACCAGAGTTAAGGTGCACCGCATAGCTACTCAAAGGAAATATTTAACAGTCTGTATTAGCTAATCACGCATGGACCGAACAACATAACATCAACTGGGACCAGCCAAGATTCACAAGAGAGAAGAGAGCACTGATATAAAAAAAATATCGGCGCGGACATACATAATCTCTAATGAAAATATAATCAGTGAGCCCAGGGTCCAAATTAAAAACGTTTAGATGTCTCTTCTTGAGCCACCAATCGCCAGGTACGGCGACGCTGATTGGACGAGACAGCGGATTAAGCGAACAATGGGCATGGCCGAATAAGGGTATTAATACGACGGATAATATGAATTTCCCATCATCCACCTGATGACGATAGCAGATCCAAAGCTATTGAAACATTGTGAGATCAATCATTTTAATACTATGGAAGTCCAAGAAAACTTCGAGGAAATGAATCTGATGCACACTGTGCTTAATTCGTGACTGATTATTGCATGAAACGGTCAAACGGGAGACTCTATTACCAATGAAATTGGGATGGGACTTTGGCAATTGGTGTTCAGTAATCGGCAGAGCACCCAGTAGCCACCACACATTAAGTTGTTCTATATATTATATATTATGATGGCCTCCTTTTGTATCGTGTCATAATGGATTTCATTTTTTGTATTTGTGGAAATTAGGCTAGTATGCCCAATGTCGTTCCTCACATAGGGGTGGCTGCACTTATAAGATCGTTTAATGGGTCCTACCACTTTAACTTAGGCCTTTCAAATTTGGAGTATGTGCTTAGCACGGTCGGGAGCTAGTTTACACCACTTAATACTTAATTCATAGGTAGATGGACATATTTGATAATTTGATTAAGTTTTCAATTATAATAACCTTTTTCTCATTACAATTTTCAACAAATAAATTTGTGATGATCTCAGATCATGTTGCTCCCTTTATGAAGGAGAATGATTTTTTTCTTAATATTAATTATAAAAAAAATCTTTTTCGTATAACTTCAACATAAGTAGACACACTGTATATACAAAGGAATTGAGAACCTCTATATTTAGTAGGTTGATAAACATATATTTTCATACAATTTTTCAATTCGTTTCAGTCTAGAATAGGTCGACGCCCAGGAAAAATTGTAATCAAAAATAACATTTTTTTCGAACATTTGATACACCGTATGTCTCATCTTATAACAAAATATTTAACCACTTCGCGATCCTCCTTGATATAATACAGTTTTCGACCAGTCGCTCACATAAAAACTATTTATATTTGAGTTGTAACGTTTCTCTGCCATTTATTGACATTTGAAGTCTTATTCGATGTTTAGACAATAAACAGCTTATTTTTGAACAAAAGAAGAAAATGTTTTATTTACATTAAATTCCGCTAAAACCCCGAGAAATATCCAGAGTTCTGCTAGAAATCAGGTCATTAGTAATACCTAACACCGGCAAACTAAGTATAAAATTCTGAGTTGAGTAAAATGAATTTGCTTGCTTGCTGATTTCTTTGGCTGTGGTAATAAAATAATAGATATTGATACCATGCAAGTGAAGAATTTCTTCTACCTCAAAGTGATGTGAATTGATGGCGAATTAATCATAGTAAGTCAGTGGTTTTGATTTATTTGTCAGCAATGTAAAATAATTAAATGTCTTAAGTTGCTTAAAATTGCAATTTTGTCCATATCAGTGTTATAGAACTCACTTAATTTAACTGGTCACAATACAGTTACAATTGGTCACAGCATTTTAATAATTTTTGATAGGCACTCAAATTGCTTAATTATTACTACTAGCTGTCGCTGTGCACACCTGGTATAACTATAATCCTACTGCGCCCTCTATTCCAAGAACCGTGTAAATACAACCGCTAATGGGCTACCCTATATAACATATATCTATAATTGCACTCAATTTTCCAACATTTATGAAAATCCTCATTATAATCATTCTATCTCGTAATATATTTCCACCACCCTTTTGTTGGAACTGCTCATGGACCACGCATGATATTTTTTAAATTTTTTGAACCACCCGGTAAAAACTATAATTCCAGTCCGACCATTCTGTATATGCGACTGCCTATGAGCCACCGTATTTACTCTTTTTGTTTATGAAATTTTTAACTATCTGCTGTAACTATAATTCTACTCCGACCTATGTTTCAATCATCATATATATGCAACTCATCGTGGGTTGCTCTATAAATTATTTCCTTTTCTAACATTTTTTATAATCATCCTATATATTTATAATTCTTCTCACCCTATATTGCATGTATCCTATATAGGCAACTGTTTATGGGTTACGAAATATGCATTTTTATTCTAACATTTTTAGATCACCCTGTATAACTACAATTCTACTTCAGCTCATATTTCCGCCACGCTGTATATGCATCTCTGTATAATATTCTTTGCACCACCCTGTATAACTGTAATTCTACTGCGCACTCCGCTCTCTGTTCCAAGATGTCAGATCTAACTATTTATCTTCATTTTCACTATTTGTATTTATATCATCGACTTTGTAATCCTAGTTAAATTGTATGAAACTATTAGCGTTTAAAACAGAGAAACAACATAAATTAAAAGTATAATGTTAAAATAATAAAATATTATCGGAAAAATAAATAATAAATCAGTTGCCATGCAATACAAATTTCTGATTTTAGTTGACAAACTATATTTAGAAATAAATTTTTGGGGTGAGATCTCAATAATGTAGCTTAACTTTCAGAACCAAACAAAATTTATTAGTTTTTCTTTTAATTTAGTTTGTTTTTCCATTCGAGTCAATTCGTCTTACCAATACGATTTTCTTCAAGCAATCTGGCGGCACTCTTTGGCATTGGCAGTGTTTTATTTTTTTTAATAAATGAACCAATATTGCAATTAAATTTTAGTATTCTGCACTGAAGGTCGTCAGTAGCTACTAAACAAAACAAAAATAAAGTAAATCGATTGAGGAATAGAGGAGAAAATGGTACCGAACCGTTTTGTCTTTGCCTATTTATATATAGATAACTGCTTCTCTAGAAGTATTGCTCCAAATTGAGAAATTTGAGATCCAAAATAATGATACAAATTAGAAGCAAATTGGTCATAATAGATCATTAGTTTTGACTAATTGGTCAACAATAAGAATGTTTATATAGGGTAAAATAGTAACCATTAAAGATGATTTTAATTGATCGCGATGTATTCTCAATTGATTTATGCATTTTAATACTTGCTCAAAATAAGTCTACGAAATATACACGATGACCAGTAATCAAATGCTTTGACCAGATGTAACCTAATAGTGACCAATCAAATTCGTTCTACGGCTCACTTTTTGGATGTCATATTTCCCAATTTGGTGTGCTAATTAGAGAAACAGAGATTATATCATAGGAAACAAATATTATTCTCTCGTTAATATTGTTCTTAGTGTCCAGTGGAAAGAGAATGAATTCCTAATAATAATTAATATGTGTGTAAAATTCAAGTTCATTACAAGATTGTTTATATGTTTTCACGGTTAATCTAATTATGCAAATTTGTTAAAATGATTCAACAGATCATCAAGAATATTCTCACTAAATATAAAGCGTTTGTATTTCCTTTGTTTCTCTTTGTTACACGAACTCCAGTAGAACGTAGAAGTTGAGATGAATGGTAGCAGGTAGCAGTTGCCATTTTTAAAATCTCTTAAATGTCGCTGTCAACATAACTCTTTGGTATAAGAATAATGTCGGGCAGGAACACTTTGAAGTAATTGAAATATCAATTATTTGGTCTGAACGGAAGTAATTTAGAGTAATATATTTAGACTGTTCCCCGGAACTTATGCTTTACAAGAATAGTTATATGGCGCTCCGGGAATTTTTAGTAGAATTGTTGAATTCTTTTGACCTGGGTTTCAAATGAGAATAAAAACTGAATATTCAGCCACAGTACAAAGGGATATTCACCTATAATTGTAATGCGAACAAAAATGCTCAAACTTTGAATTATTACAAAGAGTTACGTAACTTCACAAGTAGTTATATGCGAAGGAAATGAGATTATATAAGCTTAGTCAATATAACTGATTTAAAAAAATTATAACCTCCTTTAAAAATATGAGCATATAATTTTAAATAAACCCATAAATAATGACATTCCACTGCTTCTTTGTGACTCAGATAAAATCAGTAATTACTTTTATGTTTTTTTGGGCAATAACACCACAATCGAAATAAAACGACGTATATTGAAGGAAAACCAAACCTTTCAAAGTCTATTCTGACTTCGTTGCCAATGGCTTTATATTTATTGATGGAAATTGCAAAATAAAAACTTGATTTATATAAATCAAATTTTCATGAAAATTTGATCAAAAATTTGATTTATATAAATCAAGTTTTCATTTTGCAATTAACATAAATAAATATAAAGCCATTGACAATGAAGTCAGAATAGACTTTGAAAGGTTTGGTTTTCATTCAATATACGTCGTTTTATTTCGATTGTGGTGTTATTGCCCAAAAAACATAAAAGTAATCAAGAACATGCCACAAACAACGTTTAGAAGACAAAATCAGTGATGTTTTACTTACATTTATAAATGCTACTTCTGTACGTCAGAAAAATACCTCAAGTGCAATTTACAAGAAAAGTAAGATAATTCAAAACAAATATATAAGATCAACGTATGGGTCTGATGGGATAACTCTTATAGTGTCTGTTACAGTTAGTCACTTATTATTAATTGTTGCTTTGAAATTGGATACCTTCCACAATGCTGGAAGGAAGCTATTATTATGGCTAAAGTTGAAAATGCTACGGACTACAAGAACTTACGACCAAAAGTTTGGTACCAGTACTAAGCAAGGTGCTAGAGAGAGAGTTAGCCTACATACAGGTAAATGAGCTCTTCAGTAGTAAAAACATTTTTTGCTTGCAAATTAATTAGCAATACAAGACTACTGTGATAATCAAAATCTGAAGATCAACCCGCAAAAGTCAAAATGTTTATTGTTCACGTCAGATAAATACTATAGCTACCTGAAAGGAAATTTTACGATGACTTACGAGCTAAAGATTAATTTTGCTGTCTCTTGTATCTAACACGCTTCTATTCGCTGAGGCCTAGGGTTTCGTTGTTATGGAATGGTGTTGCCCGAAAAAGGTGTGTGTTTATAATTGTGTCTACAAAATTTATGTATGTTAGAATATTACAGTTTTGAGCGGTCTATAGTAAAATCGTTGATAGGTGACATCAATTGACAATTGAATATATCGAACACACAGATATTTCTAAAAAGATGAAGAGCACTCGCTCTCGTCCAACTGGAAGTACGAACTTTTGTAAGGAACGATTTTTGATGTCAGTATTATACAAGCCGAAACCACCAAAGATGCTATATCCGCTATTTCCTGCAATGAAGAAGGTGTTGTAAATCTTACAACTGGCAAACCCTAGGCAGCTTGATTCAGATCTACTCTTCAATAACGTGTTTCACAAAAACTAACCGATGTCCAATGATCAAGAACAAACTGCAGAGCCCTGCTTTGCCATAAACATGTGATCCTGAAAATATAGTTCATCGGCCTATACTTCTGGTAAAAGTAAAGACATTAAACTTACCAAAAAACGACGCATTATAGTACTTCGAAGAAACTAGGATCTTAATTTCAATAGATGCCAAATGTAAAAACACATATTTTGCCGATACTATTTGTCTCAATTGTGTTAAATTTTATTTTTTTATAATATTACTTATGTTCCTGCAGTTTTAGACTGATTATCTTGTGATCAATTTATACGCAAGAGAAAAGAACTATAACTTTCTTACCAATTTTTGCTAAATTTGAAAGACTACTTGTTGTTTAATTCTAGAAAATGTATGCAAAACCTTTATATTTTCATACAATAATAGAAAAATTAATATAAATAATTTTAGTTATGTATTTTTCAATATATAATTAAATAAATTAGTCACTACCATGAAGAATTTTGATAACTGCTGATTTGCAAAACTGCGGGGATCACCATAGCAATATAAAAATGACCTCAAAATTTTGATGAACCTTACTTACATTTTGTGAAAATGGGATTTAGACACTAAATCATTATATAATGCTGTTCTTGTTTCTATTAACGTGAACTTAAAGGACGCTCAGTCTTTCCAGTTTTCTTCACAATCATTGAAAACACCAATATAAATATTTACAATTTTCCTCCTGCCTATAAATATAGGAATACATTATAATGACTTTTTCCTTTTAGTGATAGGAAATAATAAATATCAAAGAACCAGATATTTATGAGCAGAGCATAAACGCTCTTATTTTAAGGTCACCCTCAAACCTCGTAATTTTGTCACTGGAGATGAAAATAACAGAAAAACCTACAATTTGTAATACAATTCAAGTACGTAGATTTCAGATGTTTAGTTCCGAGTGAAAAAATTGCAGACTCGTAAAATTGATTGTTTAATGGACAATATATCAGCTCTGTTCTGCGGGCCGCGAAACAGATTGAGCATCTAGCAGTGTAGTTCCAATCCAAAATCAAAATTTGGGATCCGTTTACATGAATTATGCGCTTCTGATGATTGTGATTATCAGTGTTTTTATTTACTCTGGAAAAGTACAGCAGGCAGTAAGAACGGACATTACACATCTATCGTATATGCATTGCTGAAGAATTTTATCAGTAAAGCATAAATTTATTTATGGACATCAAATATAAAAGCTTTAATTTAACTCAGTCATTCTACAAAGATAAAATAAGTACAGCAGGGATGGTTCGCAAGTACAATAGAGGAAGTCCATGAACAGTAAGTGAATTTCGACGTAATGGTGGTGTTCTAGTGTAACAATGAATTGATAAAGGAGAAGTTTTCGTCATTACAATAAAACATTCAACAAATAGAGCAACTATGGGTGAAATAATAGACAAGATTTGGTAAATGAACCGATAACCTGAGTTGCGCCAGTTTTAATTAAAGTTGGAAAACTTACCACATTATAATGAGATATTTCGTTTGAAGTTTAATAAGTCCCATTGTTTTTGAAATTGTCCGATAATTGGGATAGCCAGTCATATATTTGTAAGCCCTAAATCAATGATTGAGTTTATACCTACAGATAAAAGTGTCGTAATTTTATTATACAATATGTACAACAATGGGATTTTTGCATATATAAGATGTCGATTCAAAAATCAAAATTTTTTTGGCTTATAATGGAGGAATATACAATATTAAAAAAAATCTAACCTGTACTTAGATAAAGTGAAATAATGATGATTAATATTTTAGAAACGAGAAATGCAATTTAATATTAACAATATTTATTATACGTTGCTCATTTGTGAATAACCTCAATCTTAACAAAGTACTATGCCTGGCACGTTCACGATTACTTAAAGGTATCTCTTATTTGGAAACACTTTTTCTTACTTTTTCTCAAAAATCACATTTTGCATCGTAATAATGTAAATAAGATGCGAAAAATAAAACCACTGCTTTTTGGATTAATATTTATTTTTAAATATTATAACTCTCAAAAACAAAATCTATGAATCTATCTTACATTTTACCAAATATAAAACATTAAAAAATATATATAACCGACTTCTACCTATAACTAAAAAGCTAAAAATAATTATAACAAAATACAACTCTAGCAAATAAATAACACATTCAATGTTGTTAGGTACCTATCCAGGAAGTAAAAAAATGTAAACATTAAAAGGTGCTCATTCTGTACAAATTGATTACCGACCAATCTAGTATATTTTTTGTGACTTTGTTTGCTATAACTAAACACCCTTTGTATAAACGCACCAAACAGCAGTTTAGAGTTTGACATGTGTTGGCACTGAATTTTCTATTAGGCTGGGAGAATGTGACAACCAAAAACACCGTCTTCGCAAAATGGAAAAAGTTTCATTTAATTAGGTATTTGCCTGGTATACAAACAAAACGAGCTTGGTACTCATTGATTTCAGGAGCTGAAAATAATATGCTTTACTACCTATATACTTGAGATGTACATGGAAAATTTTCAAAATCGCAATTATAACTTCCAGTGCCGAAAATTCCCGCACTATTACGTTGGAATTAAAATATTTATGAAGAAATGTCCGTTATGTCATTTCCTTAATAAAATAAACGTTAAAAAACTATACACATCTATAAGGAGTTTTCGAGAAACCGACCAATATGTTAGGGATATTGGTCGATTTTCATGCACGCATGTGTTTAGTAACAAATTTCATCACTTTACCAATAGAATTAATTCTTTTCCAAAATTTGTAGTTTCTTTTTGGAAGTCGGTTAAAAACACCCACTTTTATTCGTAACGTGGTTTGATCTTTTTTTCTGTACAAGCTCTAATATTACTATTAGATGATCAATGATGATTTTGAATGATGCGAGCAACAGTTCTATCATATGGTTCGGACGTAGTTTTCAAAAAATTAATAAAATAATAGCCAGCCCATAGAACAATTATATTCAGTAAATTCGAATTTATTCAAACCTTCTTTAGTATTTATTTCTGTAAAAAATTACTGGAGAAAAACGAATAATTAAAATGTATTTATTATGCAGGTTTCATTTCACTTAAAAAGTATTCTACGCAAGTAACGGCGCTACGGGTAACCGCTTGTGCTATAAACACTAAGAATATTTGGACACTTCTTTAAAATTTTTTTCAGAAGTATGTCAGTGCAGTTTTCATTTTCTTCCTGCTAAGTTCAACCTTTTTCGAATGTCTGCTTTTCGTGGTACATCAACGCATATTTTATCGTGAACTAGTTAGAGAAGTATTCCTACTAAGATACTACAAACTAGGTTATTTTTCATTTCCATATCGACTCATCTCCACGGAAACTTACAAATGCACATTAGTAATGTTGGTTTGTAGTTTGTTTACCCCACGTATAAAATTGCTCGATCTGAGATGACTTTAAATACCGTTTACCCGACACTTACAAAAATGATTTTTTATGGGATGGATTGAGTAAGTATCCGGAAAGACTGATTTCTGAAAAGTTGTCCATCCTCTATTGGGGATAGACTTTTATCAAGTGCACCATACCCCGAAAGGATATTATTAATCTTGATTTTCCTGATAGCCCACACGTTAATAAATCTTTAATAACCCTAGTATATCAATGCATCTTTATAAAATGAACCAACCAAGAAAGAACAAATTATTTTTTCAAAAACAAGCCATAAATTTTACCCATATCCAAATAACAATAAAACCGAGCGTTTCATTCAGCTGTAAGTGCCCCATCCAGTATTGCTATAATTACCAATCACGCTCGTAAAAATGTTATTTTTTTTCTTTTATAATTCATCTCGTAACTTCGTATTGTGTCAATAAAGGTTTTAGAATGCAGTGAATTGAAATGCTTTGGTACTTGCGTATAGCGAGAAATGGAAACAATAATTTTTCATTTAAAGGGTTCTAATTTGGATCAGTATTGGCTTGGAAACGGCTTATAAATCCTACCCATAAATCTTTCAGATTCTCCAAAATAAATTGCAAATTACTTTTCACCCCATGTCTTCCAATAAAGCATTCATTCAGAGGTATTTAAATTAAATTACCTGTTGTTAATGCTCTTCAATATGCAGATAGTATTCTGAAGTATTTGCTAATTAGAAAATGTTACTTTAAAAAAAATATGCCTGAAATAGAATAGAACCAAACTTAGCGTTAATACACAAAAATCGATGAATACAGCATAAAGAAATATAAAACCAATAACGGAGAGCTAAAAACAGTGAGACGGAAAGGATTACCTTAAAACTATTTATTAACAACATAAATAACTAAATGAATTCACTTTACATGAATTTAATAATACTAGTGGTCGCCCAGTGGTCGAAATTCGACCCTATTTCATCAAATTGTGAATATTATTCAGGTTTGTTTGTCAAAAGTATATGTAAATCAGAAATAAAGTGGAGAAGAAACCGGAGAAGAAAGAGTCAAATTTTGAAAAATGAGTGACCTCCCAGTTTTTGGTGGGATATCACTTTGTAACCTAACAGTTTTCGTCATTTGCAGTTTCAATCGAGTTCATAAAATAAAACAATATATATGTCCAACAGCCTTATAAAAACTACAATCTTTAATATATTTTCTGATGTCCACTGATTGTCAATTTGTTACACTACACCTTCTGAAGATTGTGAAAATAATGTAGTAATAAAATAATTGCATTCACAACAAAAACTTACAGAATAATTAAAACGAAAGTTAGTGCTACTTCTCCGAAAAATCAATACTGTTAACTACATTGACTATTTCACTACTGAACAATAAACAACGCTTGATGCTGAACTATCAAACATGGTCTTTACATGATTTAACAGCCGGTAACGCTTCCTCCATATATAATAACTCCAAAGTTTGACCGTTTTCGAAGGCAAAATATGTTGAATAAAAATATATTTCTCTGTAGAATAGACGTATGTACCTAACTTACCACAACAAATCAGTAAATTTATTGAATTTCTTTATGTTTTAAATACACGTCGTTAAAATGTCAATGTCATGTTTTTTAGGTAAAAGTCAGATAGGTACCTTGTAATAAAATCAGGATTTTGCAGGAATGGAACCATGTAATAATAACTAAATTCTTTATTAGATAAAATGCATGAACACAAAACAACTAACTGATTCCCCACCTAAAACTAATTGAAAGATTCAGCCTTTAAATAAATTCAAATATGTAGTTATCCCTATCACTTTAAAAATATTAACATTATATTAAATAATAAATTAATATTATAAACATTATATTAAATAATAAATTAATATTAAATATAATATTTAAAATATTAGTTTATACTGTTGAACTCGGGTTCAGTTTTTGGATTTATTTAAAAACACAGTCCAATTCACTCTAATTTATTTCCACTACTTTAACACAATTTATATTCACCTAACTATTTACAATTTATCTCTACTTAAATACACGTCTGTCGAATACTGAATTAATCCCATAGTAGGCTGTCCGTATGTATATATTTCCTTCTGGCAAGTCAACGAACCATGGAGAAACTTCTTTCATGTGTTCTGGAAGCTTCAAGTGAAATCCCAGTAATGACAGCATTTGGCCTCGGGTCGATAGACAAACAATATTTCGGCTTCCTAGAAATATTGGAGGAATGTTGCTTCCACATGATGGCCGATTGCACCTGCTTCGGATGAATTGTCGTAACAATACCTACATTTTACAAAAATATTTTTTGATTTGAAAGTGAAAAATTTCAATAGTCTTAAAGTAAGAAATAAACCGAAACTGAACCTTTATTCTGGCATTTCATAATTAACAATTTCAGCTCGTAAGCATCTCGTAAGCAACTGAAAATGAAATCAACCAACTCAAATTTAGTATGAAATTCTTATACCTACTATTACATTCCAAATTACTAAAAAACATAAGAACATATTAAAAAACCTTAAACCAAAATCTTATGATTCAATATAATTTCATTAACTTAAATAAAACACATAGTAAGCAATGACTATTTCTGTTTTGGATGGAAAATATAAAGAAATATAAGCACCTGCTGTTAATTAATGATAAATAAGTAATACTCACATTTGTTAAAAACTTGTCGCAGTGTATGAAACTGAAATCTTGAACTTTACACCTTGAATTTAAAACTTATTTTAACCATCGTGCTATAATAATCTTACGCCAAACTATATTCTGAAATGTCAGAATTCAAATCAAGGCGCTATATCAAAGATAGCCATGAGTTCAAGGCTGCCAGATCTAACTATTTGCATTGAATATTAAAATCAGTGCATTAATTCACATTTTTTGTAATCATATTCAAATTATATGAAGTTTATTCTGTAAAAATTGAAAGAATCTTTAAATTGAAAGTATAAATTGAAATTAATAAAATATTATCAGAAATAAATTCTTCAATTGCAACATAATTCTTATTTTAATTGACAAACCATATTTACAAAGCTATGGAAGTTCCAAACTTGCGAGAGCCCAATGAATGGCCATTCTTATGTAATTTTCCTGGGTTCTATTTCAATAGCTTGACGATGTAGAATAACTTAAAGAACGAGACAAAATTTGTTACTTTTTAGTTTAATTCAATTCTTCTTTCAGATTCGAGTCAATACATCTTATGATTTTCTCTCCAGGCAATCTGGCGGCACTGTTACTATTAGTGGTTTGACATTGACAGTAAGGACGTAAATATTGTATTTTTTATTATAGTTTATTTAATGAATGAACCAATATTATGAATAAATTTTAGCATTCTGCACTGAAGGTCATCAATGGCTACTAAACAAATCAAAAATAAAGAAAATCGGTTGAGAGACAGAGGAGAAAATGGTACCTAACCATTTTGTATTTGCCTATTTATATATAGATTTCTAAAATACATTTGGCCTTCATTATTTCAACTATTATTCTGCAAATCAGAAATTTTTGGTGTATTTTGGGTGCAAGTTAATAATACCTATTTCAAATTTGAAACCAGACATTTAAGAGATAGAAGCTCTTAATTGTATAAAAACTCAGTTTTTCACCCAAACATTTGGATTTGGTTTGATTATTATGTCACCAAAAATTTATTTAAAATACTCAACGCCGTTTCGACAACTCCAATCGGTTTCTTTTGAAATTTAAAGCCAACTTTGAAAGTTTTACAACTGCTCTGTTAAAAGCAGATAAAAGTTTTTGCTCAACTTTGAACATTATAGAAAACTTCCTCAGTGACATTTCTATAAAAAATTATGTTGATAGAGATTTTGTACATAGTTTTGTCCAAGACTTTGCCGGTGTGTGCATCATATTTCCATGTAATGCAGTTTTAGATATGTAAATCCATTGCAATTTTCAAACAATATATAATAAACATATCTCTTGAAATAATTACTGGTGCCTAGTTTTTCATTGTCAGTCTATCGTCAGGACTAACAATGTGAAGAACATATTTATTTGTGATGGGAAAAGTTGGAATAAAATGAAAAACGCACCAGCAAATGCATATGAATAAGAACGCAGGCAGTTATTTTATTTCTATAGACATGCAGAAGGTTAAACCCTACGAGTTATCAAGAATTCTATATCTCATAAAATACAATGAAATTCAATAACTAAAAAACGACCGTTTACACCTGAAACGGAATTCTATTATCATTTATGTTTGTGACGTGTTTTGGGTTGTTGCTTGCGTGATTCCACAGAAATCTAATCCGAGATGTTATCATTTTAATTCTTTGAAGCTTTCCTCTGGGAGAAATTAATTTCAAACAGTAGAAAAACCTCCAGCTTAATTTAATTCTGGACGTTATACTATGAAATATAACTGAAAATTGTTTCGGATGCCAGCAGTTAATGCACTTCTGGAGAATGTTTCAAAAATTAAATGTTATTTCTGAAGAAATCTCAACAAACTGAATCGCTCTCTATTAAAATGGACGCCGTACGCGAATTAAATGATTCAGCGCTTACACTACAGACGTTTAATTAAGTTGGACATTATTGCGTTGCTTTTTTAATAAGCGTTTTCGCAAACTTTTATGACTTTCGTAAGTCACAATTTGTATTTTAATTATTTTCAAATTGAGAAAAGATGGAGACATTGAAGGAAACGCTGAAGAATCATTAAATTTTGAGTTTTGTAATTCCGAAAAGTTTGGCAAATATTCCTATTGAAGTCTTGCTTTGAGTAAATAATACCAGTTAACAAAATTTAAGCTACATTTTGGCATACGAACATATTTTTTACCAACTTTCGAACAGGAGGTTATTTTTTTTAGGTATATTACCTTTTTCTTCTTCGGTTTTTATTTAAATAATTATTTTTTTGTAATGGAGTGTTCATCGAGATTGGTGAAACTTCAAATTTGTGAACAGAATTTTATTCGTAAATGTATTGAATATTGGGAAATCGACTAATATACCTAATATATCGGTCGATTTCTTCAAAATCTCTTATGGATTTGAATAGTTTTTTAAATTACATTCTATTAGGCACGATCCCGAGATGATCGCATATATTTTTCTATAACTTGTAGCATGTAGTTTTTAAAAAAATGGCCGAAATAGCCAATATACGATAACACCATCGAAGATTCTTAAGAACATTTTTTTCTCATTCATATTTTAATTCGAACGTAAGAGTTTTCTTCGTACATCGCAAACATTTAAGTGGTATAGTGTGGTGTACTAATTTTATTAAACATATTTTCGGCTTCTTAAAATACCAAGTTAGTTTTGTTTGTACACCTATTAACCATCGGTTTACATTAAAAGTTATTATTATTCTGCGATGACAGGACTTTTAATGTCATCGACTCGCGCCTCGTAGAAAATTGAGTGACAACACATGTCAAGCTCTAAATTGATACTTGGTAAGATCATACACATTTCTTCTCTATGTAGGTACCATGGGTAGACATCTTTTCCTCTTTTTTTCGAACTACGAGTTTCAAGTTTGGTTCTTCTACTTGAAGAACTAGTTTATTTTCCTTGATAATTGTGCTATTCGCGCTCTTCTATGCAAAAAAATATCTTCTAACAAATTCAGCTCCAGTATCTAGCAATAGTTTCTCGGAGTTAGTCATTATTTACATTTTACAGGAAATTAACCTTCAAATTTATGTTTGCTACATTTTGCAAATAATAATAAATAATCATGTGTACCTACCACATATTTTATCTACCAAATCTACATCAGATTTCATCTCATTGTATAGAAGTAATTTATTAAGATTTTTTTGGTTACTAATTTCTTCTTTTGCAGTGGATTACAGATCTTGATTGGTGTCATATACGTATTAAAGCCGCATATCCCTCTTTCGATTATACCTAAATAAGTGTTTCTAGTACATTTATTTTATGGAGTTTGTTAGAAACATATATTGTTTTTCCCGTTTCATAAAAAAATTTAGCTTACAGAGTAAGCATATAAAACCGCAACACGTTGTTTAGTACGTTGTACATTCTGAAAGTTCTTTGTGAAGTTTTTTACTATGGAATGCAAAACTCTGTTATAATTAATTCATAACTCAATGAGCTAAGTTCGTGCAACATCGCTGAAGAGCTGAACGAAATAATTAAAATTCTACTGGAATTTATTGCATATACGCGGTATGGTTTTCAATAATTAGTGCCCCGGGAACTTTTGACATGGAAAAATGTTAAAAATGTAATCAGTAATTGTACTGACGTTTGAAGAAGGAAACAGCGGCTGTTCTTTCATATTCCTCAGTAACAAAAATTAAAATAGAATTACTGACCAGAATATGATAATTCCATGGGTTTTATTATGCAGTATGGCGCAATCAAGATGGGATCGAGGGCTCTGGCTAATGTGCAAAATTTATAAATAGTATGGGTAGTCAAACACAATATTTTAAAATTATAGACAATTTTTTTTATTTATGCTTTAAACATAACATAACATAGCTTTGAAAAAAATACCAAGGTGACGTCATTCTGACCAACAGTAAGTTAGTCATGAAAGAAGAGTTTCTTTATTCTAATTATGGTATACAGAATTTATATTGTCTATTATTATATATCTAATATTAGGCGACTATCCTAAATAAAGCAAACCATTGGCGAACTTTCAAAACTGAAAACTGGTGTCAGTCGTTAGAATTTATCCATACAACTGTCCTTTATCGATAATTTATTTATTAAACATGACTTTGTTTACTGCTAGGGAGGGCTATTATGATATGTTATATAAAATTTAAAAACTAATTTTCACTACCACTTTCTAGAACTTTTATTTTTATCAAATATACACAACAACTGATTCGAATTTCACAAGAACATTTCAACATAAGCTCTTCGCTGCACTAACTAACTGCCGCGATTATAGGTCGCTTCTTTTAAAACCAGCATCGAAAACTCTCGTACAATCCATTATCAATTCTACAGCTGCCGAGCCATTTCGAGATCAATTTTTTTGTCCTAAAAGCGATAGATGTCGTACTGGAATGAAACCAGGGCCGGCTTATGGAAATTTCGTTACAATATTTATGTTGAGCGAGCGTCAAAAACCTCTTTATTGGCAAATAGAGAATTCCAGAAACAGGAAATGTTGCTATTGTTAATCTGAAAATAGTTAATACACCTGTTAAAAATGATGAAATTGTTTGACACTGCTGATAACATTGCAATTCTCATACATAGAATTGCACCAATAATTTTAAATTCCATATGTACTTATGCTGTGGAATGATCCAGGTTTTGTAGATAAGTTGCTCTTTTTGGATAAAGAAATTGCAAAAATCTCGTTAATAAGCAGAATTTGCATTATTATAAATGGCCAATTATTGTTTGGGGTAAATAATTGACCACCATGTAATAGGAACGTATTTTTGAAGAACACTTAACAGGAGGAGTCTATTTAAATTATTTGAAAAACTATTTGCCAGTATTGCTTGAACGTTTATCTTCAATGAAAAGACGGAATCCTTAGGAATTGAGCATTATGGAGTACATCTTCATACTATGGGAATGTTACAAATTTTGTCAATAATTGGAACAAAAATGATTTGCCAGAGGTCTGTAAAGATGTTACAACTACTGGGGCAAACAGGATTATAATGACAACAATTCACAAGACTAAAAACGTTTATATTAGAAGAAATTGTGAGAAAACTGGATAAACTCGAAATGTGCCTTCACCAAAATGGTGGTTTAGTTAAAAACCTTTCACGATTTTTTATTTTAATTAGGCTTATAAATAACAGCACATCTTACTGGTACTTTATTTACTTTAAAATTGGTAGACAACGTAACTCGTTGCTGGAAGTTTCCTTGAACTTTCATCGTCTTGAAATGTTTGATTTCATAACGTTTCAATAGCTCTGAATCTGTTATGGTCATCAGGTTTCAGATTATTCGTCCTAGTTATACCCTTAACCGGTCATGCTCATTGGTAGTACTCTTGGTTGTGAATTACCCTTGCAGTTAAGGTTATGGTATTCGGTCTATGCGTGATTAGCAAATTCAGACTTTTTTAGCTCCCCCCTTTAAGTAGCTATGCGGTACTCCTTAACTTTGGTGTACAGTGGTCGCTTAGTCTCCCTAATGTCGAGATTGCCTCATTCAGAGGGTATGCTGTATATACAGTGTGACCTAGTGAGAACTTACTAAGGACGAAACCCTGATATGGAGAGGACAGACCTACCAACAGATTCAATCATAGACTTACCACAATGTTGCCTCCAGAACTGCTACTATCAAAAGAAGTACCGGTTCTTCATGTAAGAAGATGGACTGCCTATCTGCTCCCTTTTATCGCCAACCATGCCCCACATAAACAAGGTACGGTTCGAAGATAGTACACTTTAGGGATAGGAGAAGCAACCAAAACTCTGGTTAGCGTATGTCGGCGACACCTTCACTATTTAGTAACAGGGGAAGAGAGGTCTACAGGCATTTCTGGAGCATCTAAAGGGAACACAAAAATCCATCAGATTTAGCATAGAGAGGGAAGAGAGTGGGTGCGTAGCATTCCTTGATGTGCAGTGCCAAAGCACTAGGACCGGAATCGACACAGCAGTCTACAGGAAGGCTACACATTCAGGGTTATACGAACACTACAACTATAACCACCCATCAACAACGAAAACGGGCATCATCAAAACACTAGAATATACAGCCAAAAATATCGGCAGCATACCAGAGGCTCTAAAATAACGAACAAATGAAACTTAGAGAAGACCTTTCGACAAATGAGTATCCGGAAACCTTTATTAGCAAGGCGTTTGAACAACTGGATAAACCAACCAGGCCGAAAGCGGGATCCAAGATATCAACTGTATTACTACCATATTCTAAGGGATTGTCGGAAAAACGTATTGGTCACGTATATGGAATCAAAATGGTTTTCACGAACAACAACACCTTGAGGAGCATGATCATAAAAACCAAGCCGGCTAATCCTGCAGAACCAAACAAACTATAAATACCGCATACCCTGTAAATGTGGCAATCTCTACATTGGGGAGACAAAGCGAACACTGGACACCAGGGTTAAGGAGCACCGCATAGCTAGTCAACGGGGTGAGCTAACAAAGCCTGGATTAGCTAATTAGGCACTCTCCCCTTCTTATGGGGACCGGACACTATAACAATAACTGGGACCTGACAAGGGAAATATTCAAGGAACAGCACTGGTATACACTGATTAAGTGACCCAATGATCATGACCGTTTAAAGGTATAAATACGAGGGATTATCTGAATTTCCCCTCATTCACCTGTTGGCGATAGCAGATCCAAGTCTTAATACCTTGGGAATATGTTACTTAATAAATTGTCATGCAATGTTAAACATAATCTCAATTCATTATATTATTATATGTATTTGTGCTTAAGCGCTTTTTGGGATATAACACCACAAACTGCTGTATATTTCCAAACGTTTCGGGGTCAAAGTCACAAGGTTTTTCTTAGCTTTTCCCTTATGATTTTAATCGGATCACTGAATCAACAAAATTGTTTATATTGGGAAAATACCAATCCACAAGTTTTCAAGAAGGGCACTACCAACATCCTCAGAAAATCAACGTATTTGCCGGAATTCTCGGAAATAAAATTTTTGGTCCTTTATTCTTGGAAGACAATTTAACTGAGGACTTGCATTTGTACTTGTTAGAAAATGTGATAAATCCCCTTATAATCTAATCTTTAGAAAACCAAATAGATCAAGGTGGAACCTTGTTGGTAGACGAAGAAAACCACCAAGAACACCTGAACTAACGCCTCTTGACTTTTTTTATGAAACATCTAAAAACTTTGGGGTCTAAAACTTAAACTTAGATGAAGACCAGAAGAGGAGTGTGAGCGGATTACACTAGAGACGTTTCAAAAAGTGCGGGAGGAACTCGAGGTACAACTTTTTATCATTGTCTTACCAATAATGGCGGCCATTTTGAACATGTGATATAAGTAAAATTTAATTCTACGTCTAATACAATATTAATAATGTAAATACAATGTAAATAATGATTATTTTAATTTGAAAGTTTAAAATGGCATTATTCTGTAAAAAATTATGTTTCAAAAGATTGGCAAAAAGAGAGGTATCACATGGTACCACTTGGTATCTAAACTTTTAGAGGTGTTATTCTCCCCCTCTTATGGGTTCAAACTTAAGGGTGACCGATACGTGTAAATTGTGTCCCCTCGTGAATATAAATTAATGTGTTTTTTGGCTTTTTCATTTAAAGATATTCTAAAAGTTATTTTGTGTGGCTAGTATATGTTATATGGCAGTATGTTTAAGAAGTTCGTCACTCTTTGTTTCTGTTCTGTTGACTTCGTGACCGTCTTTTATCTGATTCTCAATAATAAACAACGTAAATCCAGTAAATATTACAGTAAGGCAATTTTCGTTCACCGCTAATTTACAAAGAAACTGTTGTCAAAAGTTGTCCACCATGTACAAAAGTGAATAATCGTAAGCAAGTTACAACCGATTATAGAATGCAAGAATATGTATATTTTCATAGAATGTTTGGATATTCCACACCTTTTTTAAAATTGTTTATAAAAACAACCCAACTGTGGACATTTATCAGTATTAACCACGTCCCATTCCCTTTTACAACCGGTGGTATATCAGGAGTTTCATTAAAAAACGGACAATTTTTCCGTACCATCCTAATTATGGTTTTAATTTTAAAACATAGCATGTTTGACCATCGATACTATTCATTATTAATTTTATATTTACTCATATTCTTCCACAAAATCATGGTTGCACCGCACAGTGTGACAAGTCGAGTATGCCAACTAAAAATAGTTTAATGCCTTAAGTAAATATCTATCAAATATATTTGTGTCCTGCATTCCTCGATGTTTAATTTCATTTATATAGCGAATCAGGCATTATAGACTACATTTATAATACTGAAACGTTTTACAAATAGTAACGCTTCACCACTGCGTGTCAGTATTGGTTACAGGATAATTTATCAAATTTACATACAGCGAGAGCAAGAGTGCTTCTTTGATTTATGTTTGACGTTATGGGATAGTCATATATTATTCTTGCATCGGAATCTTATATTGCATTACCCAGTAAATATATTACAATGAAATTTGAGTTGATATGAAGTCAAGATAATTGCGTCTACTTTACTATTGCATAGTTTCACGAAGGGAAGCTCAATAATATCACATTTTTCGAAGGCATTTGATAAGATCAACTATAATGAACTTGTGGGCAAGCTTTAGCAATTTGGAAAGACCATCACTCTTATAGTACGTAAGCTGTTATAACTACTAGAACATTTTCCAGTTTTATCGCATACCATCATATCTACCTCAAGACTCTAATCTATTTTGGCTTTTCTTTATTGTTAATAATAATATAGCTGAACTTGAAATACTTTCATGTCTTATTCTACTCTAATAACAAAGCATTTAAACCTATCAGTAGATGGAAGAAGAATTTTAACGTTGTTGTTACTGTTCCTCAAATTTTACTTATTTTGAATTTATTGAATATACAAAGAAAACTTCTTAGAACATTCTTATCATTATTTGTCGCATGACTAGGGATTTTAGAGTCTCTCATTTATTTATATAAATAATTTATAATACCGAATCTATATTTTGGACCTACTGTTTACTTATGTAAATGATCATGAGTATCCATAACTATAATCAATTTAAAAAGTGTACCGTCTACTACCCAAAGACTAAATTATGATAATGTCAATGCTTGCAAGTTGCAACCTCCTTTTTCTAAGTTATATCAACATAGGCTTGAACTTGGTCTGAATCTTAAACATATTTAGAAAAATTTTAATTAAATAAATTGAACGCAGAGCTTTTAAACACATGATTTGTTCATACATATACTTTGTATTCTGAATAGATTGGGATCTTAACAATCAAAATTCCAAACTATCATTATGATGTTTTACAGAGATTTTAATTTTGTTACGTTAAGACGATCGTCATAGTTACGAAAACCTCACATCTATTGTGTCTTTACTGATGGAATCTACCTAGTCTTTAAGACAAGTATACAAAGTTCAACTCAATACACGAAATAAATAGCCTGGGGAAAGTTGCAATAATTTAGGTTGACATTCGATGTTGATGAACGACCTAATGAATTTGCGAGGATGATTCACGACTTGGGGAAATCTCAATATATTCAACAGCGTTATAGGCTCCGCTAAAGGAAGGAAATCTCAGATATCGTAGAGAAGAACATCTAACTCATGTCGCGGTAAAGTTACGGACTTGGCCTCTAGACATTCATCTAATCTGCAACTGACAAATAGCCCATAAGAATGGTTGGTATTTGTGCACATAAATTATGTCTAACTACTAGAAATATTCGGCTATAAATATAACTTATACTTGAGTAAAATTTTCGACAGTAAATAAATGAAGATTAAAGTGCAAATTAATAATTTTTACCCTACATGGTACGATCAACAAGAAAACTTATCGGTACTGGAGTAGATTACACTCAGTATCCTATTAAACTATTAAAGTTGGCGTTTGCGCTGTCATAATAAATAACACAATATTTAAACCAATTTTTTTAATGGCAATAGCTGGAGCGAGTTATTTGGATTTTCTACAAAAAGTTCTAATATCTGAATTAAGGCAACCTTTTTTCATGATGTTATTCCTCCACACATTAATAAAAAGATATGGATTCAGCAAGATGGAACTACACCACATTATGCAGCAATAGTGAGAGCTTATCTCAATCAAGTTTTTTCGCCAGGAACAATCACATGGAATATTTTTTGTGGTGTTATTTAAAATCAAATATTTAAAACAAAGAATATGGCAAGAAATTAATTAAATCAGCACAAAGATGTTGAATAACTTTGTCGAAAAATTCCAACGCCGTGTATTTCGTTTGTCAAGGAAAAAACGTTATTTGGTTTGAACAAGTCACCTACACTATAATTATTGTAAATTTTGTTAATTACTTTAAACTTTTTTTCTATATCATCATTTATTATTTTACAAATTGTATAACAGATATGGATTTTTCTTATTACCAACATCCAAACATCAAAAAGTTCTACATTGCTGAATAGAGAATTGAAAACTTTGTTAAACGTGGTATTACACACTACTCATTTTCGTTTAATTTCTTTAAGGGGGTTCGAAGGGGTAGGTGAGTAATTTAATTCACAAGGTGTAGTTTCATATACAGAAATTGACCTGCTTCCGGATTTTCATGTACATTTGTAATTACGTAGAAAATGAATTTATCAATTCCTTCTGGACCTCACTGTATAAAATTTTAAACCATAAAATACGTTTAGAGTTCCTTACACCCATTCATATGATATCACTTGATCTACGTAAGCTAATAATATAATAAATCTTGAATTTGCTTATCTTATGTCAACAGTTTCTTAATATTTTTTAATCTGAAAATGAGACTTACTATCTTTCATATCGAAAACGACTTGCAAACACTGTTCGATTATGGCAAAACATATGATATATCCAAGGCACTGCCCCATTAACGAATTATACCTAGGTTTCAAAATTTAGATAAAGCAATAATATCTGTTAGTTGTGAGAACTTTTTACTACGAGCGAGTCATTAGTCGCATTAGTAATTTGAAATCATATTGCAAATCAGATTTTCATGTGTATATACCTAATGAATAAGTATGATTCATTCATATTATCTGTCGATGAGATATAGACACATTGTCTAGTCATCATCAGTCAAGAAAAGTGTTCCAAAGGATTTCAGTGACATTTTGGTGGGAAAAGGTAATAACTATTTTTAATACTAATCTGAAATCTCAATAACGGCAGGAATAATAACCCGCACAGGGATATACAAATGCTTTTCTAAATATAAATAAGTAAACTTTGACAACTTACCTAGTATATATTCCGTCTTATCTGTCTGCATCGATGGTCAAATTAATTTGTCAAAAGAACCAAACATTAGGAAGATTAAAATTTGATGGAAGTCAAGTTTTTTAAGACACAGTTGAGTACCATTTTTTTTTTCAGTGTCGGTTAAACCTATCTACTAAATTTATACACCCGTATATAATATTTATTGACAAAATTGCAAAATGTAAAAAACATATATCAAAATAAATTCACTGTTCAATTCACAAACACAATGAGTAATATTATCATTTCTTTCGCTGTAAATTCAATCCGCACGGCAAATTTAAACTATTAAACTTGTACAACCTTTAAATAACCAACTATAAAAACAATGATTATTTATGATTTATCAGTGTGTATTCAAGAACATTTTTTACCTCAATTGAAATTTTGGGATAGCCGTTGTTGTACTCGTCTTTTTATTTTAGCCGGTTTTTTTATGTTTAACTGTTGCATTTAACGGAACGATTAATTTAGAAGTTTTCGTAATTTTTTGGAGGCGTTATATGAATCTTATAACATTGACCTCCCTTTAATTCGAATCGTCCCGATCGGAATCATTTCTCCATGGTAGGGAGAGAGTCCAAATGAACCACCTTCATCTTAGCTCTTGGATTCCGACGAATACGATAAATAACGTCATTGATTATCTTGACCATCTCTTATGGACCACCCCAGGCTGGTGTGAGCTTTGGAGACTTACATTTGCTTCTCTGTGGTTGTATAGCGAAATCTTGCCTCTCTCTAGGAATCCAAGTGAATTTGCCTCCAGATCCTAGCTTGTTTTTATCCGATCGCTAATGACCAACATTTGCGTTCGGGCTGGTTCGTGTATTGCCAGCATGTTATGTCGGAGTTAGTCGGCATAATCGTTAACTTCTTGGGGCGGTTCTTCTGGTGAGCCAAATGCCAAATCACAAGGTAATCTCAGCTCTGTTCCGAATAGTACTCTGACTAGAGTCAGTCCTGTACTGTTATGTACAGCTGACTGAATGAGTGATTGTTGTGTTAGTTACCACTGATTGGTGATCGTTCAGATAGCCGCACCGTGTCCACAACAGAAACAAGCATTTTTTGTTCCACTTTATTGTGAACATTCAAGTTTATTCATACCAGTCAACAACGAGTGAATGGATGACTACTCTGACTCTTCCTGGTTGAAGAAAACTACTCGTACCATCGACTTGGACATGTTCATTACAGCCTCTACCCCCAAAGCCTGCACAAAGCTTCATTACTCTTCTTGATGCCACTAAATATTAGATTTCTTTGTACTTCAACGTCTCTGATACTATTTATAAAACTCTGTGTGACCAGTTGATTTTTAGTTTCCCCTGGTAGATCTGGGTAGGACAAGTGTACTTACTAATCGTCTAATCTAATTCTTGTAGGCTTCGGATTTATGCGTTTTTCTGCTTGGTTTCACATTGTATACCTGAGTCAAGGAGTGATTGTTTTATCGTTTGTCTAGCATTGCGATGATCGCGTCGAAATTCTCTTGGCCTTCCACGGGAATGCTTTGGTGGAGCTCTAATGTCGGACCTCTTAAAGAAATTACGAGAGATTCAGTTTATTCCTGGTTATCCCACCGATTAGCTGTAGCTATGGCTTCAAATTGCCAAGGTGAATGTGGGTAGTTTGCTAAAGGCAACCTTTGGTACTCACTATGTTCTGGTATTTCCCCGCAAATCTTGTATTTTTTTTAATTTCCGTTTCCACTTTATTTGGGATAGCACTAATTTAAACCTTTACCTTCCTTAGGATGTTTTGTTACCTTCATTTCATCATTTATTTCCTTTATATCAGATTCCACAATTTTCATTCTCTGATTAACTGCTCCAGTTTCTATTTGCATTAGTTGTTCAAATTGCTGTTGTCTTTTTAGTTCATCAGTATGTCGTCAATTTCAGCTTTTCATCTAATATTTAAAATTCATTTTGTCTCTTTTCTTCTAGTATTTTAAAATCATTTTGTTAATTCAAATTTCGAAAATAACCATATTAGTTACAAAGTTGTCTATTTTACGTTTTTCATCAAAAAATTTCATCGTTAAGAATTTCCTCTTTATTTTATTTCTCCTTTTTCTCACGTTTTTCATGATCTGATTCGATTTTTACGTGTTGTTTATTAGTAACCTACTTGAATATTTTTTGTCTCGCACATTTCTGCCATACTTCGAGTTGTAGCCATAAATCAAGTTAACTTCACTTAATCCCACACTTTACTCACCGCATTGCAACTGTGAGTTCAATTTCATCAATGTTCACACTATTTTAAAAACGTCTTTATTATTATCAAAATAAATTTACTGTTTACAAATACAATGAGTAATACTATCAGAAACAGCTGTTCACTTCTTTCGCTGTCGATTCAATCTCCACAGCAAATTTAAACTACGCAACTTGAAGTACTGTCGCCTTTTACCATAGAATACAATTTTTGGACCCACTGCTTGTCCGCTAGTTTAGGATAGCCAAGACGTTTCCCCTTTTTCTTTAAATCCTAATAAAACTATTTTGATAACCAATTTCATATCATTGAATTTCTCTCCTGGAAATGTCTGGGAATAAACATTTATTGACGAAAAAAATAAAATAAAATAAGTATCTCGTGATTTATTTTGTTCCTTAACCCCTGTCTTTACCTTGATCAGTTGAAATTCAAATCTGTTCTGTTAATTTTGTGGTGCAAATAAATAAGAATACCTGGAAACAACAAACTTAATAATATAATAAATATAAATATTATTATAATGTTATAAATTGCATGGTTTGACAAGTATTAAGGAAAACAACGTGACATTATTGTTTACAGAGAAATCTGTACGAAAATTCAGAGGATAATTTTCGGCGGGTAAGAAAAAAATAGAAACCCATTTTGAAGGTCATAATTTCATATATCAAATGTAAGGGTCTTTTGTATATTTCTAGATAATAAATAAAAATCATAGCTTTGAAATACATTACATAAAATATACACGAAAGTAGGTGATTGCCTCACAATAGTTCTGAAGCTCCTTTGTGCAGTATTTTGAAAAAAATATTTAATTTATTGGAAACTTTTAAGAAAATTCTTAATTTAACTGTTATCAGGTTAGGAGACAAATTATAAAATGGAAAAATGTACAATTTCGAAGATCAACATACAACATGTCAAATTAAAAGTACAAATATATTTTACTTTATAAATTGAAAATGCATGTCCGAAAATCCATGTTCCTGCTTTATCATTGCAATACCTGAATCAAAGATTTTGAAAAATAAATTTAGAAAATATAATCCCACACTGAATATTCCATGGCTATAAGCTGTACAGGGTTCTTGAAATATATGGATGTATTGTGTAGTAGAATTCTAGTAATATTAAAATGTAAGGACCAACATGTTATATTTAGTAGCCTATTAGGAGGTGCATATATCTGATTGTTGAACTATAGGGCGGAGTAGTATCACAGTTACAGATGGTGGTTAAACAATTTAAAAAATGTATTTATATGTTGGCTCATAAGCAAGCGCTTATACAGGATAGTTGGAATATAGGGTGGAGAGGGAGTATAGTTATACAGGTTTATTTAAAAAAAATTGAACTATAATTAATATAAAAAACACCAATAAATATGACACTATTGAAACTAAAATAATTCGTTTATTCTTCCGATAAATTTGGATAACCTAAATCTATACCAGTCTACAAAAAGAAAGGTCCCGTAGAAAATATTACAAATTATCGAAACATATGTGTTCAAAGTCAGCTAGCTAAAGTTTTTTGAAGCGGCTTACAACATTAGACTAAACACTTTTCTCGAGAATTATAATTTACTAATCCCCTGCCAACACGGCTTTCGGGCAAATAAATCTACACATAGTGCATTATCGGAGCTGTGCAATTTTATATATGACTCATTGAACAATAAAATATTAAATATAACTTGCTTCTTCGATTTATCACGTGCATTTGACTCCATAGATCATTACTTGTTACTAGATAAACTTAATAGAATAGGCGTCAGAGGCTCAGCAAATGAATGGATTCGATCATACATCACAAACCGTGAACAAGCTGTTCAAGTAGGCGAAACTAGATCCAATTTCAAGATAGTCCATACGGGGGTGCCACAAGGCTCAATATTGGGCCCTGTTCTATTTCTTATATTTATTAATGATGTTTCATTATCATGTCCCACATCTGATCTCAAAATTCTCTATGCTGATTACACAAATTTTGGCATATTTGGGAAAAGTGATTCTGAACTTGTCAGAAATGCTAATGTAACCACTCGGGAATTTCATGACTATTGTAATTCACATGGTTTAACGGTAAATGTTAAAAAATCACAAATAATGTCATTCCTACCTAAAAACAACACAAATAATTTAAGTTATCTTGTCAGGTTAAATAATGAATCTATTGAGCAGACAAATTTATGTAAGTTCTTAGGAATAATTGTTGATAATAAACTTACTTGGGAAAAACACATTGATTATGTAACAAATAAATTAAGTAAGATCTCTTTCCTAATGCGCCAATTAAAATTTACCGTAAGTTTCAAAATGTTATTCAACTCGAAGCAGCAATGAACTACATCAGCCATTCTCTAGGTTATCAGTTGGGCAAAATTCCCATATCTATAGGGGGACTATAAGTTTTAATAAATATACGCGAGCTAGAGGGAATGAGAAAAGTATAGTGAAGTTTGGAAAGGAGCTCTATATATACCTGTCCAGAAAAGCATACTACTCGTATGATGAATTTTTGAAAGATGCTGAGTGACGCGGGTGGTGATTGTTTTTACAAGGCAAATAAATCATTTGTATTTGTAAGATTATTTATTTCTTTGTAAATGCAGTGATTTTAAATGTTGAATAAAGGAATATTTATTTATATTTATTTATTTAGCAAATGTTCAATTGTTTGGGTATATTTTTTCATGAAGCCTTGAATAAATATACATGTGAAACTCGTTCAACCAGGTATATATATATATATATATATATATATATATATATATAAAGTGTGGAACAGCCAAATAGAATAAATTTGATAACGAATAAAGGAGGGCGTGTTGGAATATCACTTGCACATTTCGATTTGTATTTTTAAATCCGCATTTTTTCAACAAAAAAAATTTATATAGGTTGTGTCATATGACAGTGGTCAATACCAACTTTCTTATTTTAAATGCAAGTCTCCAAGTCTCTGTATATTATATATTTTTTCGAATCTTCAGAAAAGTCTAGACATAATTCATATATAATGTTTCAGAAATATTAAGTGTTTTCAGATTTATTACAAAAAATAACATTGAAAAAAGTAAATTAATTTATTTCAGAAATTCGCTACATTACACTCAATACTTCCCATTTCGCTCTTGATATTAAGATAGTAAGCGAAAGCGATTCCTGTGTTATTTTTACTGATTTGAAAAAAAACAATTTTGTTTATTTTCGTCAAAACTCATAGCCTTGTCATCTTGTTGTCTGCCTACAAGACAGTGGTGATCGGTGTGAGTGCTATTGTCAATTGAATTTCGTTAACTGTAAGTAATAATATCAGAAAAATGGTTCATTTAACAGAAATGCACAAGATAATCATTCTACAAATGATTGGTTATGAAAATAACACATGAACACAAATGGAAGTTTCTCGCTTATTTCACGAAAATTTTCCATATTTGCCGCCTGTATCCCAATGAACAATTAGCAAAATAGAAAAGCAGACTCACGAGCTTCGTCATGTAATACAAATAAAAAAAGTAACTGCCAATGCTCTAGGTGATAATTCAAAATTAGATATTATGCTTGAGTTTTAGAGGAAAGTAAAATGCATACCTATAAAATTATGCCGACTCAGGAGCTCATGGTAGACGATTTCGATAGTAGAACATATTTCTGTGAACCAATGGTGGTAAGGTTAGATAACAATGTGATCCAATTAGAAGATATTTTGTTTTCTTATGAAAGCCCATTACACTTGCCGCTTTTGGTCTAATGAAAATCGTCACTGGATGACAGAGAAATATACGCAATATCCTGAAAAAGTTAATATTTGGACAGGAATGGTTGGAAATCATTTCGTAGGTTTCAGCACGATGCAGGACCGCCCTATTACGAAATCAATGTCCGGCAGTACCTGAACCAAATTTTTCCAAATTGGTGGATTGGGAGGCGCCAATTGATAGAATGGCCAGCACGATCTCCTGATTTGACGCCATCGAACTACTTTTTGGGGGATATGTAAAAAGTACTGTATACAAAACTTAAACCCCTAATTTAGATGAGCTAAAAAGACGAATCACGCTTGCGATTAGATCAGTCACGCCTGAGATGTTGAGTAATGTTAGATGACATTTCTAAAGCAGATCAGCATGTTACCAAGACGATCGCTCCGAGCCTTTTGAACATTTCCTACATTGACATTAATGTTATTTTTGTTCTTTTTATATTATTAAGAAATAATGAGGATTACTTGTTAGGTTTTTAGTGTAATGTAGCGAATTTGTGAAATAAAGTATGTTTCTTTTTTTAATGTTAATTTTTGTAATAAATCTGAAAACACTTAATATTTCCGAAACAGTTGAAGATAGATGTAGGACACTGTACATGAATTTTGTCTAACATTTTCTGAAGAATCCAAAAAATTAATATTATACAGGGGCTTGCATTTACAATAAAATAGGTGGTATTGGCCACTGTCACATGACACGCGCTATATAATTTTCTGGTTGGAAAAAAGCTCATTTAAAATACGCCCTCGTTTATTCGTTATCGAACAGCCTCACTGTATAGTTGGTTTTTCTTTCCTAAATTCTCTCATTAATTAAATTCATATTGTTAAATAATTAATATTTAAAAAAGAACCGACTTCAACTGGGTTAGGATAAAAACCGTTTAGAAACCGTGTGCAATAAATAACAATTTTCCGACATCTTTTTTTTTAACTGAATCAAGGTACAATTCTATTGATTATTTTAACGTATTCTTATCTCTCTCTTTCTCTCTCTAATTTGTATTTATTTATATAATCCACTTTCTATAAATGTTAAGTATACTAATTCACCCTATATTGCAACCATCCTGTATATGTTTGTGTGTATTGGTCTGAATCACCCTGTACAACTATAATTCAACTCTACACGATGTTGCAACCGCCCTGTATAAATATTAATCCTCTCCACCCTATTGACTGTTTTTACTTTTCTATTGTTTAAATCACCTTGTATAGCTAATTTTACTTTGCGCAATATGACAAGTATAAGCAACTACTTATGTTCCACACTTAAGATTTTTTTAAAAACCCTGTATAACTATAATTCCACAATCATCCTGTATATGCAACTGCTTCTAACATTTTTTTAACCCTCCGCCCTATAACTCGAATACCCTTACTTCACTCTTATTTCAACCATCTTGTATACGCAACTATACAATTTTTTTTAATCACCTTGTATAACTTTTTCTATTTCACCTTATATTACAACCATCCCATATATGAAACTGCTTACTCATTTCACATTTATTTGTTCGATTTTTTGAACCCACCTTTCTAACTGTAATTTTACTTCGGCCAATATTTCAACTGCGCATACTGCTTGCTACTTGAATTTCGATACACCCACACACCTATCACCGTATACCATATAGAAAACATCGCTCTCCAAAAAAAATTCTTTATGATCCACTAATGGAATATTTTCTGCCATCTCATTCGACCCCAATGCAAACCGTTACCAACACCCTGTACGATATCATGACATTTAAGCTAGATATTTATGATGAAAATTTGACAATTACATTGATGTTTATCGTGTTATTGCAAATATTTTTTAGGGTTGTTCTGAAAAACGGTATGTTTTACGTTATAGAAATTTATACACATTCAAGCTGGGACATCTACTTGAAAAATACATTTTAAAATATTTAAATTGATTGAGCCTTTTTAGAGAAAACAGTGTAGATTTTTTGAAATTCACTGAAATGTAGTCCCTTAATTACTGTTTTTTTTTGTTTCTGGAAAACCGTAAATCTCATGGTATCTTTCTGTACTACTCCTTCATACAATGCCGTTTTTGAATAATCACTGAGCATACATAAAAAAACATGGCGACGAATTGATAACCTCCTCCTTTTTGGAAGTCAATTAATAACTTTTGCCTAAAGAAATTTCTTTATTTTTACTAACTCTTGCTCCTAATAATTACTTCCTTTACTTTTAATCTATTCCAAAACTAAAATGTCCTTTTTCCTAATATTTTACATATGACCTTTTAGAACTTATACATATCTTACAATGCTACAATTCAAGCTAAATGAATTCAATCTACATAAATAATTAATTGAATTTCAATGTAAAAGTACTTTATTTAATATTTAACTTACTTTAATATTTGCAATCAGAACTGATAATATAAATAAATATAAATTTTACATAATTACATCAATTGCTCTACATTTTCTCACAAAGTAATAGATCATTTCTATTCACTTTACTATTTATCTAATCTTGCTAGTTTTTATCACAAAAGATAAACAAAAATAATCTCTTTCGATTGACTTACGTTTTCCAACATACGTTTTATCTTTTTCATTTATTTTTCTAACTATATTAATACTACTTTTTCTTCAAAATGTTACAATATTTTATTTTTAAATACATTCATTTCCTCTTATTAAAATAACCTACCATTACAATGTATTTCAAATGTTTGTGTTTCCCTTGAAGTCTAATGAAGAGTTTCATAATTAATTTACGAGTACAAAATAGAGATATTAGTTTGTAAACATGCCATTGATTAATTAAAATTGCCGCAGGATCGTAAATCAATCTACCCCAGTTACCCTTATGCTTTAATAGATTACAAAATCCCACTGACTACTAACTTAACTGGGACTACTGAATATTTTTTAAAAATTTTCACCCCATACATAATAAAGTGGTCGTCTTAGTGTCGTATAATTGCTAAGGAAAGAAATTCTTAATTCATATCAGCTTGTATTATCTATTTTAGCGAACTGTGTACTCGTATTCCTCCACTTATAAAGTAGATTCACATACTCTTAAATAGCATGTGATTATGTCCCAGTTATATCAGAGCAAAGAGCTTTAATTTGCGACAATCGCACAAACCTGTTACAAAAAGTTAATTGATTAATTTATAATAATAATGAAAATATTAACAATAATTTTAAATACCTCGGTCTGCACGAATATATTAATTAAATATTAAAAACGACTACAAAAACATGAAATATTTAGTGTCACAGATATGAATAGTTAATAAGTGAGAAAAATTATTTGAAATGAAATTATTTAAAAACTTCAAAAATAACTAAAATTACGAAAATATGTGAACAAAATTAAAAAAAGTCGCAATATCAAAAGTGATAAATGTCAAAATTAGTTAAATTATCTAAAATAGTGAAAAAGTCAAGTGTGTAAAATTATTTTGTTTATACAAGGTGTTTTGTAGAAGGTTCGTCAAACCTGGAGGGCAGATAGGTGGGCTCATGTGCTATATTATGTAGCCCATATAACATCTAGATTTCTTACGGTTTTTGTTTTTTTTTTTAATTTTTAATTTGAACTATTGCAACTTTTTATTTTTCACTGCATCTTCACCAATTAAACATAAATCTAATCTATGATGTCTGTTTGCTCATTTGCATTTGATATTTGACACAAATAATTGGCTGAAAAAATTATATGAGTCAACAAATGGCGAGTATCGATAAAAAAGTGATTAAGTTAAACATTTTATCACATTACAAAAAAAAAATTAAAACTACACTTCGTATCATTACAAAACCGTCTCTACTTCAACCCCTTTCCAACAATATATCACACGTATTGGAAAGTAATAATAATAAAATTTGAGATTGTAACTTACAAGGTTAGAACTACAATAAATAAAACATACAGCAAGTCGCAATAATTAATAATCGCGACACCTTTTTCTGACTTCCTACAGTGGTAGTCTCTAGTCGCATCTCATCCCATATTATTTTAATAGCAACATTTATTCTTTCTCTTAACTGCTCCTTGCTTTCTATTTCTCTCTCATAAAGAAGTTGCTTGGCCCGTCCACATACAAAAAAATCAAGGGGAGTCAGGGCTGGCGACCTTGGAGGCCACAGTATAGGGCAAGTTCTCTCAATCCACGCGTTTGGGAATGAAATCTCCAGGAGCTCTCTGACGGTTCGTCTATAATGGATTTGCTTCTAATTTTTTTTGTAATGTGATAAATTGTTTAACTTAATCACTTTTTATTGGAAGCTTACCATTTGTGGACTCGTATAATTTTTTCAACCAATTATATGTGTCAAATATCGAATGCAGGTGAGCAAACAAACATCATAGATTAAAGTTTATTTGGTGAAGATGCAGTGAAAAATAAAAAGTTACAACTGTTCAAATGTAAAAATCAGAGAATTACGAAAAAAAATTAAATTAAAAAAAAACGTAAGATATCTAGATGTTATATGGGCTACATAATATAGCACATGAGCGCATTTATCTGTCCTCCAAGTTTGGCGAAACTTCTACAAAACACCCTGTATATTTTATTGCGATATAAAAAATCGTGGCACTTTTTCTTATTTATATAATTATTTTCTGCTATTTAGTTTGTGTACAGGCGAAAACAATTCGATTTTCGTTATGTTGTTGTTCTCCTTCTTTAGACATCACATGGCTTATGTTGGGTAGCTGGCCCCTTGTTAATCGTATAAATTGTTAATAATACACTATTCATTTTGTTATTACAATATCTTTTTTTTCTCCTTCACTTCGCTATAATTTGATATTAAGCTACATTTTCTTTTGACGCTTTCAGGGAAACTAACATGTAGGGGTTCCAAGTACGAGGCCATTTCATGCCATTGCTTTCACAAATTTCAAATATTTACGTTACTTTTTCAGATTTTTCATTTGAATAAGTACATCGTTATATCAACGTTACAAAATTTATTAGTAGCTAAAAATGTGGAGAAGTTTATGTAATAGAACAATATATTTTCACATTCTCGAATTTATTCCACTAATTAAATTGTGGAAAACTCATCGGGTTTAATTTATAATTGTATGCCAAATTTGATTAAATTCACTACTTTAAGTAAAAATCCAAAAATTCAGAATTTTTCTTAGTTTTCTATAGAAACTATTGACTTGGACCGAAAAGTTTATTAGTAAAAAATATTTTTAGCAAAAAAAATATTACAAATAAGAAGCCAAACCAGTGTTCGAGTTCCTGAAGATGATTTCATCAAAATTATTGCAAAAATTATTACCCCAAATAGCAATATAGTTGTGTCATAGATCCCTTATAATTTCTACTCGACATATCTGCTCGATGAAATATATCTTCTATTTGCCTTTAGTTTGTCATCCATTTCTGAGGTGCATGCAAAGTTTCAAGGGTCTAGTGCGAGAAGTTACTTTAAAATCGACTGGATAAAAATTAACCAAAAAAGCGAATAAATACTACAATAGAGTTAATAAAAATGTAGATATCACATTTGATGTCTATTATTTAATATTTTTAAGGTATGTTGTTCTTTTGTTAGTAACTCCTACGTATACTAATCACTAAACATTTAATAAATGTATTCAAAGGATCAATTAATTTTCATCCTCTTTAAACCTAATTTATATCGCTAAAGTTTCATCATCAAACATTTTAATTTAATAGGATTTCTTGACGAAATATTACAGAATAAGAAGATTACCGAGAAAAGTGTCAAATGCGATTAAACAAAATTTGTTTGTTTACATTAAATCCTTACCTATCTGTGTATATTCCATTGATAATTTAGTATATATTTTTTAATATTATATCTGCTCCAAATTCTTTGTAATCAAACTAATAAATTTAAATCTGTTAACACTAGTCATACATTTAATTAGAATTGTGACTTTAGAATTTAAAAAAGCAACTCTGCTTTCATTTTATCTTTGTTCCATCCCACAAACAAAGACTTCACAAAGGGAAACGTAACCACATTTCACTAACTTAATATAAGGAAGCACAAACAAACTTCCAAAAATGTTTTCATTATATTTTCCGGCAACGCAATTACATAGACCTTTCATAAAAATGAGAATTATATCCGAGTCTTTTTACCCATTAGAATTCATTATGATAGACCAATATCTTCTTTCATCCAACACCCTTACTCCTCAGGAAGTGCAATTGTTTTGTAAATAATTTTCGTTCTATATATACAATTGATATATATTTGGAGCCTCGTGATCTAGTTTTTCCTGAAACTACAGATGTCGAAATTCATTTCGCGACAAAATATAGGATTATACTTCAAATATGTATAAATATGACAGAAATAAGTAAATATTGTCTTTCCCATTTGTTTCACAAGTTGTATAAACATTTTTTTTAAGGTGCTTACTATACAGAGTGTTCCAAAAAGGTGTTGCCAATCCTGAGGTGAGTATGGGGGACATTGCAGCAAAAAAGCATAATATTGTAATGTTTCTATTTTCACACTCGGGTTCAGTTCAGTTCTTGGATTTATTTAAAAACATTATTTCCACTACTTTAACACAATTTATATTCACTGAACTATTTACAATTTATCTCTACTTAACTATACGGCAGTCGAATACTGAATGAATGCTTTCTCAGCTCTCCGTATTTATATATTTAGAATTATCCAGAACGTTAAAGGGCGCCGAGCAATTGACAAGATTCTTCGAGAAATCCATCAAAGTAACCGACGACCTCAATGCGCCAGACGAACCTTTCGGATTCGCTGAAATATCGGAGGAATGTCGCTTCCAGGAATTATCAGATGAAGACCGAATGCACCAGCTATAGGCTGAATTCTCCTAACAATATTTATTCATTTATTACTGAATAACTACAATTTCCATTTTTGTTTTTGAAGGTAACTCAAAAATGCTTAAAAACAAAAAACACTTTTCTATAGTCTATTTAGCTTTTCAGAATCGCATTTCCTTCACCAAGTGTTCTTAAAAATTCAATGTAGTCGTTGTCGCCGTAAGTTCTTCACATGTTTCTTATTTATTTTTCTGAGATAAATGCAACTCTTGTATGACAAATCGAGGTTCAATGCAACTGAAGCTGTTCGTCTTTATACTAACAGTTTTCTGAAACGTCAACATCCTTGCCGAACAACTTTAGAGGCAATCCTTTGATAAAGAAGTGTTGGATCGAATTAGCAACTCACTTAGTCACGCGAGCCCTTGTGCCAGTGGTTTGTACAACGTATCCCAAACTACTCAATTATTTTTGTAGCGTTGATTTATGGTATACCCAGGTCCGGTATTTCAACATTCAAAATAGTCACATCTAATACGATAATAATCCTTACACTACATGGCTGAGAATGCCTCGAAATTGTTGGCGAGTTCTTAGTTGGTCCTTCTTTCTTTCACTTCAGCTCGTTGGTAGCATATTCCTAAATTTATTAAAAACTTTTGAACACACGACTTTCTATGGGATTAATGGAAAGTTCCAACATGTCCTTCGCCTGCACATTTTGTCGGTACTGTTCAAAATCACCTTAGTTGGGTGATAATAGATCAAAAAACATTTCACCTCGTCAAAATTAGTCTCGGTTGAGATGTTGAGGAGAGCGATAACAGCCCGTTCCATGATTCGACAGACAAATGTGTGTACCAAGTTGGCTGTCTTCATTTGAAACCATTATTATATTTCTATTTTTTGCATTATCTTCAGTAAAATGTGAATATTGAAGTCCGATATTAGCCATTTTTGGGCTACCTTGTATAGTAGTCTACAACTATTCTTTCGTTAAAAAATATAATAATGTTACTTTTTTACATAATGAATACATATAGATTTGTCAACAAAATCAACACATCATCTGAATTAGAATAGTCAAAAGCTGGTAAAACTTACTTTTAACGTAGTTTTGCTTAGCAACCGTTAATTCTATTATTAGTTACCTTAACTCAAGCGGTACCATCAAATTGGTGAACAACTTTAGTATATACTAATTTAAACGGAAAAATATTTTCTGTAAATCGCAAAACTTTTAACAAATCGATAATAAAGTTCAGAATTATGGACTGGGTTAGGTTTCGGGTGAGAACCGCGTCTTTTATGAAATACTCGACGTTTCAACTCCTGCTTTAGAGGGACAAACTGATAAAGACAGAATTCTTTCCCCATATTCTAAATTTCACGAATTCGGATGTACACTCTCTTAAACAAAAAAATATTCAAATCGGTTAACAACTGGAGAAAAAGTTAGGTAACATTCAAACAAAACAAAAAAAAAATACACTCCGAATTGATAACCCACTCTTTTTTTAATGTCGGTTAAAAAAATAGACTCCGTTATGTATGTGAAAACTCATCATGTAAAAAATTCATAAGTTCAGAGTTTATTTATTTAAAAAACAATTTCAGATTCAATAATTTAAATTAAAACTCTTTGGCAAACAAAAGTGAGTTACTACAGTTGAATTATATCCTGCCTGTGGCTGGTAAAAGTTTTAATACTGAACAACATTAATTCAGTTTTAATAAAAGTTAACAATCTCTAGCTGACAGCACAGCCAACAAAACTGATCAAAATAATGTATTTAGAATCTGTTTTATAATTTACTCTCAAAACACGTTTACCAACTAAATCGTTTTCATAACAGTTTGTACAGCAATTACTCGCACACAAAACCAATTGTTGTTCAGTTAAGTTTTTGTTGTCATATATTTCTAAATATTTACCATGAATACACCCGTACAATACACATTGAATTAAATATCTAGTTAAAAGCCAAAATGACATCCATAATGAATATCTTCTCCTCCCTTAGAAGCACTATTAAAATTATGTTGAGTTTTTTGGATACAGGTGTTGAGTGCAGCAAGTAACGTATTTAGTTAATTTTACTTTGTATTACTTTGCTCTTTTGTTAATACTTATTCCATTTTTAACCATTTTAATTTCTAGCCTCCACAGTTCATATTACAGCAAGTAATGTCGACTTTTAGGATGTTATTTTGGAATGTATGGAATGAGAAGAAAGTGATTTGTAACTTCCAAAACCATATTAATAAAATATTTACTTGAGGATTCTTCTCTCTCTCTCTCTCTCTCTCTCTCTCTCTCTCTCTCTCTCTCTCTCTTGAGGTACTACCGCTAGAATGGGACGACTACCCAGAAAGCCAATTTTCAAGCCTCACAAGAACATAGGCAAAGTCCTCGGTAGTTAGAATCACACTCGATAGTACTAACCGACGCATTTCCGTAAGAGCAGAGGAGCATAAAGTAAGCATCAGGACTAAACAGACTACATCGACCATATTCCAACAAATTAATACAGGGCATATAATAGAAGAATAGAGCAGTAGCAGAAATCAAGATTTCATACTTGTGAATTAATCTAAGGATTTACTTAGAAAGAAAATTTCATTAATAATGAACTTTACACCACATTCATTTTTAGTAAAGCCGTACTATTGATGTTCAGGTATTTAACAATAATGTTTGGAATTGGACATACAACAATATGGAAGTGGCATTTATTTTTCTCATGCCTTAATGAAAATATTATTTTTAATTATTTTCTTTTCGTAAGTTCAAATCCAATAATCCTAGCTCAAAATAAGTAGTTAAGTACGATATTGGAACCTAGCATTTGCTGTGACAAATATATTCCTTATCTGAATAAAAGATAAATACATTTGCACTATAATTTAAATTACACTGGCTCAATAAAGTCTATACTGAGGAAGTCGTTCATTTTATCTTTGAAATTCATACCGACACACCAATTTTTATTGAGAAGCTTTTAGTCTAACTCTATTGGAAATGTCATGCATTTCCTCAATCCTTTTGCAAATCCTTAGTTTAATATTTCATATTCAATTGGCAGGCTTTTAACCGTCAACGTTTTCTTACCCATTCAATAAGAAAAATCTTTCTCAGTCTTATGTCATGGCGTATTGATAAATTCCGTTTTATTCCGTATTAACGGAAAGATAAAGAACTTTGAGTTGACTGCTTTGTGCCACATTTCCTATTCGTTGATAAAATATTAAGAATACATTTTTCGACGTAAGACCTCACAATTTATCTTTTATTTAAGTCTACAAAGTGCAGTAATAATTGTCTTCAACTAAAATTGAAATAAGGTAATATCAACGAAAATATATATGTGCATGTAATTACAAATATAAACAACAATTGTGTTTAAAAGGGATTAACAAAAATATACAAAATCAGACAACTTTCCTCCTATTCCTTCGAATAACTTAGCCTAATTTGAAACAATGGAAACTATAGAGACTCACTCAAAATTTAAAAGAAAAATAAAGCACAAATCCTAATATTAATTTGGGGGAGTTGTAAGTAATTTATGACCTTAATTGGAAACTAAAACATAATTTTTGTCAGCGCATCAAATGAAAAAATCATCATAAAAATTCAAATATATTTAAAATAGTTTGTTTATAAGATTCAAGGAATTATTATTCAAAGTTTTCTTCCTTTATCGCCCAACTCACTAATCCTAAATTTCAGAATATTTATTGGTACATTAAAGCGTACATCATATTTTTAATTTTGGGTCCAAATTAGTAAATGAGATATTTTTATAATATCAAGAGGATTTATTTATTTATCAGAATGTTTACAATACTTATACATTAGATATAATATAATAAATCCTGCAGAGGTAAACTCAATTACATGTTCGCAGGTCTAATAATCCTAACACTAACCTTAATGATAATTTCCTATAAAATCTTATTACTAATATCCTACAAATTTACTGTTGTTGAAATATGTGATACTAATATATACTTTAAAGAATTAGAACTTATATCGATTTCTCCCTATATAATTTACTATCCTGCTATTTGAAATTTTAAATATTAACCAAGATCCATGGTTCTTTTTGACAGTGTTAAGGTTTTTTAGAGTTTTCAAATCATTTGGTAGGCTGTTGCAAACATTAATAGCTTTAACATAGCTATTTTTACTGCTTATAGTTTTATTTCTTTTTGGAATCATAATACTTCTATTTCTTGTATTTTATAAATTTATTTTTAAACGTGTCATAATAGTATTTAAGAGACTCAAAAGCAAAGATTTGTTTCAGATTTAGTGTTTTTTTTTTTCGATAAAGGTTTGTTTTTTATATATAATTTTCAGGAGTTTATTTTGTAAACGTTGTAATAAAACTTGTTTAGTTGAATAAATCCCTCCCCAAGCTATGTTATGGTTATACTATGGAAAAGTATAACATTATCAGCGAGTCTCTCAACATAATTTTGGCCATTTTCCGAAATATAAAGACTAAGTATTTTGTTTTATTTATTAAATATTCAACATGCGTGTCCCATCTCATTCTATAGTCAAAACAAATTCCTAAGTATTTACAACTTTCTACCCTTCTTATTTTTTTGGTATTTATCTTAATATTTATATGGCGGGGAACACTATTGCAGTAGTTTCCGAGTGTCATGAAAATCGTTTTATCAACATTTAGAGACAATTTGTTTAAGGCAAGCCATTTATATATCAAATTAAGGTAGTAATTTATTTGCGTTTCGCCTGCAATCCATGTTTTCCCTGTTGATATCACAGCCGTTGTGGGTAATTTAATGTCCTCATTTTGTGGAATTTTGATTTCTTTGCTAAGCCTAGATCCAACATTACAAAAAATATGAATTCATGGTATTTACTATTTCATCTGGATCTTTAATTTTACGTTTGTTTTCATCATATATGTAGGTAACGTTGTTGTTTTTTACTACTTTTACCAAGCTTTTGGTTGACATATTTCCATAATTTTTTGGTATAATTGCTATTTTTTATAATTTGTTCACGATCATACATTAACTTAGCTTCATTTATTATTTTGTCTAATAATTTAATATAATTTTTGTATGTGACTTTTATTATTTAATTTTTTGGTTATATCTTATATATTTTGTTTTGCAAGAATTTATAATTCCAATAGTAATCCAGTTGTTTCTTAGTCTAGATTTGTAATTAATTTTTGATTTATCTCTATTATATGTAGTTAATTCAATATAATTCTTTATCATGCAAATAAGTTCATTAGTAACAGTATTGGGATCATCCATTGACATTATTAATGACCAGTTTACATTTTCTGCGAGTTTTCCAAGTTTGGTATAGTTTATGCGATTAAAAGGTTTATTAGGTGAGGCCTTAACAGTTTTCTCCAATGTAACGAACAGTGGAAAATGGTCAGTAAAAGTATGTTTGAAAGTTGTAGTTGCAAGTGAATTACTTTTGATAAAAATATTGTCAATACATGATCCTATATTACAGTCATCTATTGATGGTCTTGTGATGGTTTGGAAGTCTGGATAAAAACCTTTTTCAAGTAAAATGTTAAGATGTTCTTGGCTAATATTGTCCAGTTTCATTAGATCTATATTAAAGTTACCAATTATAAGGTGATTTTTATATTTTTTCATATTTTGAAGAAAACTTTTTAGATTTGTAATGAACTCAGTTTTAGATTATTTAGTAGATCAAGTATAAACGCTCTTTTTGAGGAATAAATTGTACGTCTTCTAAGCTAACACGCATAGTTTAAAAGATACTAAGGAAAATATAAAAAATACACTGACTACCTTTTTGCCCGAAACTGGAAATTAAATATATATGGGTGATTTTTAGATAGATAACTGTGATTGTTACAAATCTACATTTTTTTAAAACAAAAATGCTTTAAAACTTGTCTTCTGGTTGCTATTGGTATTTTATTATGCTCAAAATTAAGCCTGTAATGTAGTTATACTACAACTTTAAGAGAAAAGACACTAGAATAACAATTAGAAATTTCACGGCCAAGGCTACCAAAATAAAATATTCAAAATACTTGCCTAAGTTCTTAAAATAATTAATCAAATGAAAAATTATAAAACTTTGATAATTATACAGAGACGTTTACGGTATTTTCTTTATTGATTTTAACAATTTTAAAATTTATTATGAGTAGAATTAAAATAACAATTTTTATAATAGTGATTACTTTTATGTTTTTTTTTAGGCAATAACACCCCAATCGAAATAAAACCAAAACCAAACGTTTCAAAGTCTATTCTGACTTCGTTGTCAATGGCTTTATATTTATTGATCTAAATTGTAAATATAAAGCCACTGACGAGGACATCAGAATAGACTTTGAAACGTTTGGTTTTTGTTCAATATACGTCGTTTATTTCAATTGTTGTGCCCAAAAAATATAAAAGTAATCAAGAATATGCCACAAACAACATTTAGAAGACAATTTTATAATAGTCTTAGAATAAAACAAAGTTTAACATTATTTAAATCTATTATTCCTTTATACCAATCAATATTGGGGAATAATTGCAGCATAATTTGATGAATTATACAAAAGATTTTAGTTATAAAAGCTAAACTTTAGATTATAAGACGAGTCTATAGAATTTTTTACATTTAATTTGAAAAACGAAAATCAGACATGCAAACTGTACGGACATCTTGGCTATATATCTGTAAGTTATTCATAATCCATGAATAATTAATATACAATGTCGACGCTAAAATACTATCAAATTTATCATAATTATAATCATCTACTCAAAAAAAAATCATATTCAATAATAATAAAGTACTAGACATAAAAAATCACAGTTATCTAAGAATCACCGAATTATGATTTACATTATAATAAATCTTAAAGATGGGATGGAACCCTTAGTATGTGAGTGAGTGAGCACGCGACCAAATTATTTATTTTAAGGTATTCACACACGTCTTGTTCACCAGGGTGTACCAAAGATCCTTTATCATTTCAAATGGTCTGTAAAGACGCCGTAATTAATCAATAACTGTTTATTGTATTTTGAAGTATACTAAATAAGTGTTTATTATTTTTTGACTATTTTACTTAAATGTATACCTTATTTAATTTTACATTCTTGTAATCTGATCCGGAAATTTTGTATAACCGACCAATAACTAATTGCAGCACAGTGTTTGGAATATCATTCATTGCTTATATTTTGTTTCACTCTCCAACAGACTGTGGTAGCCGATATAAATTCTATTTTTAAGTTATCCCCAAAGGAAAAAAACCATTGGGGAGTAAGTGAGGGCTATGGGGTGGGTAGTTAATACCCTGAAACTCCTGGATGTTGGAATACATTTCTGGATAAAATTTAATATCACTCTTTTTGGCCAACATTTTCACGAACTACTATTATAGAGTCATTAGGTTATTCTTGAAACTAAGGCCTTTGACCATATCCTAATTTCTAATTCCTATAACGCTGATGCGAAAAATGTTGTAGTATTAGACTGTTAACAGTACCGACCCGGCTTCTTTGATCGTCAGATAGGATAGGGTTTGTGACTCAATTCGCGGAAAATGCCGGCCATGCAGTCATTTCGATGAGTGTAAGAGTGTCAGTCCTAAATCTGCAGTTTTATCTGTTAACGAGATCATTCAAATCCTATTAAACTTCAGAAACTTCCCCACTATTTTATCAACAAAATTTTGTAAGAGTATGAATTTAATTCGTTTTGTAGATCGTGAATTATACATGAAAAATTAATGATAACAGGCTGTCTTCGAGTAGCTAGGTTACTCTCGAACAGAAGCTGGTTCAGGCTCTATATTTTCTGGTATTCCAGATGTCTTGGGTTGGCCGAATCGTGACTGCGCTAATGCTCAGCCCGTCGTTTGGAACTTCCACACCCAATTCCTTGACTTGTTGTTGTATCTTCGATCACAGAATACCTGTTTCGATAGTACTCGATAACACAAAGCGCATGTTGGGTTCCGGGAATGAGACCATGGCACTAAATCGTCTACATTCCCATTGGCTTCCCAAACGCCGGGTTCCTTTTCTGTACTTATACCCAAGCACGCGTAAAAGCAAATAATAAGGGAACATTGGTCCACCCTAAGCCTAAGCCCTAAGTGTTCTTGCGAACACATTGAAAAATGATTGGAACGGTTGATATGAAAATGTCAAAAGATATAGTATTACTACTAACTTGGTGGAAGAAATGAAAATTGACAAAGCTATTAAATTTCAGAATAACTAACGCCAATCACGAATGACTTCTATTTTGTCATCGATTGTAAGGATTTCTGACTCAGGAACCGCGTTGCCCAAAAGCTCTACTTCTTTTTGGAACATGGAACACTTCGTAGGGTTGGTCTTAGGATGGCATTCTTTATTATGGAAAATAATTCGCCAAGGTTCTTCAGATGGTCATGGAATGCGTGACCCATAGCCAGAATGTCGTGGAGGCGTACTAAGCATGTCAAACCTCTCAATACATACTCTGTGTAACTATTCAGGTCTAGGGTAGAGAACCAACGGGACCCTGCTAGTGTAGTCAGAATTTCATCAATTCGAGGGAATAGAAAGCTGTCTTCCTTCGTCACATAGTTCAGTTTTCTGTAATCCATGCAAAATTGGTTGGTTTCATCCTTCTTATTTAAGACACGGCAGTAGCACAATCATAGAGTTGTTCATCTTCCATTTTGTATATATTTGATAAAATGATGTAGTGTAATATGTCATTTATGAAGGTTGTTTTGGCATTCATAACATTATTTGATAAAAATCTTTGTTAAAAGTCTTTTACAATGTCATATCGGCCATGCAACCTACAATATATAAAACTTTTTCATACTGATCCAGACTATCACCTACTAAAAAATTTGGTCTGCATTATGTTTCACTCTGTATAGAAAATATAAATTAAAATTGGGTAAAGGTTGTGTTTTTTTCTTTATTTAAACTTAGTTTTGTTTTATTTTTCCAGAAGAGCAACAAACATATATCGTGACTTAAATTATTTTGTCCTTCAATAATTTCTTAACAAAAATTACAAGTAAAACAGATGACATATTATCGAAATATAAAAAGTATTTCTAGTTGTTACATTTTCTTTACCATTGAGCACATTAATGTAATTTATTATTCTGCTTTACCAAGCAGTAAATATATTACTTACAAAGGCAGACGTACAAAAGGCGCAACTGGTATTTTTCCTATTTTTTATGCTTCATTATCCATTATTATGTCTCAGATGGAAGCTAACATCCTGCTTTATTGTTGCAGATACACTTTTGATCGACCAAGCCATCATAATGAAATAATGGGCAAAAATTGTTCGACTGAGCCGTACGGCAATTTTTCGACGATTTTTGGTTCTACAGATGTTCCTGAATGGGAAGCCATTCTTACAATCGGAACGCTGTCGTTTTTCATTCTCTTAACGATCATCGGCAATATTCTGGTAATATTAAGCGTTTTCACCTACAAACCCCTAAGGATAGTGCAAAATTTTTTCATCATATCATTGGCTGTGGCAGATCTAACAGTTGCTTTGCTGGTGTTACCCTTGAATGTTGCCTACTCGATCTTAGGAAGATGGGTATTTGGTAAGTATGTTATTTTTTTATGGTTACAAGACATATTTTTAGTATTTAGCTTTTTATTTTATAAGACAAATAGACGGCGTATCTTATTTTGCCTGTTCATTAGGGTATTCTCTCCTCAGGTTTTTCGTGCAACAGATAACTGTTTAAAAATTGTAATTGGAGAACGAAGTGTGGTAAGGCAGTTTCGAAAAAAAAACGGATTACTAGCAGTCTGCACAGAAATTCATCCTTAGAAATATTGTCACTAAAAATATTTGATAAACAAGAAAATTAACGTCAAAGCCAAAATTTTAGAATAAACTTCCAACTACATCATACACATTGAGAACGACTCCAGAGTTGGAGCTGAAACCTCTCCAAACACAGATAGCTATCACACAATATACAAAACACTAATTTATATACAGAGATATTGGTTGATCATATTATATTCCCTTTCTCTCAGTATATCTGTAGGGACAGCTAATAATCCCAGCAGTTTTTTGAAATTGCTTTATTACACATTGTTCTCCATTTACAATATATTTACTTATAGTCTAAAAGCTAGCAACATATTCGAGAGGGAATTTCAGGTAGGCCAGTTTTTAGATATGCTATCTCTCTCACTCTCCCGGACATCATACCTGGCTGCCGGTAGTGCGCATCGTACCTATTCTGTTTTTTTTTAATTGAACTTTTTGACATATGAATCTATTATTGTTGTTTTTTACACTGTACCAAGCACGAATTTAGAAATAATTTGTTTTTCAAAATATTTTAGTGTGACGCAAATTTTTATATGGTGTTATTTAAGCAGCAAAAAGGCCAAAATTAATTTGCCAAACAATAACTCAATTGTTAAACCTTCATCCAGACAGATCTATAAAACATTTTTTTAAAAAATATAACCGACTTCCACCTATAACTAAAAAGCTTAAAATAATTATAACAAAATACAACTCTAGCAAATAAATAACACATTCAATGTTATTAGGTACCTACCCAGGAAGTAAAAAATGTAAACATTAAAAGGGGCTCATTCTGTACAAATTAATTACCTACCAATCTAGTATATTTTGAAGTCGGTGCCAAGCAAATCTAAAATCCTTCATTGGGCAATTTTCTGCTACTTCATCAAACTTGATTGTTGCTTGGCACCGACTTCAAAAATATACTAGATTTGTAGGTAATTAATTTGTACAGAATGAGCACCTTTTAATGTTTACATTTTTTACTTCCTGGGTAGGTACCTAACAACATTGAATATGTTATTTATTTGCTAGAGTTGTATTTTGTTATAATTATTTTTAGCTTTTTAGTTATAGGTGGAAGTTGGTTATATTTTTTTAAAAATGTTTTATTTTCAACTTTTTAGTTTTTTGATCGCAGGTACTTTTCATTCTTCATTTTTTATCTTGTATGTATAACCTTAATAGACAGAACCAGGTAACATCGAAAGCTTCAACATTACACAATGATACATTTTCATTTAAATTGACAGGTAAATGTTTAGGAACAAAATGTACTAGTACGCGCTGACTTAATGAGCCCAAAATATATTTATGCCTTATGGACCACGCCATATACCCTTTTTTTAACTTTTTTTGACAACTCTGTATAACTATATATAATTCCACTTCACCATATGTACCAACCATCCTGTACATACGACTGTCTATAGACAAGCATAAATTTGTTAGCTGCCTTCTGTAAACTATAGAACGGAGTAGAATCCATCCCATATTTACGGGGTCAAATCTGTCCTATATTTCAACCATAGTATATAACTCCTTGTGGTCTACCCTATAAATTATTTCATTTTTTACATCTTATATTATCACCCTGTGTAACATTAATTCCTCTCCACACTTTTATGCAACTTCTTATGTGCTATAAAATAAATAAATTTTTATTCACACTGTATCACTTCAGCATATATTTCAACCATCCTGCATAGGATTTGTTTAAGTCCATATCATTTAACAGTTTTTTAATCACCCTATATAATTTTAATTTCACATTTTTTACAATATTTTTATTCCACCAATCGTCCACTGCACCCTATATGTCATACATCCTGTATATACAGCTAAACGGCCTAACTTATATTTCAATCATCATATAAATGCAACTCCTCCTATCACTTTACTTTGTGATTTTGTTTGCTATAACTAAACATCCTGTGTATAAACCCACCAAATAGCAGTTTAGATTGACATGTGTTGTCACTGGATTATCTATTAGGCCGGGAGAATGTGACAACCAAAAGCAGCGTCTTCGCAAAATGGAAAATTTTTCATTTAAATGGGTATTTGCCGGGTATACAAACAAAACGAGCTTGGTACTCAGTGATTTAAGGAGTCGAAAATACTATGCTTTACTGCCTATATACTTGGGCAAGCGTGACAGATGTTTGTAGTCAAGATGGCCTCAGTTTAGTCACATTGGTGTATTCGTTGATGTTATTTGTAATTTTTTTAACAAAACTTTGTTACAATGGCTAGTCATAAATTAAAATGTGTTTTTCTATAGTTTTGTATAGACGGAAGTGGAAAAATAATAACTTTGTAGAAGATAAATTAAAAAGGGGAAAGAAGTTTTACAAATACGTTTAAATATTAAACTTAAATATGATAGTGTACAGTTACCAGAACAAGTTAATGCCACTGATGGATATCACAGAAATTGTTACTGCATTTTATAGATTTAATGGCAAAATACCACATTACTTTTCACTTTTAGATCGGTCTGGCTGAAAATTTAACATTTGAATTATTGCTTGGCAAATTAATTTTGGCTTTTCATGCACTTAAATATAAAAAATTTCAGCCATACTAAAATATTTTTGAAAGAAAATTATTTTTAATTAAAATATAGGGACTGGCACAGTTTAAACAACAAGAAAAATATCCTGCAATAATAGATTCACGTGTCAAATAGTTCAATTAAAATAATAATAAAAAACAAACCTTAAAATTATTTAAAAAATTGATACAATGCGTAGTAATGAACGCAACCACTACCGCCAGCCAGGTAGCCCGTATGATATCAGGGACAGTGAGAGATATAGCATATATAAACATTTGGTCAAGTGTGAGTTGGACTCGCATACTTAGGGTTCCATACCACCTTCAAGATTCTAATATTCCAGTTTCAGACAAGCAGGGAATGAGTGCATTTTCTTATATTTACCCTTATATCTTTTAAAGGAAGCGTTTTAAATTTATAAAAAATATACACTTTGATTTTCCACACATATCCTTTTCATTTTATCTGCTTCAGGATTCGCTTGAAATTTATCAGAATACATATGTATTTAATTTTCTAATTTGGCCCCAAAAAATTACTATTAGAGTTTTATTTTATTAATACATTTTCAGAGAAGTCTTTTTATTTTAAAATATTCATTAAAAAAAAAATAATAAAAAATATTTGTATTTGTCATAATGAGCCCTGTGATTTCATATATTACATGACCTGTTAGAAACAATTATAATTTTTTATTTTCCATTTAATTCTATAATTTGCACCCCAAAATGAATATTATGGATGTTTTCTTATTTTTCCAGTAAAGTTCAGGTGAGGGGCTATACCTCCATTTTTTTTTCAAAATTTTCCAGCTTATGGTTTCGGAGATAAGGGGGGGGGGGGAATTGGTATTTTTTTATATTTTTATTAATATATTTTAATTAATTTATTTAAAAAATATGAAAAAAATATATTTGTTTTCGTCGTAATGAGCCCTTTCATTTGATATATAAGATGATGGGTTAGAAACAATTTTAATTTTATATTTTCCATTTAATTCTGTAATTTGCCCCCCAAAATTAAAAGTAGAGGTTTCTCCTTATTTTTCCAGTAAACTTCAAGTCAGAACCTATACCTCTAATTTTTTTCAAAACTTTACGTTTTATAGTTTCGGTGATGGGGGGGAATAGGTAAATTTTGGTATATTCTCGTTAATATCTTTTTAAATATATTTTTTTAATATGAAAAAATATATTTGTATTCCTCAGAATGAGACGTTTCATTTGATATATTACTTGATGCGTTTGAAAAAATTTTTATTTTTAAATTTTTATTTAATTCTATAATTTGCCCCCAAAATTAATATTAATGGTTTCTCCTTATTTTTCCTGTAAAATTCGGGCAACGTACTATATTTTCTATTTTTTTCTAAATTTTAGGCTCAGTAGTTTCGGAGATCAGGGGGGGAACCGTCATTTTTTTTAGTTTTTCCCCCCATAAGTACCCCCAAATCAAAATTTCTTCATTTACGATATGTACTCCTGATCGGGTCACCAAACTATACATTGATATTAAATTTCAACCTCTTCCGTCCAATAGTTTAGGAGAAAATTGCTGTGATGTGACAGAGGCAGAAATCCTGATATTATAAGGGTATCCGTATATTGTATATACGGAACCCTAAAAACTGAAATTCTTGTTTTCCAGACGTTGCTATTGTATTATTAGGTGTTGCTAGAAAAATCTCATAGAAACCCAAATGACACGCAAAATCCAAGGACTTATCACCAATCTTTTCTTATTGAGTGATAACAATATTAATTAATGTGCTAAAAAAACTCTAATGTTCACAGAACTTGTACTACACCTTCCTTTTATTTCATTAATTAATTAGTTCATAAGTTAGTTGAAGATGCTCAATTATTTCACTATCAGTATTTACCATTTCATCTCAGTAGTCTGAAAGCTTTCATATCGTTCACCCATCTCCCGAATTTGTTTCTAAAATAGGGCTCGTATTTCAAAACTTTGTAGGTTCCATTTTCCATTCTTATCTGTTGCTATTGGATTGTAGTAGTCGCATTTCAGTGTCACTGTTGCTTCGCTGCGTCTTTTGTTATTGTTTCTTATCCTATGTCGACGTTTGACGCTGCGTTGATTTTGGGGCCATCTTAGTTTGTTTATCAATTGTTGCATATCAATTCACGGTTGTACTCTGTTTTTCAGAACTAATACAATACTTTGGTCGATTACTGCATAACTCAGATTTTTTAATATCAAGATGAACTCCCCAAAGGTAGCCCAAGTCAGTATTCTTCTTCTGGTAATTTCGGTTTCGGAATTTCTCTCAGATTTTTTTTCATGTGTCCTATATAAATATAAATGCTCAGGTCTTATAATTCGGACTTTGTTAATGTTATACACAGTTGTATAAAGCTATGTTATTATCAGCAAATCTGCGGCCTTATTCCAACTGCCAGATTATTGTCAGAATAAGGTATTCGAGTCGCTAAAGCAATAGTACTTTATTATGCGCATGCTTTGTGAAAGTTGTCCAATGCAAACAAACTGCCCATTTATGTTGCTCAATGAAAACAGTCAATTTGTGTGACAGAAATCAAACCACTTGTCTAGGTGCACCACGACTTTGTCCATGAACAATATGTAAATTTTCTGACTAACTTCAAGTGAAGACCCAAAGAATAGATCTTCTTTTCTTTTAATTGATTATTTCCTAAGATTGTACATAATATTGCATAGAACCAAAATTGTTATAATATTCCCATGGGCGTAGCGAGGGTTGGAAGGCAGACAGCTCTTTCAGACAGCTGGACTTGAAAAACCTGTCGTGAGCCATTAAACCTTCTCAGAAATTTGCCGCTTGCCCCCCTGGACCAGATTTTTTTTAATTGTCCCTCTTTCTAGGAATTTTTTTTCCCGATTTGCCCCCTCCCTTGATTATTCCCTTCTAAGAGTTTTATAGTTTTATTAAAAATATTTAAAATTTAACTACAAAAATGACAGTAGTCACCCTACTTAAACGGCCTTTGTAATGTGGCACCTACTTACGAGAAAAACTTCTGGCCCGACAGGGACGGATCTAGGATTTACTTGAGGTAGGAGTCAAGATGAAAATAATGATGAATTATCTTGTTATATATTCTTTTTTTCCAAACTTTATTTGGTTATTAATTATTAATATATTAACTTATTATTAGGTAATTTGTTACCTACCTACTAGTTGCAATTATAAATTAAATTAAAACTTTTTATTTTTGGAAAATAAGCTCGTAGCCAGCGGGGGGGTCTGGGGGTTCAACCTCCTCCCCCCCCCGAAATTTTGAAATGTTTGGTTTCAAGATTTAATTTTAACCAATTTATCATGTTTTTCATAAGAATAAATTTTATATTTATACAATTTGATATATCCTAGAAATACATGAACAAAAATATACATTTGCCAGTCCTAGTCAGCCTATCACCAATCAAAAAAATTATCCAACCCACCCGAAAACCCACCCCGAAAAAAAATCGTGGCTACGGCCTTGTTGGGAAAATTGAAATTCCGCGAGAGGCGCCTCCCTTTCCGCTTCTCCTGGATCCACCATTGTTCCAATTATGTATTTTTAAGTTGGGCATACACATTTTAATCGATTAGGTTTGGTTAAGTTTAGAGTTCAAGAACAAATGACCTTATCTTGCCAAATGTCTTAGCGGTTATTTAGTTATTTTGTTTTTAATTACTTGACATTATTTTTTAAATCTTAATTATTTATATAGCGGTTAGGATTAAAAAATTATTACACCATTTTTTAAATTTCTGTTTATACCACAAGCAGATCGAAATTGGTGAAACTTTGAAAATCTGAAGTTATTGTTGTATACCTTTATATGTTTAATCGTTTTCAATTGCAATTGAATCAATATGGAATTCAGTTGCAACATAATATGTACCTTTGACTTCCTGCTTTGTTGTTGACACACGTAAACTACAAACAAACCACTCATGTTTACGTCTCAAACGCTATGTGTGAGCTGTAAGTTGTTGATAAGTTGTATATAAGATGTTTTTCAACAAATCCACTTATTTAAACACAGGAAATAATTCAAATACTGTATACAACGAGTGAAATTCTGATCAACTATTTCTCAATTTTTTTATTCATTACATTTTATCTGGAATATACAATATGGATCAAGTTTGTTTTTTTTTTATATGTAATTCCGGCATTACGAGGCTATGCCGGGATTAAGGTAAGTGATTTCTAATTGGGCTGAAATTAACAAAAAGTAAGTAGTTTCTTAAGAATTGTTTAATATTGTTGCACGACCCAATATTCTGAAATAAGGAGCAAAAAAGAAACAACAAAAACAACTATTTAGAATTTCGAAAATATAAAAACATCAACGCATCCAAGTTTGACTTCCAAGCCTGCTGGTACTTAATTTCCAGCCTATGCAGCACAGGATGAAAACCATTGCTGAGCTTCTACATTCAATTCATTTTTACTTCAGTATATGGGGATTCAATGATTCTATAAACGCGCATTATTTTACAATATCATAAATTTGATATATCTCTACATGTTTGTGGAATAAATGGGTCTGTAGAATATTTGAAACAAATATCAGCTACTGTTATTGCGAGTTTCTAAATTGGCATAGTTAAAGTAAATTGGATATTTCGGCACCTCACGAGATCTATTTAAATTGTTTTGCCTTTTTGAAGGAATAGCGTCGGATGACGTCAGCACAAATCCTGAAATACCAACGTGCGAGGTGATGGAATGGCAGTGATACGTGACATCTCTGAAAGGAAGCAGGTGTGCGGTCAATACTCTATTTCACTACGTTATCCCCAAGGATGTGCCGTGAATTGCTTGTCGAGTTTGTTTCGAAATGTACAATATGCATGAGACGAGGGATTTAAATTTCTGAGCAATCAGATAGAGAAGAAGAAATTGTTATAGATAAAATTATGTAATAGTTGATTGAATTTCATTGAATATTAACGTAAATTGCCGTCGTGTTTCAGGACATAATAACTTTAACTGGACACAATTCGTGCTGAAAATTGGTTCAGGCTTTTAAGCTCTTACATGGATTGAAGTATAATAGCAAATTATATTGGAGAGTATTAAAGCAATTCAGTTTCAGTGTTCTATTAACATATAAATATATTTCCGGACAAATTGAATAGCAGTTAAACCTTTCTGTTGTTATTTGCGAGTATAAAACTTTTCTATATAGTAAAACGGGGATTTAAAGTATGTATTTTTTTGAACAAATTTTGAGGTGTACTCAATTCATTTCACAAAAGAATTTTAGGTTAGGATAGGTTAGGTTAGGTTTAGTTGATTTAAACTAGATTATTTTATGTAATGTGGCATAAGGTTTATGCCACATTAGCAGCGGTTTTTCGGAAGCGGTCTGAGCAATAGATTTTCATTCTGTATGTTAAAGAGCAAATAATTGTGGCACAATACACATCCCGATATCTTTATTAAATCTGGAGACAAGTCTTATACCAAGGTTTTTAAGAAGGGGTTAGAGCAATGTTTTTTTGCGTAGTTGAAGAGCAATTGATTAGCAATTAATTCGGATACAAGAAACACCCTGATATTTTTAATAGATCCTGAGTACATACCATACCTATGCCACATTAGCAAGGGTATCTCGGAAAGGGTTGGAACAATCAATTTTCTGAATACGTAATTAAAGAGCAATAAATTAACAAAAAATTATAGGCTAAGTTCGAATTTGAACTTTCGAACAAACATGACCTAAAATTGTGTTAACCAAACTAATTTTTGACATAAAATTGGCATATTACCCAGTGCCAAATGAGCTCTACCACCTTTTTTTAAACGAAAGGATGTTGTTGTGACGCCTTATTTTAACGATATTTTTATACTTTATTCAAAGCATTTTTGATCGCTAAAATTCGATTAATAGTTGGAGTTATGAGTGACTTATGTTATTCAGTTAATTTTAAATTACCTCTTATGATTAAAATTAATTTGTGTCAATGTGTTAATGGTTCAAAATGTAGTTCTTGAGTCCCCTGACAATAAACTAACCTGTCCTCCATTTTAACTTTCAAATTTATAAATATTTCTGAAGGGATATTGGCACACATATCTTTTATTCGGGTTCCATATTGTATACTTTTGAGTTAAAAAAAATCTAGACTTGTTAAATTTGGGGAACAACTGGGCATTCCATGGGTCCACTAATGATTCCATTATAATAAATTTCGTTTAACCAGTTTCGATTCAGTCAAAAATAACGCGTCGCAGGGATGAAATGCGACTTGAATATTACAGTGGTTAGGATTGGCATTATCTATTTCTTCAATCACCGGGTGAAATTGATTCTGAAGCGGTTTAAGTTGCATGGGTTTTATTAAATTTTCTTTCAGAAATATTGGTCAGTAACTTTTTGTGAAGGTTGAGCGTGACCCTCTTAAAAAAAAAGATGGGGCTACCTCAAACAAGTACCGCACATTCTAAATGTTTACAGTTCCATCAAAAAACATACATTTTTCACTAAACAGACAGACCATAAGTAACATGGGTCCTCTATTCTACGTGCATAGAGCCTTTTAGTTGATGCAGTAATTTTAGTTTGGCACCATGGAACATTTGTTTTTTATAAATTTATTTCACTGTGGTTTTTGCATGTCAATTATGGCGATTTATTGTTTATGGTTATTAACAACAGAGCCAATAATGTCCACCTGTTTTTCTTGTGAAATTGGTTGTCTTCCTGCAGCCTTATTCTGTAATGCACCTCCAGTTGATGGAAAATTTTCGACTAATTCTCTTCGTTGGTTTCTTTATATGGGATTACATATTAGAATACCCATTACACAGACCGACAAAATATTTATGCAGGTACTGGACTTTCCTTAAGATTATTCAATCAGTAGCGTCCTTACGGTGGTCATACATTGAACATTTTTCGTCATAAAATGGTACGCAACTGCTTTACTTTTAATTAAAAATTATATTTGAGATCGTCATTCATTTCAAAGCAACTTGAAATTAAAATAGAAATCGTTTTAACTTGCCGCTAAAAGCGGCATGTTAAAAACTATTTAAATCAAAATCATCACAAAACCATAATTCTGTTCTGAAAATGAACTAAAATAAAAAAATATAAGTGGCAACAAACTCAATCTGACCGTATATTAAAAATGTTCTTTTCTGATAACTATATACATAAAATTTTTGAAAGATATGCTTTCCGAAAGCGTAAAATGAAATATTAATAAATGTCAACTGAAACCCCCCTAAAAAAATACAACAACATTTCTTTCCAGAAAACCCTTTGCGTCGTATTTCAGACCCTTCTACGAACAATGTGCTGACATCTGAGTAAGCAAGTGCTCAATCGCAGATGTGTTGATGGGAAGCAGTCCACATGACATATTGATATTGATTGAGATTTATTACAAGACAACGCAAATGCTACTCTTTCCGAGGAGAGTTATGATTTTACTTTGGCGAGAGAGGAAAAAAGAAATCTTGACAAAAACACACTTCTGCAAGATTCCATACGCAGGAAATTCAATAGGGCCACGATGATTTAACAGCTGTTTCTGCCATATGTTTCTTAAACAGAAACTAATTGCTGCAAAGAACAAGCTGTCGTGAAAATATTAAACGTAAAAACTGCCAAGAGGGATTTAATATATTCTTTCCGTAGAAGTGATATTAATTTTATATTTGCAAAAATCCTTATAGAATATTAAAAGGGATATATATTTTGTATCCTAGTCGTTCAGAAAATGAAACGTGTATTTTTCGTATAGTACCTTCCTGTGTATATTCTATTTTTTAACAAAGTTCTGACTGGAAGGGTTCTCCTGACATGACATTTTTTGCTATTCAACCCATTTTCAGTGCATTAATTTTCAAATGCACTTAAATCCTGCTGTAATAACATTGCATCAGTTGGAGATGTAATTGCTCTAAAAAAGTTTCAATTGTCAGCTAAAAGTAAAAACTTACTATTTAATATTATTCGAAATACGTAATTTATAAATAGGGAGAAGAGCAATGGACCTAGGTACGTGCCTTGACCAACCCCTGATGCAACATTGATAGGAACTCATTTAAAGCTGTTAATTTTTACAAGCTGTTGACGACCGATCAGGAATGAACTAAACCAGTGCAATAATGAGCCATGAAACCCATAAGCCTCTAACTTTCGGAGCAGCAAACCGGTGTTAACGAGATCAAATGCGCTAGATAGGTCTGTATATATAGAATCTACAACCGGTGTATTATACTTATTAGAAGCTAGATAGTCAAGATATGCAGACAGATTGGTAATAGTTAATCTAGCTGTGAGAAATCCGTGTTGTTCCGAGATAATAAACTTTCTAACATATTCGTAAATTTTGTTGAAAACTAGTTTTTCTAGCATTTTTACACAAATTCTATATTTATTAACAGACGTTGTCCTGTCCCATTTAAACTTTTAAAAATTAGCTGTAACAATATAATCTGAACGCCATCTATCAGACTACAGCGCTGTCTGCCGGATCCTATGTAAGTTGTGCTAACATCAACAACAATTTTTAAATAAATAATTTAACTAAAAAACAATATCTAGTTGACCATATTGTGAATCTAAACCATCCTCAAACCCCCTGGAATACACACAAAAAATTTCATCAAAATCGGTCCAGCCGTTTAGGAGGAGTTCAATGACTAACACACGTATATATATATATATATATATATATATATATATATATATATAAAGATTGAGCGATGATTGTTGATATTCGAAGTTTTACCACCCTTATACACAGGTGTAATGGAATCAGGATAAATTAAGCCAAGAATCAGGATAAATACCTAAGCTAATAGAAGCATTGTATGTTAAGACGAGATTTCGACAAATACTTCCAAATTTAAATAGTTCAGCAACCTATTATTAAAATGCATAGAAAACAAATTGAAGCAATACTGTCACAGAGTAGTGTATAATAAGAGTTTATGAATTCAGGAGCAATCAAAGATAATAATAACTCATTAAAATGTTCAATGCAGATGCATTCTTGAACTGATTATTGTCAGACCTTTAACTGTGGACGTCACAATATTGTAACATGTCCATGGACGAGGTCTCACAGACCGCGTAAACAATAGTTTTACTATTTACATTAGAGACATTCAAAGAATATAACAATAGTTTAGCACTTTTTTTCAAGGTTCTTTACCTGAGCTATAACTTGAGGGTAATTATCTGTAACTATAAACTATACTGTGACATGGGTATCTATTGACATTCATTGCACAAAGGCTTTGAAGGCAATCGCTTGTTTACAACTAACACAAGTGTAGTTAGTAGTTTAGGTATTCTACATCGCTTTAAGGATTCGATTTCCAAAGAAGGAGGCTCATCTATAATAAAACTCGTTATTTGAGTTGATGACGCGTCTTTGCATATGAGGCACGACCAAGGATCTTGCTAACTTCTTGAGAAAAATTTGTTTAGACAAGTGCGCATTTACACCACACAAGTCCAGAACTCTTAGGCCACCTTCTAGTTCGTCGACTGCTTGAATAAATAGAGCAATCCAAGAGTTATAATACTTCAAATACTGTGATGCATTGATGATACCAAAACCACATCAATTTTTGGACATACGAACACAGATACTTCACGAGACTTGTGTGGCAATTCTCTTTTATCAGTTCCAACATAACTCTTAGCTAGTTCATCAACAAGTTCAATTGATGAGAACCAATGTCAATCCTTGAATGCACTGAGTTGGAACCAGAAAGGCAATCCTATCCCATCAGACCCTTTGCCAGATAGCCATTGTAGAAATAAAAAGTTTTTCACATACCAGTCCATATTTGGCATATATTATGCCCTCGAAATTTCACCAACATTTTTAGTGACACATTCGCCAACTGTATATAATTTTTGAGAGTTTGTGACAAACTTCTATCGAAGAGATCGCTGCTAGCTTATCATCTAGACGATCAACTGTAGGCATCGTAGAATCTAGTCTTAGTGCACCTAAATATTTCACAGTACCATCGCTCTTTCTTGCAGAATAATACAATCCAAGAGTTCGTTTTAATTCGCTTGACGCAAGCAGAAATTTTCATATTGGTCCATATTAGTCTGCCGCTCCCAAATACTGATAGGAGTCCTTGGTTAGATCGACAGGTAACTGTTGAGGAGACCCTCTTAGAATTAATAGACCATTTGAATAGAGGTAGTGAAAGTTTCAAAATATTTGAAAGTGGCACGTTAGAGCTATCATCATCCGAACTATCATTCCTAAAGCTAATCACTATTAATGAGTTTCATACACTAAACAATCATAATGTTGTCTTCATTATCTGACTGATCTGACGCTAAAAGTAAGGTACTGACTTCGTTTTCAAAAGAAATGACACGTAATATTTTTGCAATAGCGAGTGACCTTGAAGATACAAGCAGAAGTAAATGTTTTGTGTGAACAAACAAAATCGTAATTTAAAATTCTTGAATGATTATTGATTTCTTTAAAATTAGCTCCCTTAAGGTCATAAAGGGTTTCATTCAAAACATAATTCCGACTACCTTAAATACAGACGATTAAAACATCAAAAAGTATTACGTAATTCAAGAACGATTTTTAAACACATTGTATCTCTCAAAACTGCAATATATCTGTAAAGATATTGGTCTAAATCCTACTATTTTGGGGTCGAGCAACTACCGTTAAGATATTTGGTAATGAATCACCCTGTATACTATAACTTATTTATTTACTAAATTCTGAAACATTTGTTTAGGATTTGTATAAAATCAGCAAATTCGACATGGGTAGTAGCTTACTCAATAGTTTGTTTATTTATTTACGTTCTTACTAGATTTACAAAACCCAGATCTATGTCAGGTGTCTAGATTATTTCAAGATATTTATCCAAATGTTAGACTTTAGACATTTTATAAAACAATTTTTGTTACTTAATTAGTTTATTTACAATAACAAAATCAACAAAGTTTACTGATGGGAATTAATTGTGGGTCTCTAAAAGGGACTATTATATCCATTAAAAATTATCATGCAAAGATTACGATTAATCTTACCTATTTTCCTGGCTAGGGCTTTGTTCAAAATCAAATATCTCACGAGCGAGGTGCTCAATTGAAAATATTGCAGCAGTACGATTTCGGTAACGACTGAATACCGTTTTAATTTAACACCTAATGGAATATGTAGAGTATTACTTAACTGGAAATTTTTCACAATTGCAAAGTAAAATTATGATAGATCACACTATTTTTATTCTGTTCAGTACAAAATATTTGAATGTAGACACAGACTAACCCTCTACACACATGTTTCATCACACTAGCTACCCTTTTCTTGATCCCATTTTATCTATTCAAAGAAATCACGACTGGTATTTGTAAACTGTTTTACTAAATTAAATTTAACATGATAAAATTCTCAGAATCGTCAAATCGAAAAAAAAATAACCAACCATTTGTTGCGAACAGAATTTAAATATATGGTAAACATTCAATAACTCACAACATTTCTGTTTTAAAGACTAGTGAACCATCAAGTTATGAAACATAGTTTAAATTCATATGCTGTTGATTAATGGAATTCTGCAAACCAGAGTATAAAAGTGAAACTATGCGATCACATATTGATTTCTTGTGTGAAGCAATGGCTTGTTTATTTCTACTAAACTGACGCTGCAGCAAATGAAACGACGCTTGTTTACAAAAATCCGACGTATTTTCCGATACATTTCACTTAAATCTTACACAAATATAAAAGAAAATGGGTATTGACATACAACATGTAATCAGATATTTTGTCCATGTAGGTTTCTTATAGTATCCTCTCATTTGAAATATTTTGTTTACTGCTAACTGTACTCAAATAATTGAAAACAACATTTTGACTTATTAATGAAGCAATATTAGAAAATAATCTGTAATATTATAATATACTGAATGTTATATTATTGCTAACCGGTTAGGAAAAATGATATTATTCAACTAATGTCATGGCAGTAGCCAGGAATTTTTTTTCGGGGTAATTTTTTTGACATGTATTTCATTATATAAATATAAAATTTATTCTTATGAAAATCATTATTAATTGGTTATAATTGAATCCTAAAACCAAAAATTCCAAAATTCTTTATTCACCTATATATAATTTTTTGACTTTTGGACATGGATACTCACAAAAAACGTAATTTTATTTTATACAAAGAAGTAGCTCTCGTATCAAATACATGTTACGATTTAATTGTATATTAATTTATATTAACTATGGAATCATTGCCTGGGGGAGCTTACTCCAACGCTACAAAATGTCTGCAAAGCCACCAGATGAAACTATTAAAAAACTTAAACAAGAATAAAACGAACTAACATAACAATCCTTTAAATTTGGAGGGGCTCTTCTCACTTGAATATTTAAAATATCACTACATTACGCTGAAAGAAAAATTCCTGAACTCAGACAGTCTTACGAGGAACAAGAGCATTCTTCTCCCACATAGATCTAAAACAGTCAGTAAGAAACGCAGTTTTATAAGAGCAATAAATGTATACAACAGTGTTTCAAATTAACTAAAAGCCTTAAGTAATGTAAGTACAATAAAAAATAAGTTAAAAAAGTGGATAATTAATAAAGATATCAGATAGACAATTGACAAAAAAATCATTGTTATTGAAACTTCCGGAAAAATTATATTTGATTTATTTATTTTTTCTTTTATGTTCGTTTTTATTTTATGTATTTTTAGATATGTTAAGTATATATTTGCGATAGGATAAGTTTATATATTATTAGTTTTATGTATTATGCCAAGACCACGAAAAGGTAACTCCGATTACCTCAGTGGAGATTATGTAATTGATATTATTGTGTATATCTATTGGTTAAATAAATAAATAAAGAAAGAAAAGTATCTGTTTGCCAAATTAATAAAATCTGATCTTTTGTGAAGAATTTATAATTTACATGAGTTCGCTAGATGTCGTTAATAATTTTTAGGTATTAATCGGGTTTATTTAGAAATTTCTAAACATTAACATATATTTATTTAAAATGAGCCTTTCTGTGACCCAAAGAATTCAGATATTAATATTAATTAGAGTTAATGATAAAATAATTTGGTCAAGTGCGAGTTGGACTCGCATACCTTCAAGATTCTACTATTCCAGTTTCAGACAAGCAGGGAATGAGTGCATTTTCTTATATTTGCCCTAATATCTTTTAAAGGAAGCGTTTTAAATTTATAAAAAATATACACTTTCATTTTCCACACATAGACTTTTTATTTTATCTGCTTCAGGATTCGCTTGATTTTTATAAGAATACATATGTATTTAATTTTCTAATTTGGCCCCCAAAAATTAACATTAGAGTTTTATTTTACTAATAAACTTTCAGAGAAGCCTTTTATAATCTACTGTCTCAATTTTGAGGCTCTGCAGACTGGAAGATATAGAGCAAAATAGGTCAAGTTTTAAATTATAAATTATTAAATATATTATTCAATTTATTTAAAAATACAAATAAAATATATATTTCAAAATTTAAATAGTGTTGTTTCTAAAGTGAGAATTAGGTCGATGTTTAATATTTTTGTTAATATCTTTTAAACCAATGATTTAAAAATATGATATATTGGTAATTCACATAATGAGCCTTTAGAAAATTGAATTTTTATTTTTCACTTAATTGTATAATTTGTCCCTAAAATTACTATGGGGGTTTTCTAATAATTTTTCTTATAAATTTCAAGTGAGCACCAGTACCACTAATTATTTTCAAAATTTTAGGTATTATGGTTTCGGAAATAAAGCGAGAAAGAGAATTTTTTATATCTTTATGATAATATCCTGTAAACAATTAATTAAAAAAAATATGAAAAATATGTATTTGTATTCCTCATAATAAACCCTTTCATTTGATGTATTGCATGATGCCTTATTTTCCGTTTATTCCTATAATTTGGCGTCCAATATTAATATTAGGGATTTCTTCGTATTTTTCCTGTACACAAAAAAATCTAGGTCTTGTAGTTTGGGGAATAAAGGGGGAATGGGTAATTTTTTAAATATTTTTTTAAATATATTTTGAAATATTTATTTATAAAAATAAAAAAGCCCTATGATTTGATATATTACTTGATCCGTTAGAAACAATTATAATAATATAATTCTTAATAATTATAATGTCAGGTACTCAGTTCTAAATATAGCTGCATTAAGCATTTTGCATCTGTAATGGAATCACAAATCGAGAGCTGCTTAACTTTTCTTTGTTTTTGTCGTTTATTCGAATTGTAATAATTTGTCTATATTTTTGCTACACAATTTTTTTATTTATAGATATTATAAATCATCTTTGTAATACTATTTTTCTATTTTCAGGTATTCATATCTGCAAAATGTGGCTCACATCAGATGTCTTGTGCTGCACAGCATCCATACTTAATTTGTGCGCAATCGCCCTGGATAGGTTCTGGGCGATTACAGATCCAATTAATTATGCTCAAAAGCGAACCGTTAAAAGAGTGCTCCTGATGATTGCCGGGGTGTGGCTGCTCTCCCTCATCATTAGCTCTCCACCACTAATTGGGTGGAACGACTGGCCTGCTCCTGACGATTTCGAGATTCAACAAATTTGTGAGCTCACCAAAAGGCAAGGTTATGTGATATATTCGTCTTTGGGCTCATTTTACATCCCTTTGTTTATCATGACAATAGTTTATTTTGAAATTTTTATAGCAACAAAACGAAGGTTACGGGAACGAGCCCAAGCAGCAAAGATTAATATCTCCAAAAATACAACTAAAACCAGAGAGGATCACCATGACAGGGAGAGTTTGAGTAGCGAGACCATGGGTAATGAGCAACTAGAGGTTAATGGTAAGAGCAAAGGTAAAAAAGGAAAGAAAGTGCAGGATGATGACGCTGAGACTAATACTCTAAAACCGATATTAACACATGATGATTCTTTGACAGACAACGGCGACAATTCATCTTGCTCTCAAAGACGAAATTCTTTAAATCCTTGTTGTTCAGACAAAGACGACAGAATATGTACATCAACCACAACCATAACTATGTCTAATTCAAAACCAAGTCCTAAAGTCGTGCTGGACACGAATAAGAAACCTGGTTTCGTATATCAGTTCATCGAAGAAAAGCAAAGGATATCGCTTTCTAAAGAAAGGAGAGCAGCCAGAACGCTGGGAATTATTATGGGCGTTTTTGTTGTTTGTTGGTTGCCGTTTTTCCTCATGTACGTAATCATTCCCTTTTGCCCCATATGTTGTCCTTCAAGGAGATTTATCAATTTTATAACATGGTTAGGATATATCAACTCCGTTTTAAATCCTATTATATATACGATTTTTAATATGGATTTCCGGCGAGCCTTTAGAAAATTACTGGGACTAGCACCAAATTAATAGTTGTGAAAATTGTACAGTGTGATATATCTGAACAGTGGATGTGAAAGTCTGTTGTAACTGTTGCGAAGCTAATATTACGGATGAGCTGAGTGAACTTATTTTTTCGATATTAAATAAATTATTTATGTGGAGCTGATTATTGTAGAAAGTATATCGCGAAATTAATTCTTGTGTCCTTCTCTTCGTTATTTCTAAACAAATACCGAATCTTTTGTACAGGAAGTGGTAAAAAACAGCACGTATCTAATAATTGAGATATTAAAGAATATTAGAGAGTCTATATGGAAACTATTTATTTTAATCAGATTTTTCACGACAAAAAGCCGTTAGTTCCAAACAGTTTCACCACTGATCTTAAACTAATTATACAAATTCCCACTTTATAGAAGAATGTCCTCCAGATATGTTACTATATGTAACTTTCTAATAGTCTTTTTACAAGTTCAAAATGGTGTTAGTTTTTGCTACTGATGTTAAAAATATTCGTGGCGGCTCATTCATACGGAATGTTCGGAATGTCGTCTAATAAAATGTGCAAAAGTTATATACGGGTACGTAAAAGAGCGGATTACTTTTTGCAAAAGTTAGTTAATTATTTTCAATTTAATGTTAAAAATAGAGATCCGCCCACCGAGCACTAAGCCTTGTCATATTTTGAAACTGGCTCAAAAAGGTTATTTATTGACACTGTTAAATATAAATTTATACTTTTTATATTTATATATTCTATAAAATTTTGGACATTTTTATTGATATGTTTGTTTATGTTTTGATTCTAAATCTAAAAATTAACCATAACCGACCCTTCTGAATAAAAAATGGTTTGATTTATTAAATGAACAATAAACACTTGTAGAGATTCGTATATATTTATTTTACAAACTCAGCTGGTTTCTTAATAGCTGCTTTAACTAACGATAATAGTGTTTTATAACAGAAAAATGGCAACAAATTATACACAAACATTTAATAAACCAATTTGTTTATAACATTTTTGGAAACAAGCGTCATATATTTACCCACAATAGTAAGAAGTAAGACCATTTTGAACTAAATTAGCTATTAGTAAAAACAACGACACCGTAATTGCCAAAAACATTAGTAAGTTTAGTTTTAATTTTGTAACATATTATCAAAGAAACCATTTTTTAATTATTTTATATCAACGTTATTATTAGGCATCATCCCTTTTCTGTGTTAAAATTATAACCAAATGTTGTTTATTTAGCGACAACCAGAAATAAAAAATAATGTTATATGTTATTTCAGCCTCATTTAAATATTTTAAAATCTTTTAATGCCATCGTTAACTATTCCACTATTTCTACTATAGTTTTAATTGGAGTTCAAAATGTTGTCCCCTCAAATGTCGCTGTAATACATTTTAATCTTTCCTGAATTACCTATGGAATTTTCGTGAGGTGTTCTTTTAACCCTTTATATTTTGGTGGCCCGAAGAAAAAATCTGGTCCCTAATAATTAAGAATTTTCCCAATAATTAACGAGTAGTGTCATTCTGCAGAAACAAACACGACTTGGGCTTGGCAATCGTATTGTCAAACATAAAGATCCATAGTTTGAACAAATCCTCCATTAGAACTTGCAAAGTAATAGGTCCAATTACTACATCTTCAACAATTTCTGCAAAATTTGCGTTGTTCTATTGCACCAATTACTTGCTTACTTTATCAAATTTGAATAAATTGCTACTCAACACAGGAATTTTGGCGAAAAGTATTTTTTTAGTGGATACCGTTAAGCACCGGGAGGTCAGACCTCTACCAACGTTTTTCGTTTTTAGAGTCTCAAGAAAAGAGCTAACTAAATGTTTCTGATATTTAATTTCGAGTCCAGATAGTCTGTGTTCCACTTTCAACAAAAAATCAGCAGTTCTGCTATAACTCTATTTTGTGGAGGACTGGTACATGATTAAGATATTTTTTGCTTATAATAATGTTTTTTGATAATTCTTTAATGTAAAATTAATCAAGGGTCTGACACGGTACCTTAGTTCTCAATGATACTAACTATACGAGAAAAGTTAATGTAACGAGGGAGATGAGTTACAAATCATAAAGTTGGAATTTTATTGATAGAAAAGGTAATTGATATAATTGTGAACTAAGGTATCAAAATTCAGAGCCGGCAAAAATTTAACAGATTACAGGCGGCAAATCTGTAAATCCGCCAGTGACATTAAGGGTTAAAACACGAAAACAAACTACTCTCACCCCCAAATATGTGCTAATAATATTGCCAAACTCCTCCCCGCCATTCCGTAAGCTTTTTACAATGAAAATTCTTAAATTTTAATATTTCATCACCGATTTAATGAGCGAGTACCCAAACCAGTCTTACAAAAAATTTACAAACCAGTCGTATAATCGTTTTTAGTGATTAAGAGTTTGCGCTTATAATTAAATTTTAATAAAGGATGTGATCTTCCTTTAAAAGTTAACTAATAGTTAAATTCTACCCAGTTAAAACCGATAACCCAACCAAAGCATGTAGCAGAAGCCAAGATGAACGAAAGCACATGAGAATGACACAGGAAAAAATCTCGTTACTAGCATAACATGACTGTTCTAAACGACAGAAATAGTAAACAATTGAATAATGCTTTGAGTAACGCTCAAATACAGTTGATAAGTATTTTTAAAACGACCAAAACGTGGTGATGGAGAGATTAAATCTTTTTATTGCTTTTAATATTCACAATATCCTTTTAATTTTAATATCTAAAACTAGAGAGTATTAGGCAATTTTTTACGGTTATTAGTCAGAAATTAACAAATTGACAAAGAACAGGAATTACCTGTGTCATAACATAGAGCGGACGACATTTGTGGGTAGCGATTACAAATATTCAAAATTGGATTTAAACGCAAGTAATAAATCAACAACGCAACTGTAGAAAAGATAAACATATATATTCAAAACTCAATTCTACTATGCACTCCCAGCACAACAACATCAAAGTAAAGCAAATAAACCGCCAATATTCATAGATCGGAGTCTGTGAAATTGTACAAACTTGAAGGAAATAAGAGAGCAGAGATCGTCATCTTTGCTATGTGAATGAGGAGTGTAGATATATATTACAACTTTTGCAAAGTATTTTGTCCCAAATAGATGGAATGAAGATTGCTTGGCATCCATATTTATGCCTCTACATAAGAAGGGCCGCAAAAACTGTTCATGATTATTATCGCTTCAAATCTCCAGTTTCACATGATAATAAAATAATTTTCTCCATAAACGAAAAACTAAGAACAAGCTTAGGACGACTATTTCCACCACAGCAGACAGGGCAGTTTGTATGCGGCCATGTAGCGAAATATTAAATCCTGACTAATCGTCGAAAAATGTGAATTTAATAAACCACTCTATTTATGTTTTGTCGACAACCACATGGTGTTCGGCTGCACAGCTCTGAAAGTGCGTCCCAGATAGTTTGTCGTTTATATTTCAGAACCCATGCGTAAACTGTAAGGCAATTGGCATAATAGACAATCTGTTTAACATTTATCTATGACACACGGATAGAAGAGATTTCTAACCCCCACATGCAGATTAAACCGTTCTGTTTGTCAGCACCCAAGACAAACTTTTGGAGCTGCTGTCTAAACTGAAAAAGGAATTCAATTTTCTAGATATCAACAACTCAAAAAAAAGTGATGGTCATCAACAGAATAATCAGCTAAGACCTAGGTTATTGCAAAATCATTGACCAGTTCGTCTATCTGGAAGAACTGATTTGAAAGAACGTAGTTTCTCACAGGAAATCAATTGTAGGCGAATGGAAAAAAGTTTCAAAAAAAATGGCACGACAATTCTATTTTACAGGAAACAAAAAGCTCTGCTGTTGGAAAAGAATCATACGAATAAATTGAACAGCAACAACAACTAATGGGTACATCATCCAAGAAGTCTAGGAACCCCAATAATTATCTAAAATAATGAGATGAGCCTAGAAATAGTGCCCACTGTGCTAGACTGATGATACAGAGGAAAATGGTGAGATCTGGTAGTTCGTGTAACTAAATGACTGTTTATTTTCACAACTCAACTGCTAAGTGAAAAACGAAGAAGAAGAATACTTAATCAACGTCCTTCTCCCTTTCGGAAATACTGTGTCTATATGTATAGCTCCTCGCTCTTGTTTATGTTAAATCTTTTTTATTTTCTTCATTAGCATAGTATAGTATACAGTAGCGGTATTTTGGAACTATAAGTTTTACATGCGTTATACTTCCTCCTTAAGTCATTGAGTAGAAGTTTGAACACGATGCTCGATGTAATAAATATGAAGCCTCAGGTAATAGTCAACTGTAATAAGCTACTTATCGAATAGTCATTTACAACTACTGATACTCATTTTAATTTCTAAACTATTCCTATAAAAATTTATACGCATAATTACAAATAAATTTTGTATTAAGAATTAAGATCAGCCGAAAGTTGGAACTATATCTTACAATTATCAGCTCCAAGTTCTTAATTTATGTTTTTGTGTAAATTTTGTCCGAATTTGTATAATGGAGGCATAGTGCAGAGACAAGGTTCCCATTTTTGTTAAATTTTAGTATGACACTAATTATGATGTAATCAGAATAGATTAAATTCTGCTACAAATTAAGTACTTCCAGTACACGAGGGACATTATTATTAACATTTAATAAATATTGAAAATGTTCCATCGTTATTTTTCCTCCTGTACTTATGCGCTTTTATACACTTGTAGAAATCCGTCGTCAACTATTACCCAAATTTCCCGCATATTTTTGCAAAGACTGATTTCTTGTAAATATTTTTTAAGTCATGTACATAATCATTTTAGTAATAAGTAGATTTGTAAATATTTATTAAGGAATTGGTTAACAATGATGCTGACGAATCACTTATATTATTTTTTTACTTTGTTATACTGTAAAGCTTGTAGTAATTAGTTATTATATGATTCCAACTACGAAAAATGCACGAATATAAAATATTGTTTTTTATTAGATTTCTATTTTAGTAAATAATAATTTGGGGGTCATTATATATTGAAACAGGATTTATGAGTTTTTTTTTATTAGATTGTACAACTTTTCAATTTCATTTAATTCATTCGCAATATGGAACTTTAATTTCACCCCTTCTATGAAGCAGCAATATTCCAGTTCGTTTACATTTTCTGTTGCTCTTTTACGCTCTAAAATATTTGGTAGACCTTTGATAGCGTTCAGGTTCTGGTTTCTTTTCATATTCTAATGGGGAAATAACAACACACTTCAAAAAAGAGGATGTATATTACAAAAAACTCAACCGTTGTCGATTGCATGAAATGACCCTGCAGAATCCTTATGGGAAATGGCTTTTGGTGAATTTTTTCAAATTCAAGTATGTGATAGCTCTTGACGAGTAGATCAAAAGTCATAGGCACAAAGCTCCAGGCCAATAGTTTAAGATCTACCGCACTCTAAAGTTAAGATTTAGTCGAATGTCATTTCCCATATGGATTCTGGACCACGTCAACTTTAGAGGGCTGTAGATCCTAAATTATTGGCTCTGGACCATTGTGCCCCTGAGCACTTTTGATCTACTCTTGAAGAGCTATAGCATACTTGAATTTGGAAAATTTAACCGAAAGCCATTTCCCATAAGGATACTGGACCACGTCAACTCTAAAAGGCTCTTGATCCTAAAATATTGGCTCTGGAGCTTTGTGCCGATGATCACTTTTGATATACTTTTCAAGAGCTATCACATACTTGAATTTGGAAAATTTACCCAAAAGCCATTTCCCATAAGGATACTGGACCACGTCAACTCTAGAGGGCTCTAGATCCTAAACTGTTGGTTCTGGAGCTTTGTGCCCATGAGCACTTTTGATCTACTCTTCAAAAGCTATCGCATACTTGAATTTGGAAAATTTAACCGAAAGCCATTTCCCATAAGGATACTGGACCACGTCAACTCTAGAGGGCTCTAGATCCTAAACTGTTGGTTCTGGAGCTTTGTGCGCATGAGCACTTTTGATCTATCTTCAAGAGCTATCGCATACTTGAATTTGGAAGATTTAGCCGAAAGCCATTTCCCATAAGGATACTGGACTATGTCAAATCTAGAGGGCTCTAGATCCTAAACTATTCACTCTGGAGCTTTGTGCCAATTGGCACTTTTGATCTACTCTTCAAGAGCTATCATATCCTTGAATTTGAAAAAAATTAGCCGAAAGCCATTTCCCATAAGGATTCTGCGGGGTCCTTTGAATAAGATATTGTTTTGAAATTTAAATTTAAGTCGTTTTGACAATTTTACCTGAGATAAATTTGTTAAAATGATTTAGCTTTTAATTTCAAATTTAATTTTGTTTATATTTAAATGCTATTGCCGTCAAAGTCAGATTAATACTTTGAAACATTTGGATCTTTTGGAACATATACCACTTTTTCTCAATTATGCTATTATTTCTCAATCAAAATACAAAAAGAAACTAGAACTGGTGTAAGGCTTTTTATTGTTTCATATAGCGTTACAGTATGCAGTAATTCCCTATGATGTGCTTGGCATTCTACAGATATTTAAGGTGTAATTTATGCGTAGCTTTTTGCTCTAGCGCTTGTTTTAAGATTAATTTCATTACAGCACTGAATTCGTTTACTTAGCTGTCAGTTGTTCCTAGGAGGTTTAGTGTCATTAACTGCCCTAACTTGTTCTTGTATCTAGCGGGTCCCTCATTGATTGCAACAATTTGAGTAGCTACCCTTCTTCATATTTGATTTTTTTCATTTATTATACTATTTGTAAGACTAAAGCACACATAAAACCAAGACCCATTAAGAAAATTATGTAAAGAATATCTAATGGAAGTAAAGACAATCTTCTCTCACACTAATGGAATAGAAAGCTGATCACTATTCTCCACGAAAAAGGTAACTGGATGTACTTCAACAACTATTCCACTGTTTCATGCGGATTACAGGCAAACTAATATTAAATCAGATAGATAAATACAAACAATATTATAAGCCGAGTTTCGGACCAAATTTGAAGTATAAGATCATCTTCAAACAAAGAAGGCACGTAATATTGCTACGCATATCTTGTTCATCGACAAACAATCGAGAACAAATGATACAAGAATTAGTAGATAACCGAAGCATGTGTAACATTGCTTGAATACACTGACCAAAAGGTCTTGGACAGGGTGACGTCATAACACCAAATCTTTTAGAGAGATCCTGTTGGGTTTAGAACACATAATATATGACTGACCATACTCGTAGTTCAATCAATTTGTTTTCAGCGTTCTTATTTATGGAACAGAAAAAATTTGGTGAAGGGATGCGACTAGCTCAGCAAAGAGTGTAGAGCTAATTACTTCCTTGAGAAATCGAATATATAATTAGAAATTGCTCTAAATCTCTGGAATGACTGATGTGATCAACATATAAAGTTCACCGAGTCATAGCCGGTCTTAATGAGTGAGATCACTAAGGAATAGGGGTCATCAACCATTTAGTATGACTACTCATCATCATATTCAACTATCGACCAGTATTACATGGTGTATGTAGCGTCCCTTACATGATAGTATGTCATATGTTTCTATGCGCTTTTGTTTTGTTGGGACCAGGCTATGCCGATTATTTTTCTAATATCATAGCCCCATCCTATATTACGTAAATATTTGTAAAGACAAATTTTAATAGCGACTGATTTCACATTGTGTTATCTTACTATGACATATGTCTTTCTTTTCAAATTTATACCTTATCCATCCATTACCTGAAATTATCGATTTTTGTTCGTGCTACAACTCATAAACGACGTTTTCATTTGAAATTTATTGGTATTGTATGTATGTATTGTCATTTTGTCGCATTTTGTGTTCTAATAGAATAATAAAGGTACTTAGACTAAAAACTCAAACGCTCAATCACTTTGTTCTACTTCAACACTGGTTTTATTATACATGAGTATATTCTTTGTGCTTCCCTATTTAAATTATTCCCAGAAGCAAGGAAACTCTTGTGAAAGAATTGGTGAGAGTCATCGCATTGTTCCTTTGGATGGAGCTCTTTGTTTCATATCAACGAGGCACATGTGTGCAAATTCATTGTTTTCCAGTGACTGTATTCTTCCATCTTTTAGATTATAAATACCGCACATGTTATTGTTGGTATGCAAATGTCAGGTTCATGCTAATTGTTGTTAGTAATGATTTTTGTTATGTTTCCCTACTATGCTATATAAACCCTAGTTTCAATTCGCATAAATTAATATTTTTCAAAAATATTTGAACAGTTGCTTTATGCTTGTTTTCTATATTTTTCCTGGCTTAAAGGTATTTGTATTTACTATAATAGTTTATACAGTAGCTCACTGCTGATTGTAGGTGTACAGAACAACTGTTGTTTTTGTCTAAGACTGCTTCGATAATAAAATTTAATGATATTTAATGATTTACTGTTAACAAGTACTTTATAAATTCCAAAACGACCCTTTTTTCTTATTCTTCAAAGCTGAATAACCTTTGATTACTATCAAATCACAGCACAATTCAAATAAAACAATAAAGTTTCTTAAGAATTTTCATTATGATTTGACCTCCCGTACAACATTTTTTTACAATCTTGAAATCTTTGGATATAAAATTTCAGACACCAGAATGAGTACTGTACTAGCTTACAAGTATACAATTGGTGCCAGTTGTTGGTACTTACAATGCAAATAAGGGTAAAAGTTCTTTGAATCCTAAATAACATCTACAAACAATTGCAAATCTTTTTAAACTGTTCATAAACAGGTTATTATTACTTTTATGTTTTTTTGGGCAATAACACCACAATCGAAATAAAACGACGTATATTAAAGGAAAACCAAATGTTTCAAAGTATATTCTAACGTCGTTGTCAATAACTTTATATTTAAGTAATTTCGAAAAGATTGTTGAGGAGGTCTTGAATTATTTTGTCTATTCATGGGTTTTCTCTCCTCCAAATTTTTTCCTGTAACAGATAAGTATTTAAAAAAATTGTATATGTAGAACAAAGTGTAGTAAGGCAATTTCGTAAAATTGCCCGGATTACTGGTTGTCTGTACAGAGATTCTTCCTCACAGTTTTTCTGAGAGAAAGAGATGTCTATAAAATGATCAACCAGTATTCCTGTATATAAGTAATGTATTGTATATTGTGTAATACTTATCTGTGTATGGAGACGTTTCAACTCCGAGTCTGGAGTCGTTGTCAATCGTTTAGTGTTGTTTTCGAGGCTTTTTTCTAAAAAATTTTCGCTTTGATTTTGAATTTATTGTTTGTCAAAAAATTTGACACTGACAATTTGTCGTTTGGCGATCACTTGACGCTGAGGTTACCGTTTTTTTTGTTCTGTTAGCAGTAAATTCTTCCAGTCCAAATGAAGGTCGGCTGAAGGTGCTCCGATTTCAGTGTTGTTTATCATCATACAGCTGGCTTCTTTAAGTTTTCTCTTTTTTAAGTTTTCTTCTTTCAACAAGATCTTTGTTTTATCCCAGTCTATCCTATGGCTGCCGGTGCTCGTTAATACATGATTGGCCAAATTTGATTTGTCCACATGTCTTCTGGAAATGTTATATTGATGTTCTTTTTTCCTTACTTCTAAAGGTCTTGAAGTTTCACCGGTATAAGAATGGCCACAGTCACACAAAACACTGTACACACAATTTTTAGAACTCTGGGTTGCGTTAAACGGTTTGGTATGTGTGAGGATAGAGCGCAAGGTATTATTTGTTTTAAAAACAGTTTTAACGCTGTATTTATTTCCTAACCGCTTAATTTTTTCCGATACACCTGGGATATATGGAATTATGTTCATAATTTGGTTGTCTGTTTGTGTTTGGTTGGTATTAGTGTGATGGTTATTTGTGCTGGTTTGTTGTTGCGATTTTCTTTCTAACTGATTTATAGTTTTATTTATAAAGTCTTGGGGATATTCGTTTTGAAGTAGATGTTCTTTGATAATATTGACTTCTTTGTTAAAGATTTGGGTGGATGAAGATATGTTTTTTGCACATATAAGCACTTTACAACACCTTTCTTTACATTTAAAGGATGGTTGGAGTGAAAATTCAAATATCTATTAGTATTTGTAGGTTTTCGATAAGTACTTGTACTTATTGTGTTTGTTTGTTCTATCTATAAGTACATCAAGATAAGCAAGTTTATGCAAATTTTCCATCTCCATTGTAAATTTTATTGTGGGTTCTTGACTATTGATGTAATCTAGGAATGAGTGCAGTTCTTCAGCACCATACTCCCAAACCACAAAAATGTCATCAACGTATCTCCACCACACTTTTGGTTTATTTTTATATTTGCCTATGAATCTTTCTTCAAAGTATGTCATGAATATATTACTGATTATAGGAGATAAAGAAGAACCCATGGCCATACCAAATTCTTGTTTATAGAAATCTCCTTCAAATTGAAAATATGTAGTGTTTAAGCAAAGTTCGGTTAGTTCCATAATTGTGTCAATGTTTAGTTTTGTTTTGTTGTGTAAGGTAATATCTTGTTGTAATTTATTTTTTATAATTTGTAATGATTTATCAACAGGTACATTTGTAAAAAGACTAACTATGTCGAAACTTACTAGTATATCATTTCTGTTGATAATAATGCTTTTTAATTTTGTTAAAAAATCGTTAGTGTTTTTTAAATTGTTTGGATTATTTTCGAAAGGTTTAATTATATTTAGTAAAAATTTTGATATGTTTTGTAATGGTGAATTTATTGAACTTACAATGGGTCTCATTGGTATTGTGTCTTTATGTATTTTTGGAACGCCATATAAATGTGGAGGTTTACTATAGTGTGGTGTTAAGTGTTTTCGTTCTAATGGAGTGAATTCTTGTTTGTGTTTTTGTTATAATGTCTCTAGCGGCTTTTTCTATATTTTGCGTAGGATCTTTTTTGAGCTTAGAATATGATCCTGTGTTAATAAGGTCCATCATTTTGGTGTTGTAATCATTTTTATCAAGTATAACCGTAGCGTTACCTTTATCGGCAGGTAGAATTTTAATTGTGTTGTCTTTTTTAAGTTTTTCTACGGCATATTTCTCTGTAGGAGTAAGATTGTATTTCATTTTGTGTTGCTTCTCTAGAAGTAATTTATTTCTTATTCGGTATTCACTTGACACTTCTGGAGGCAGTTTTTGGGCTGTGTCTTCAATCGCAACTATCAGATCTAGTTTAGGTATATTTTGTGGAGTGATTGAATAATTTAATCCCTTAGAAAGTACGTATTGTTCTGTTGGTGTAATGTGTTTAGTTGATAAATTAATCACAGTTTTATTGATGAAATTTGTATTTGGTGTAAGTACAGATTTTTTGTGTTTTTCATTTAAGAGATGTTGAAATTTATTTATATTTCTGTTTTTACATATTTGAAATTCCAAGCTGTATGAATCCTTTAAACAATTAAAGATGCGGTTATAGTCTGATGGAATGTGCGTTTCTTTGAATTTGTTTTCTAATATAATGATGTTATTTTTAAGGCTTACCTTCAATTTCCGATGGTGTTGTATTCTATTTCTAACTAAAGCATTACCTGTTTTCAACTGAATTCTAATACTACCTCTGTCTGTGAATGGCATTTTTGGTAACAACCCCTTTGGAATTATTCCCTCATTTCGGCATTTTATTAGGAACGTTAAGCTGTTCTGTGATCGTGCTAGTTTCTTATTCAGGTTTTCTAATTTTCTAAAATTTGTTGTTGAAATTGGCCCATACCTCATTCGTAAGTAATTTCGAAAAGATTGTTGAGGAGGTCTTGAATTATTTTGTCTATTCATGGGTTTTCTCTCCTCCAAATTTTTTCCTGTAACAGATAAGTATTTAAAAAAATTGTATATGTAGAACAAAGTGTAGTAAGGCAATTTCGTAAAATTGCCCGGATTACTGGTTGTCTGTACAGAGATTCTTCCTCACAGTTTTTCTGAGAGAAAGAGATGTCTATAAAATGATCAACCAGTATTCCTGTATATAAGTAATGTATTGTATATTGTGTAATACTTATCTGTGTATGGAGACGTTTCAACTCCGAGTCTGGAGTCGTTGTCAATCGTTTAGTGTTGTTTTCGAGGCTTTTTTCTAAAAAATTTTCGCTTTGATTTTGAATTTATTGTTTGTCAAAAAATTTGACACTGACAATTTGTCGTTTGGCGATCACTTGACGCTGAGGTTACCGTTTTTTTGTTCTGTTAGCAGTAAATTCTTCCAGTCCAACCATCCTTTAAATGTAAAGAAAGGTGTTGTAAAGTGCTTATATGATAGAGCAAAAAACATATCTTCATCCACCCAAATCTTTAACAAAGAAGTCAATATTATCAAAGAACATCTACTTCAAAACGAATATCCCCAAGACTTTATAAATAAAACTATAAATCAGTTAGAAAGAAAATCGCAACAACAAACCAGCACAAATAACCATCACACTAATACCAACCAAACACAAACAGACAACCAAATTATGAACATAATTCCATATATCCCAGGTGTATCGGAAAAAATTAAGCGGTTAGGAAATAAATACAGCGTTAAAACTGTTTTTAAAACAAATAATACCTTGCGCTCTATCCTCACACATACCAAACCGTTTAACGCAACCCAGAGTTCTAAAAATTGTGTGTACAGTGTTTTGTGTGACTGTGGCCATTCTTATACCGGTGAAACTTCAAGACCTTTAGAAGTAAGGAAAAAAGAACATCAATATAACATTTCCAGAAGACATGTGGACAAATCAAATTTGGCCAATCATGTATTAACGAGCACCGGCAGCCATAGGATAGACTGGGATAAAACAAAGATCTTGTTGAAAGAAGAAAACTTAAAAAAGAGAAAACTTAAAGAAGCCAGCTGTATGATGATAAACAACACTGAAATCGGAGCACCTTCAGCCGACCTTCATTTGGACTGGAAGAATTTACTGCTAACAGAACAAAAAAACGGTAACCTCAGCGTCAAGTGATCGCCAAACGACAAATTGTCAGTGTCAAATTTTTTGACAAACAATAAATTCAAAATCAAAGCGAAAATTTTTTAGAAAAAAGCCTCGAAAACAACACTAAACGATTGACAACGACTCCAGACTCGGAGTTGAAACGTCTCCATACACAGATAAGTATTACACAATATACAATACATTACTTATATACAGGAATACTGGTTGATCATTTTATAGACATCTCTTTCTCTCAGAAAAACTGTGAGGAAGAATCTCTGTACAGACAACCAGTAATCCGGGCAATTTTACGAAATTGCCTTACTACACTTTGTTCTACATATACAATTTTTTTAAATACTTATCTGTTACAGGAAAAAATTTGGAGGAGAGAAAACCCATGAATAGACAAAATAACTTTATATTTATTGATGTAAATTGCAAAATTTGATTTATGACATTTAAATGGACATTAGAAAATTTGTTGTTTTTAGACATACAGAAAGCACAAAAAATTCTAAAGCTCATGTATTATAGTTAAACAGCTTTCAAATTAGAAGAATTTCAAAGAGTTGTCTTTAGAATTTATAATGGCGTTCATAGGTACGACTTTGTTATAAGATAGCGCATTCGCCAAAAATGCTATCAAAGAATTCTATTATTTCAGTGATCCCATTAACGTCATAAGGGAAAACCTAGGAAAAACCTTATGAACTATCCCGATACTGTGTTGTTCAAAAGGAGGTTACCATTAATAATTTCTTCCTTAATTGTCGGTAACCAGATACGATTAAATTCTATAGAAGTAGAAGCGATACAATCGTCTTCATTCAAAAGAATTAAGGCAGACTCTTTTATTCTTCGTTTTGTTGTTCTTTGTGAACTATAGTTGAATGGTCAAATTGTATTTTATGGCCTCGGTCCCAAGCATGTTCAAAAATGTTCGATTTTTCAAATTTCAGGTTATTATATTATTTAAAATTATTCGTTTGCGATTTTCTAAAAAGTATCTTGGATTTTTTTATAATTAAATAATTAATTAATCTCTAACATTGCAACAAGTGGAAAATTGGCAATATCATAATTTCATAATGAATAGTTGTCGTAACCTTTCCTCGTAGCCTACTAAGCTTAGAGATTTTCTTAAAATATTTTTATGAAAATTACAAGAAATTAGTTTTCTTCAAAATGTTATTCCTCCAAAATTATATAATTTACAATATTTTGCATAATTTTTATGTTTTTTAATACTTTCCATTTTGAAGCATTGTAGAGACTTAAATTATTATTATTATATCTTTAAGGGTTTAGCAAATATTAATAACATTAAGTCATGTCCAATTAACAAAACTCTTTTTGATCTTAATTTGTGAACAACCCTGGCAAATCCTTATGTCCAGACTTAAATAGTCCTTTTGTACATTTTTCTAGAAGTCATTTCTAATTCCATTGGCTCTTATTAATAATTGAGTAGCCGTAACAACACCGTCATTATGAATTTGTAAAATAGACCTCACTATACGTTACTATATAGTAGAAAAAGAGTTATAAATTATTTGAGTAATTGTCTTTTATATATATTTCAAGTATAATTCGAAAAAAATTTCGTCAGCATCATTGTCCATATGTAAAACACAAAAATTATTTTGAAAACACTTGAGCCCTTATTTTCAAAATAGTTTTTCGTAAATGAAACAACAAAGAAACACTAGTCATAATTTGTAATTATTGTCTGTTAATATAACTATTAAAGATCGTGTGATACTTAGTAAGAAAAACTGCTGTACCTATTCTACAGACCTCTAAAAAATTCAAACTATGGGTGTAGGCAACAAATTGTTTTATTTTTTGAAATAGTAAGAAGTTTAAAGATTGTTATGCTTGATAGATTTTGAGTATGTAATTTAATTAAATTTAAATGAGCCAGAAGTGTAATATTAAAAGTTACTTAACAAAATACTGTGTTTTCTTTATAACTGTTAGTTTCCTACTGAAAGGATACTTAAATGAATACAAAACAATTTCTGCTCTTGCAACAGAAATCTGGCAAAAACAGCAAATGCATCTGTTAAACTGTAATAACTTTTCATCCGGAAGGTTCTAGGAGTGGGTGTCAAAAATCATTAAAGAAAAATTTTATTTATAAGGCGCCAGATAATTTAAGTTACATTAGATTCAGAAACATGGTCCTTAGGTGCCTAAAGAAGTGCCATTTTAAAATTTATGTTCCGAAACAAATTTTCAGATTTAATATATACTCTTTTACACTTTATCAACTCAATATACGTACTATTGTCTTATCAAATTTACAGTGCAATGGGTTTCATTGGAGTGAATTATTAACCCAACATATAAAACAGACATGATTTTAATCACAATAAAAGAACAACTACATAGAATTGAACTCCAAGAATTCAGAATTAATAACTAATGGAAACATCTACAAAATAATTTCAATTTAAAACTAGTTCATAGCTATAATTTGTGAAATCCGACCTTATTATTATGTTGAAAATGTAACAAAAAATAATTGGTCATGTGCGAATTGGACTCGCATACTTAGGGTTCCGTACCACCTTCAAGATTGGAATATTCCTCTTCAGACAAGCAGGGAATGAATGCATTTTCTTATATTTACCCTAATATCTTTTAAAGGAAGCGTTTTAAATTTATAAAAAATATACACTTTGATTTTCCACACATAGACTTTTTATTTTATCTGCTTTAGGATTCGCTTGATTTTTATCACAATACATATGTATTTAATTTTCTAATTTGGCCCCCAAAAAGTAACCTTAGAGTTTTATTTTACTAATAAACTTTCAGAAATGCCTTTTATAATCTACTGTCTGAGTTTTGAGGCTCTGTAGATTGGAAGAAAAACGACAAAATAGGTCAAAGTTGAAATTATAAATTATTAAATATGTTATTCAAATTATTTAAAAATATAAATAAAATATATTTTTCAAATTTTAAATAGTCTAGTTTCTAAAGTGGGAATTAAGTCGATGTTTAATATTTTTAATATCTTTTATACAAATGATTTAAAAATATGATATATTTATAATTCACATAATGAGCCTTTTATCTGATATATTACATGATTCGTTTGAAAATTGAATCTTTATTATATTATTATTTCCATTTAATTGTATAATTTGTCCCTAAAATTACTATGGGGGTTTTCTAGTAATTTATTTTCCGTTATTTGGCCCCCAAATAATAGAATTAGTTATTTTTTTCATATTTTTCTTATAAACAAAAAAAATGAGGTCTTAGAGTTTGGGGAATAACGGGGAGAATGGGTAACTTTTTAAAATATTTTTTTAATATATTTTAAAATATTCATTTTAAAAAAATTAAAAAAAAATATATTTGTACCTATTCTTCATAATGAGCCCTGGGATTTGATATATTACATGACTCGTTAGAAACAATTATAATTTTTTATTTTCCATTTAATTCTATAATTTGCCCCCCAAAATGAATATTAGGGGTTTCTTCTTATTTTTCCAGTAAAGTTCAGCTTATGGTTTCGGAGATAAGGGGGGGGATCGGTAAATTTTTTTATATTTTTGTTAATATATTTTAATTAATTTATTTTAAAAATATGAAAAAATATATCTGTTTCGTCATAATGAGCCCTTTCATTTGATATATAACATGATGGGTTCGAAACAATTTTAATTTTAATTTTCCATTTAATTCTATAATTTGCCCCCCCCCCAAATAAATATTAGGGGTTTCTCCTTATTTTTCCAGTAAACTTCAGGTCAGAACCTATAAATCTATTTTATTCAAAACTTTAGGTTTCATAGTTTCGGAGATAAGGGGGGAATGGGTAAATTTTGGTATATTTTCGTTAATATCTTTTTAAATATTTTTCCTCAGAATGAGACCTTTCATTTTATATATTACATGATGTGTTTAAAAAAAAATTATTTTTAAATTTTTATTTAATTCTATAATTTGCCCCCCAAAATTAACATTAATGGTTTCTCCTTAATTTTCCTGTAAAGTTCGGGCAACGCTCTATTTCCTATTTTTTCAAAATTTTAGGCCCATTAGTTTCGGAGATCAGGGGGGGAACGGTCGATTTTTTTAGTTCCCCCCCCCCCAGAAAGTACCCTTAAAATCAATTTTTTTTCTTTTACGATATGTACTCCTGATGGGGTCACCAAACTATACATTGATACCAAATTTCAACCTCTTCCGTCCAGTAGTTTAGGAGAAAATGGCTGTGATGTGACACAGGCAGAAATCCTGAGTGTTATTATAAGGGTATCCGTATATTGTATATACGGAACCCTAAAAACTAAAGACATTGGTCGAAACATCGGTAGACTTTAAAGGTAAGTTAATTTGTTGAAAATAACCTTGAGTTATCCAAATATGGGTAATTTTAAATGCCCGATTTTATATTTTACATTCCCTTTCTGTTCTCTACTGTATACTTAAAACTCAAATGGTCTCTTCCACATAGAACCATAAAAGCAACTGGTACAAACAATTTTTCTATGAAGAGGTGTATTAAAACGTGTCCTAAAAACATATCAACGCGCCATACAGATTAACCATACTCGTGAAATGAACACAAAAATCCAGATTTAATCCCGTGCGGACAACTTATTCAAAAAATTGTTCGGAAATATCATCTACATAACCATACAGAAATATTTTTCCGATAAACTATACTGTTTAAACTCTGGAAAAATTATACGTAGAAACTATAACGTATAAACCGTGTCATAGGAACTTTTTATTCAAAGAGTTTCAACTAATAATTCTTACTCAAAAAAGAACACATCTCTTCAGAAAAGCTACAAAATAATCCATATTTCAGGAAGCTATTTCTTCTATCGGCCTTCCCCCAAGACGCCTAAATCGAAAAAGGATGCCTAATTCCTTCACCCGATTTTCGATGTTTCAAAAATCAATTACTAAGTTTGCGTTTTTAACAAACCCAAAGAAAATTGTGAAAGGAGCAATTTAACCGATAGTTATTTGCCATTGGCATCATTACGTATTCAATTCGCAAAAATAAAATCATTAAATGATATTAAAAAATTTAAAGTGTGTCCTTATTTTTAAATATACGTGGTTAGTATAATACTTAGAATTGAAACGTTTCCAAAACCGATAAGTATACACAATACCCAGTACAAATAATTGAACTCGGGAAGACTGAATGATCACATTGTAGAGATTTTGTTCTCTCAGAACATCTGCGAGGAACACTTTCTGTAAGAGGCTATACCACCAAATCTACTACTACTACTAGTTGTTTACAGCACACATTTCAAATACTTATTTCTTAGAGAACAGAAGTGAGAAGAGAAAAGCCCAATGAGCAGACCGAGTAAAGTTAGTATAGCTAGTAGTGATCATCAAAGCAAGATCAAGACAAAGGCTTGGGTGGTCCTGGTATCGGTTTTACTTTTTCATATTCGGTCTTGCAATATACTTTGCATTTGGGTATTGGTCTTGGTATTGATCATGTAAAAATTAATACTTACCTACTTTTTTATGTGAACAAGATAATTGCGTTTGAACTGAAAGTTGTTAGTCACACAATGAAATCGTTATCGTTATCCTGAGAGCTACTGCCCTCTAGAGGCCTTAGGTAAATTTCAAATCTCTAGGTAATAACACTAATTTTTGGGACCATTTTAGGTAACGATAACATTTTTTAAAAAATTGCCATTTACAAAAATTCGCCAAAAATCGAATTTTAATCCGATTTTAGTTTTCTCGACGGCATTTGAAAGGTTTTAAACAACACCTTCAAAATGAGATGTGGTGAGTTAACATCCGTTCAGTAGATTCGGAGATACAGCAGATTGAAAATGTTCATTTTTGTAAATATCGCGTTTTTACGCATTTTCAAAGTGCTGGTTCCTGACCTGGTAAACTTTAAATTGCACAAACATTTATTTGTAAATAGTTTTTTATATAGATAATAACGTCCCGTTGGAGACTTTCTTGGCCCGAGCCTCTATCTACCTTATGTAATCCTCCAAAAAATGAGTATTTTGCGACTCAAGTAAGCGAATTTAACAAAAACTTACGGCTTATTTCTTTCAATCAGAAAGCCTGACATTTATATATTACAGATTATAAAAATATAGATTAAAACCTTTGATTTGAGGGTTTCTACAAGAAGTATAGTTATGATAATTCAAAGGCTTAACTAAAATCAATATGTGAACACTAATTTTACCTAATTGTGAAGTTACTTGTCAAAATTTTCTATCTTCGTTCTACACAACCTAGAATTTTGTTTAACCTTTTAAATTACAAGTATTTTTATGTAGTTTGCTAATCTTTTACAGTTTTGCATTTGGTAAGTTAAAATCTGTTAACTGGGCTCCTAGATGCAGCCTGTCAGATAAAGTGTGAAATCGGCCTTATTTGGTCTTTGACGGGCCCTAAGGCCTCTAGAGGGCTGTAACTCCCAGGATAACGATTTTTATATAGGTTCAGTAACATACTAAAATTTGAAGAAAATCCGTGGACTCCCCTACAAAATTACTTTAAAAGTAAAAATATTGTTCAAACACTGTTTTAATTATAATCTATCATGAAAGTTCAAGGGGTTAAAAAAATCCTACAACCCGATTGTAGTGGACATTACCGGGTCATATTGCAAATTTGACACACTCAAACATACACACACACACACACATCTAAATCGGGCCAACCGTTCAAGAGGAGTTCATAAATATTTTTACAATCCAATTGCACCGCCCACATACCCTGTAAAAGTGTAACTTCACTCAAATCCACTCACACAAAAAAGTTTTTATCAAAATCGGCGTCCCAACTGTTTATGAGGGGTTCAAACAAATTTTGTATAGTTCGATCACATCAGCACCTACCGGTTTAAATTGTCAATCTAACCTTCTCAAACATACAAATAGTTTCATCAGAATCAGCCCAATGGCTTAGGAGGAATTAATAAAAAATTCCTACTACCCGTTCGTCGCACCACCTACCGAGTTAAATTATAATTCTATCTCTCAATTACTCACAAAAAGATTCATCAAAATCGTTGTGATGATTTTGATGAATCTTGAAACGTTGTGACGTTTCAAGAAACTTTCCTGCAACCCGATCTCAACGCCACTGACCGGGATAAATTGTATATCAAACCCACTCAAACACACACCCAAAAGGTTTCATCAAATTTCGCCCCAACCGTATATGCTGGAGCTCGAAAAAAACTTCTACAACCATTTCGCATGGCCATCGTTTTTTTTGTAACACTATAACCGGGAATGACTACAATTTGTCTCCACGTGGTAAAATTCAGTCATAAATTCCTCCGCACGATTGATAGATATATAATGCTTCATCTTTCCACCGGATCCTTGGTCTTCCAAGCCACTGCATTCCTTTCGAGGTCTCTTCCAACACCAAATTTACAATACGCTGATACTCCTAATATGGATGGCCCACCTCAATATTTCTGACTTTAGTATTTTCAATGTGTTTCTTGGGTTATATAGCTCTTCCAATTCTCTCTTAGTTCTCATTCTGTATTGACGTGCCGTCCTTGACTAGTCCATATATCCTTCTGAGAATTCTTCTTTTTGAGATTTTTAGTTGGTTCTCGTTATGTTTCGTCATCGCCCATGTTTCACATGCATATGTCATTATAGATCTTATTACTGAATGGTAAATTCTTATTTTCTGATAGCGAAATACATTATGAATTTCATTATTTTCTCTAGCGAAAACCAACAGTGATTGCCTCCTTCAATTTTTAATTTCTTGTGTTATAGTGTTTTCAGGGTAGATCGTAGCTCAAATATATTTAAACTGGTGAATCCTTTTCTAAATTCTAGTAACAACAAAAACCCACCTGATCACTCGCGCTCTTTCATACAAGCTCGTTTATTTTCGGCTGAAGCTGCGGCTGTAAGTGCTTTTCTTGGTCAATGTCGCCAAAGCCGAATTTTCAGTCGGAGCTTAGCAGTAACACTTAGAGGTCACAAAAGTAAAACCTGTATAATAAATATTACAAAGATAAAAGACATCTCTTAAAGGGCAATAAGAATATGAATATGAATATGGAAATTCACAGTCTACGGAACAAGAGGTATGGAAGAAAACTGGATCTGCACAATCCTGAAATGGAAAATAGTACCCGACTGAGGTGAAGGGACAATTACGATGACACGCCGGAAAACTGAACATTGGAAACAGTTAAAACCAAAATTTTTACAACGTAGAATGTCTACAGAGTTACATAGATCGATACGGATGCAGTAATCTAGTTTGTAACCAAAAATCAGGCAGATTTGTTAGTGACCAGTAACGAAAGAGGTTAAATGTGCTTGAGGAGGTAATTATTTTTTTTGTTATTGTTGACAAGAATAAGGCCTCCGACCTTTGCCTTCCGCAGAACAAATTTCAGTTGATATTACATTTATTATTATGTATTTTTCTTTAGACAAAGGTGGAGAAAATATCTGGGAAATTTTTTATTTGAGACTGAACGATTGAACTGAAAGCTACTTACTAAATATACTTCTTGTTTCTCTTTATCACCCGACGTTTGTTTCTCTTTCTTTGTTGTCATTCTTAATAATAACTTTCAGGAGAATTAAAATAATTGTCCCTGTTTTCTTACTATGGAAGATTTAATCCAAATGTGTAACTTAGTTATTAATTTAAATATACTACTACTACTACTATTCTTTAAAATAGATGTAATATTGTTTAATCCAAAACATATTAAAAAAAGTGTCGGTCAAAATGCTGTAGGGTGGCGCTGATGTAGCAAGAATCAGAAAGCCAAAATTTTTTAGAATATCTCATGGATATTTAGGAAAGAAATATATATTTTATTTACTTCATTGCTTGTTTGACATTAATATTATTTTATATTTAGCCTTACACATCATACCCTCTTTCTACATCAGCGCCATTCAGGTCACTTCTTAATGCTTTCAGCTTTTTTCAGTTTAATCCCCATATCATTTTGTCATTCTTGTCTCTACCATCTTTAGACTTGATGTTTTTGCGAAGTTCTAGTTTGTCATCCTTGCCTTGTCGCCACCATCTATAAACTTGCCCTTTTGGTGCTGTTCTGACGTATGTCAAGTCCCTAATTTAAAATATCATAAACAGAGAGTTGGAATGTTTATTAGAACGAAAACCAAATTTTATGCAGGTATAGTATATTAATTTTCTATAAACGAAATGACTCGTATCGTATTACCTGGTTCCTGTTTCTTCTTCTGTTAGTATTTAAAGATCAAGATAATGTGTTGTCGGTCGGAACGAAGTGTCGAAACAAATGCAATATCAGTTTATTACCATTATATTTTCACATGTGTATAGTATAGGTTTCCGTCAAGACACTCACATCAATAATATAAACGAGTAGTTATTAACTGCTATTAATAAAAGCAAATTGATTGAAAATATAGAATACCCCTACTCCAGGATTTCAGGAAACGCTATTCTCTGACAAATTACAGCGAAGAGAAAATAAAAAATATAATAATAGAGAAAAACATAAAGCGTGAAATTCTGTTTCAGAGAGAACATAACCGAGAAAGTTTCCTAACTTAAGAGCAACGGATTATCTAAATACGCGAGAAACGTCTGTAGCTACTAGTGTATTCAGATATCTGCCCTAGAAACGTCTTTTGTAAAGCTGTGAAAAGATAACGAGAAAACTGACAAATCCTTAAGATAAATTCGGCGTTAATTTCGATAAGTACTCGCTCAATGGAAACTCACATTTCTATTCGAAAGACAAATGGCGGAAATCAGATAAGCTCTCTAGCGAACATAAATCGCTGATTTTATACGTAATGAGTAGATTTCTACAACTTTGTAAATTTTTCACTAACATGAAATATTCATGAAAATTTAGTTCTTCGCAAGAACGTCAGCGTTTTCCAATAATGCATTTAATTTGAGGAATAATGGTATTTTATCTTGAATATTTGAAATATTGGTGGAAGCAAAACATCTGTTGACCCAATTTCAAACATTCGAATTTGATCATCATACACTGTATACCATTTCCTTAAAATAATATAATCCTTCCGAAAAACATGAACACCTAGTAATATTAGTATTTTATAAAATGTATACCTAATATAATATGTAATATACTAAATATTGTTGTAAAGTCCGTGGGTTCAATTTAAAATTATAAAACCAATATTCACTTTCACTTTTCTAGAACTTTATTTACATTAAAACAGCTGATTCAAATATCACAATAATATTCCCATATACGCTAGTCGTCGCGGTACAACTGAACTCTCCATCCTGGCTTGCTTCCTTTAATAAGCCCAGCATAGAAAATTCTCGTAAAAATCATAATCACTCCTACAGGTGCCGAGTCTTTTCGAGAACCATTTTTTATCTCAAAGCGTTTGTTGTCGTACTGAAATGAAACAGGGTCGGCTTTGGGTAAATTTCGTAACACTGCCCCCCCCCCTTTAATTCTGATCGTCCCGATCAGAAATCTCCCCTCCATGGTAGGGAGCGAGTCGATCTAAATTAACCACCTTCAATTTAGCCTTGGGGTTTCGACGGATCCGGTAGACGACGTCATTAAGTCTCTGGACCACCACGTATGGACCATTCCAGGCGGGTGTAAGCTTTGGGGATTTACCCTTGCTCCGTTGGGGGCTGTACAGCCAGACTGTCCCTCTCCTGAAACCCGACTGAATTGGCGTTGAGGTCGTATCGCGTCTTCATCCGGTCACTGGTGGCCAACATCTGCGTTCGGGCTAATTCATGTATTGCCAGCATGTTATGTCGAAGCTGGTCGGCATAATCGTCGATGTCTTGGGGAGGTTCTTCTGGGGAGCCAAATGCCAAATCGCAGGGTAATCGCAACTCCTTTCCGAATAGGACCCTGGCTGGGGTCAGGCCTGTACTATTATGTACGGCAGAGCGAAATGCCAACAGGAATAGGGGAATATGCTCATCCCAATCACGCTGGTTATTGCTGACGACCTTGGATAGGTATTGTTCCAAGGTCCTGTTGAATCTTTCCACCATTCCGTCTGACTGTGGGTGTAATGGTGTTGTTCTCGTTTTCCTGATCCCCAACATCGTGCAGACCTTCTGGAATACATTCGATTCGAAGTTACGCCCCTGGTCTGAATGTAATTCCATCGGGACGCCAAACCTGCTGAATAGTTGTTCTACTAGCACCGTCGCTACCGTGGTTGCCTCTTGGTTGGGTATCGCATATGCTTCAGGCCATTTGCTGAAGTAATCCATTGCGACCAGAATGTATTTGTTCCCCCTCTCAGACTCGGGAAACGGACCGGCGACATCGATGGCAATTCTCTCAAATGGGACGCCCACATTGTACTGCTGCATTCTGCCCTTGGTCCGGGTCTTCGGGTCCTTACTGGCTGCACAGTTGGCACATTTGCGGCACCACGGTCTGACGTCTTCGAAGTAATTCACCCAGTAGTACCGCTGGCGAACTTTGTCAAGGGTTTTATTCATGCCCAGGTGGCCTCCCGTAATCCCATCATGTACTTCGGTCAGGATGGCTGGTACCTTACTCTTCGGAACTACCAGTTGGAACTTCGTTTCTCGTCCATCAGCGCTTTCCCAGACTCACTTGAGCATTACATTGTCTACTCTTGGAGAGTCCCATTGAGCCCATAACGATTTCAGCACGCCTGAGTATCTAGCTACCTCGTCCCATCGTGGCCTGGGTGCCCCTCTCATTTTGAGTGACAAGATTGGTTTGATGTCTGGATCAGCCATTTGGTCCTGGATGCACTGTTCCGTTGTCCAGTCTTCATTGGCCTGCACTCGGATCTGCCTGATGGAGATACCCTCTCGCTGTTCCGTCTTCAGACAATGCTTGCAGTCCGGTCTACACGGTCTTCTGGATAGGGCATCGGCATTATTGTGCAAATGGCCGGCACGGTGTTCCACCTTGAAGTTGTATTGCTGTAATTTCTCCATCCATCTGGCCAGTTGTCCTTCCGGTGTCTTCATGTCCAGCAGCCAGGTATTTGTGGAAATGGTCTACAGCCCTTATTATTGCAAGAAGTTCTTTTCTGGTGACGCAATAATTTCTTTCCGGTCTCGAGAATCCACGGCTGTAATACTCGATCACTCTCTCTTCACCATCTTGCACCAGGGATAGGACGGCCCCCAAACCTGTGTTGCTGGCGTCGGTGTCTAAGATGAACTTGCCGGACTGTGTAGGAAAGACTAGGATTGGGCTGGAACATAGTCCTGCCTTCAGTCGCCTGAATGATGTTTCGCAACCTTGATTCCAATGGAAGGTCTCTTTCTCAGTGGTCTGCCGATGTAGAGGCGCAGCAATGGTGGCAAATCCCTCAACAAATCGCCTGTAGTAGGAACATAAGCCCAAGAAGCTTCGGAGAACATGCTTGTCTCAGGGGACTGGCCAATCACGGATGGCTTCTATCTTGTCTTAGTTGGTGCGGATTCCTGACTCGGACACGACGTGGCCCAAAAACTCTACTTCTTTTTGGAACAAGGAGCACTACTTCGGGTTGAGTCTCAGGTTGGCATTATTAATTCTGGAGAATACTTCGTCCAGGTTCTTCAGATGGTCGTCCAATGTCTGACCCATGACTAGAATGTCGTCGAGGTATACTAAGCACGTCCTCCATGTTAACCCGCTCAGTACATACTCCATTAGCCTCTCAAATCTAGCGGGTGCATTACATAACCCAAAGGGCATGATCGTGAACTGAAACAGCCCTTTACTGGTGGAGAACGTTGTCTTCTCTCTGTCGTTTGCGTGTAGACCAACCTGCCAATATCCACTTTTTAGGCCTAGTGTGAAGAACCAACGGGAGCCTGCTAGTGTGGTCAAAGTGTTCTAGATTCGGGGTAGTGGATAGCTGTCTTTCTTCGTGACGTCATTCAGCTTCCTGTAATCCACACAAAATCGGGTGGTTCCATCCTTCTTTTTAACCAGCACGATGGGAGCAGACCATGGGCTGATGGATGGCTCAATAACTCCATTTTGTAACATGGACTCGATGTTTTCCTCGACTGCCTGTTGTTGCCACAATGGTAGTCGTCTAGGTGGTATTCTGATGGGTTGAGCCTTTCCGGTATTTATTCGATGCTGGATGATGTTGGTGCGACCGGTGGTTCCATCTTACTGTTAAAAATTTGCCAGTGCTTTGTGATAAATTGTTTGGCTTTCTTCTGGTTCTCTGGTGTCAGGTGTGTCAAATGGTCGGCAAACTGTTGTAGGAACTCTTTACTGGGCCCTGTCTCATTCACCGACGTCTGGTACTCTTCTTCGCAATTGATGATGGTCTCTACTGGCTCGAAACAAGCTATCTCTTGAGCATTGACAATTCTAATGTCGTTGTTGGACAGATTCAGGACTCTGATTGGTATATCTCGGCCGGTTTTAACTATAGCCCGTCCAACTAAGTAGTCATGAGCTGAGTGTACGGGCTCCACCGTTCCAACGCAGCTCCCAGGATTGCTATCTAGCTGCCCATGAATAATCTGTTCCGTTCGACCGGGAATTCTAGCTGAAGACTTTGCCACAATTTTTATGGAGGTGACTGAACTGTTGACAGGCCGTGTCAATACAAATTCCTCATTTGGGAACCGAAGAACATCATATCTCGGGTCGAACATAAATCCATGCTGGCTAATTAGGTCCATTCCCAGTATAAAATCGTCCTCAATATTCGCTACCAGGACCCTATGCCGGATCATGTTGTCCCCTATCTGTAGCACGACATCTGCCTAACCCTGTATTGACATGGACTCGCCGGTGACTGTTATGAACTGGATGTTATAGGTAACTGGCCGAATTTCTGATGCTCTCAAAACCCTGGACTTGGCAATGGACACAGCGGGGCCGGTGTCGATGGTGATGGTAACTGTTCGCCCATTGATGGTGCATCTGATGACTAGGCTGCCGCTATCTCGGCAAAATCCCCGGATGGATAACGTTTTGGGGGCTGGTGGAGGGTCAGTCAGCATTCGCCCCCTTATGCTGACTGGCTGACGGTCCCTGGACATGTGGCTGTTCTGTTGGTTACCCCGGGTCGGTGATCGTTCAGGTAGCCTCACTCGACAATCACGTTGGAAGTGTCCTGTCTGTCCGCAGCGGTAACATGCCCCTCTGGTGCCAGTTCTTTGTGACCGTTCTAATATTTTGTTCAGACCAGCAAGCAGCGCTTAAAATGGTGACTCTGACTCTTCCTGGTTAAAGGAAACTGCTCGGACCCTCGGCTTGGACATGTTCATGACGGCTTCTACTTCCAAAGCCCGAAGTAGAGCTTCATTTCTCTTTTTGACGCCACTCATTCTTAAATTTCTTTGTACTTCCACATCTCTGATGCCGTTTATGAAATCTGTGTGGCCAACTGGTCTTTCGTTTCCTTCTGGCAGGTTTGGGTAGGACAAGTGTACTAACCGTCTAATCTCTGCTTCGAATTCTTGAAGGCTTTCACCGGATCTTTGCGTTTTTCTACTGAGTTGGACTTGGTATACCTGGCTCAAGGATTGATTGTCGTAGCGTTTGTCCAGGATGGCGATGATCTGGTCGAAATTGCCTTGTTCCTCGACTGGAATGCTTTGGAGGAGTTCTAGGGCCGGACCTCTTAACGAAATTACCAGAGAAAGATATTTTTCTTGATTATCCCATCCATTAGCTGGAGCCATGGCCTCAAATTGCCGTTTATACATGGGCCAAGATGAACTGCCTTCGAATGAGGGTAGTTTACTAAAGGAACCTTTGATACTCACGGTGTTCTGGTATTTTCCTCGCTGTCCTGTTGCATTTTTTAATTTCTGTTTCTAGTTTATTTTGGATGGCACTGATTTTTTGTACTTCACTGTGTACTGTTTGCTTGATGGAACTGATTTGATCTTGAACTGTGTGCTGAATTGAACTGATTTCAAATTTTACCTGGCTTTGGATGGATGTTTCAAGAGTATCCACGGTATTTTTTATGGTCTTAATGTCATCATTTATCTCTTTTATATCTGAGTCAACTATTTGCATTCTTTCATTAACTTGTCCTACTATTTGCATTAAGTGGTCGAACTGCATTTGTCTTTTTTTTTCAGTTATTTTAAATTCATTTTGTCGTTTTAGTTCAAGTCGATCTTGTTTTTGTTCAAATATTTTAAAATCATTTTCTGGTTTTTCTTCAAATTTCGAGAATAATCCTTCAATTAAATTATGTTGTTCACTTTTCATCGTGGTGACAAGATTTTCTAATTCTATTTTACGTTTTATCATCAAAAGATTTTACTAACCTTTGTTGAATTTCGTCTTGATGTTGTTTCTCCTTCTTGTCACGTTTTTCTAGAATCTGTGCTATTTTTTCGTCTAGTCCCTCGGTAACCTGCTTGACTATTTTTTTCGTAATTTCGTCCATACTACGGGTTTTTATAAATCAAGTTAGGAGTTTAACTACACTTAATCCCACTTCTGACACCAAATTTGTTGTAAAGTCCGTGGGTTCAATTTAAAATTATAAAACTAATATTCACTTTCACTTTTCTAGAACTTTATTTACATTAAAACAGCTGATTCAAATATCACAATAATATTCCCATATACGCTAGTCATCGCGGTATAACTGAACTCTCCATCGTGGCTTGCTTCCTTTATAAGCCCAGCATAGAAAATTCTCGTAAAAATCATCATCACTCCTACAGGTGCCAAGTCTTTTCGAGAACCATTTTTTATCTCAAAGCGTTTGTTGTCGTACTGAAATGAAACAGGGTCGACTTTGGGTCTATTCGTAACAATATAAAAAGTACTGAAGAGCATATACAGTGTGGCCTTAAAATAAGGGATACATTCATTTTTTACCTAATTATGAATGTAAATGAAAATCCTGAAACAGGTCAATTTTTACATGTCACACTACACACTTTTTGCATAAAATTATTCATCTGTCAAGGGGTAATAACAACCCATAAAAAATTTAAATAAATAGGGGTAGAGCATCTGATACCGCGTTTAAAGGAGCTTTCAATTGTCTACCCAATAATATAGGACTTTTTGATTTTTGCACGTTGATTCTCAAGAAAAAATAATTTTATTTTATACAAACAAGGGACCCTCGAATCAAATACTTGCCACAATTTACTAAACTATTAGTTATATTATGGCAAAAAGGTAAAATCAGACCATATCCTGATATTTAAGGCGTATTTATAATTATCTTTATGTGAGATTTAAGACGTATTTAAAATTTATTTTATTTTCGGTAGACCTCGTTAATAATTTTAACCGTTTAATTAGGAATTTCTAAACATCTATTTATTTTTAGGGTAACGTATATGCAATATACGGATACCCTTATAATATCACTCCCGATTTCTGCCTCTGTCACATCACAGCAGTTTTGTCCTAAACTACTGAACTGAAGAGGTTGAAATTTGGTATCAATCTATAGTTTAGTGAACCGATAAGGAGTACAAATCGTAAATGAAGAAAGTTTGATTTTAGGGGTACTTCTGGGGGGAAAAAATAAAAAAAATCGAGTGTTCCCCCACCTGATCTCCGAGCCTAAAATTTTGAAAAAAAATAGTAAATATAGAACGTTGCCCGAAGTTTACAGGAAAAATAAGGAGAAACCATTAATATTAATTTTGGGGGGCAAATTATAGAGGAACACACATATATATTTTTTTTTCATATTTAAGAAAAAATAGTTAAAAAGATATTAGCGAAAATATACGAAAATTTACCCATCCCCCCCCCTTTCAGACACCACGGAGAGCAGACCAAGCGGAGAACGACCTAGCCGACGATCTCGGATACGAAGTAGTCCCGAAAAATCCAAACCTGCAGCAACCCTTCGTGTTGGAAGAAGAGGAAAGCCTTATGAAAATGCCAAGTGAGATTTTGGCGAAACGTCAGGCGACCGTTCCCTTACAGAGACAAAACTTTCAACGGACGAACACCCGGACCATCAAGAGAGCTACATATATATATATATATATATATATATATATATATATATATGTTATATCATAATTCATACACACACGTGTTGCTTACTCAGCAAGTATCCGTGAGAAGCGTATCATTTACTATTTCGCAATATCATATTACGTTAACGATATGACAATTCTCAGTATAATCCTGTAGACGCTAAATTACAGATTTTATCACGTCTTGAATTGTATAAATACTAAATAATTAACGATCTCGTTGGAGATCATTATAGTAACTTGTGTAAGGCGTAACTCTGCCTGTTTAAAATTTGTATTTAAGTGAAAATACATTTTTTGAAAAGTTAAATTTAAAAGAGTTAATCTAAAAATTGGCGCAGTCAGTAGGATTATTTAAACACACTGTTTAGGCAATTCCTAAAAATTATGGTGAATTTTAATTCTTCGTTAAAAAAACGAACCCACGGTAAGCGACAGCCGCTGAAGGCCAAGGGCACCAGGAACACGCACATACCGCTCACCAGTGTACCAGCCAACAGACGTCGATTACCAGACGTAGCATTAAGTACCCTAGATTTAAGGACAAAAGCAGGCGACACCAACTGAGGCCAAAGGCATCAAGGAACACGCATCCTAGAGGACGCTCACCGGTGCACTAGCCCCAGAACAAGTCAAATGCTTGGAAGGTACATGTAAGTACTGAAACGAATCATCACGAAATATTACTTTTATCATTTTAATAAACATGGAATTTTATTATTTTAATACATTGATTTTTATTATTTTATTACATTGATTGATATTGCACTACATATATTTTTATATCATTGATTTTGATGTTCTATCGTTATAATTTTTAACATTTGAAACTTTCGTATACTAAATATCCACAAATATTCACACACTGCTTTACACGTTACTGATCTCCCACAACCCATACCAAAACCATCAACAACATCTGAACGAATTATAATTCCATCTATAATTCTTTTTTTGCAACATCTCAAAAACATATTTTAATACATTATGTTGAACCCTAAAAATTATCCGAAATTTTTGGTATCATACCGGAGTATGATGGAAATCAAATTTTCTTGAACACTTTTATAACAAGCTGCAATACTGCTTGCAGCATGGCTGTAGACAATCAACTTACCTTAGTAGTGCTACACATTAAAAACAAACTTCGCGGTAGAGTCGCAGAATTAGTAAACTCGCGTAACGCGGATAATTGGCTAGACATCCGTATATTATTAGAAAATCACGACTCGAGAGATTTATCGGCAACAATACAAGACCTCCAAAGAATGAGACAAACAAATGAGTCACCTCTGACTTTCGCAGCTAGATTACAAACGCATTTAGCTAAAATGTTAGCCTCCGTAAACAAACAAGTGCTAACGACAAAAGAGAAACAAGCCCAAAGCGACCTTATAGAAAGAAAGAAAGGCATCAGACAACCACCAACTCCAAACCGTAAACCCATGACTCCTCCAACAATAAAACAATGCTCATTTTGCAAACGCTCTGGGCATACGTATATCAAATGCCAGGCAAGAATGAGACAACAAAACCCTCCTGGACAGAATTTTCGTCCACAATTTCAAAATTTTAGAAACACTTAACAATCTATGCCTTCAACAAGTACACAACCGCGACCGATAAACCAACTTCCCCCAAATTCAAATCAAACCCCACAAGCTTCAGGTCAATATCGACCAAACCCTAATTATTTCAGACAGCAAAGAACTCATCATGTAAACATCTCGAATACTATGCACCATACGACCATTACGATACCGCATATGATATATATACAATATGACCGGTATGATTATCAATTGACTGACGACCAATACAACAATACGAAATAGTGACTGACGAATATGCAAACTATCCCTCCTATGAAGCAACATTAGACGAACCAAGACACCGAAATTTTCGAAACCACCCGAATTCGAAGTACCAATACTTCAAATGAAATCCCTGAACTTAGAAGAAGTTCAACCTAACTCTTTCAAGACACAACAGCAGTTTCTGTAAGACCCATCCTATCCGTTAATTTGAAAAACTTATTTTATATTACTGATGATTCCAATTCTTACAAACTTTTAATCGACACAGGTGCAGGACTTTTTATTTTCAAACCCGAAACCTATCAACGATTCTCTAATAGATTCCCAGAAAATGTCGTAATTCAAGGAATTACAAACGAAAAAAATTTAATTAATGAATCAACTCTCGTACCCTTCAATATCAACAATCCCCACAAAGTCTATATTTGTAATTTAGATATAGAATTTGATGGACTCTTAGGATCAGACTTTCTAGAGCATTACAATTGCGTAATCGACTTATAACCAACTTCAAGTCACTACCCCTATACAAAGTAACTAACGAAACTACCAACCCTAACTCGACACTCTCTACTCCACCAAACCAAAATTTAACGAACTCTTCAATACCTCAAATTAATATGGTAACTATTGAACCACGAACCGAAAAAATCTGTAAATTCAAAAGCAACCTGAAAAATACTGATGCTGTACTAATAGGAACCGAACAAGACAAAGTTCACATCCCAAACGCCATAGTAAAAATTGACAGCAAAGGCGAATTTTTAACATCCGTTCTAAACGCGAACGCCATTCCAAAATCCTTCGTTTTCGAAAAAATAATATTAGAACCTTTACAAACGGATAATGTTTACAGTTTTAACAAATACCAAAATACAAATACACAATAATAATCAACCAACTTCGCCTCAAACATTTAAATGACGAGGAATGCGAACTTATTACTCAACTCTGTCTCGAATTCTTACACATCTTTTACTTAGAAGGTGACCAGTTGACATTTACTAACGAAGTGAAACACTCCATCGATACCAACAATTGCAAACCAATCTTTACTAAGTCCTATCGTTATCCCCATATCCATAAAGAAGAAGTTATGTCACAAATTTCTAAAATGCTTGACCAAAGCATAATCCGCCCTTCTAACTCCCCCTGGTCTTCCCCAGTCTGGGTCGTACCCAAAAAATTAGATGCTTCAAGTAAGCAAAAATGGCGTGTAGTCGTAGATTACCGCAAACTCAATGGCCAAACCATAGGCGACAAATACCCTCTTTCAAATATTTCCGATCTATTAGATCAACTTGGACGTTGCCAATATTTCACAACTCTCGATCTTGCATCTGGATTCCACCAAATCGAAATCGAACCCAAAGATATCCAGAAAACTGCATTTACTGTAGAAAACGGACATTTCGAATTCGTCCGAATGCCTTTTGGATTAAAAAATGCCCCGTCCACTTTCCAACGCGTCATGGACAATATACTTCTAAGTATACAAAACGAAATATGTCTCGTCTATATGGACGACATCATTGTCTTCTCGCCCACAATTCATGAACACTCCCTCGACTCACAGAAGTTTTCAAACGAAAATCTAACTTAAAAAAAACTTAAAAATCCAGCCCGATAAATGCGAGTTCCTTCGCAAAGAAGTGGCATATTTAGGACACCTCATCACTCCTGATGGCGTAAAGCCAAATCCTAATAAAGTAGAATATATAATAAAGTTCCCTCAACCACAAAATCAAAAAGAAATTAAGTCATTTTTGGGATTAGCCGGTTACTACAGACGCTTTATCCCAAACTTTGCAAAAATCTCTAAACCCCTCACGAGACTACTTCAAAAAGATACACCATTCCTATTTGATTCAGAGTGTACTAAATCCTTTAACGAATTAAAACAGGCATTGACTTCAAGATCAATATTAATATATCCAAACTTCAATGAACCATTCGTCTTAACGACAGACGCAAGCGCTTTTGCAATCGGTGCTGTATTGTCACAGGGACCGATAAGACCTACCTATTGCATACGCCTCCAGAACTTTATGTCAAGCTGAGACTAGATACTCAACGATTGAACGAGAACTCTTAGCTATTGTATGGGCTGTCAAAACATACAGGCCGCTAATTTCAACTAATCACCGATCACCGCCCGTTAACCTGACTTTCTCCATCAAAGATCCAGGTAGCCGACTCGCAAGATGGTGACTAAAGCTTGAAGAGTATGACTATGAGATAATATACAAACCCGGTAAAATCAACAAAAACGCGGACGTGCTATCCCGTATAAAAATCAATAACTTTAACAAATGTACTGAATTTCAATCAAAACACGAACTAGTAACATTTCCAATACTACCACTTAACGAAGATTCAGATAGTGACGTTTCCGAAGACGAAGAAAATGAAATGAATCCCGAGTTTATTTCTCGCGAATTCAAAACCTTTCTAGAAAGATACCAAACTACTTCCCTGATAGATTACAGTAAAACTCAATTTTCCAACGGTCAACTTCTCGATAAGACTTTCACAACAAAATATTTGACGACATTTTTGAAGAAAATGCAGACTTTCAAACTTTCAGCATCAACGTGTACTCAAGTTAAACTGTACGAAAAAGAAAATACTTTATCATACCGATTCCATCCGACCCGGAAATTATTAACGAGGTATTATTTGCCTCTCTCTTCAAAAACAAAAACCTCTTAACACCTCAAGTAACCTATTGCGTAGAGAACAGCATTGATCTACCCATATTAGATAAGCTCTCCTTTATTTTCGCAGACGCTGATATAAAATGGAAAATTTGTCAAAATATTACACAAACTAACGAAACAGACCAAATTCCCGTAATACTTGACCGGTTCCACAACGGTAAAAGTAATATCCACCGTGGAATAAATAAAACAATTCGCAGAATCAAACAAAAATTTAATTGGCCCGGTTTAACTAAAGACGTAGAAAACTTCATCAGAAAGTGCGATATTTGTCAAAAGACAAAGGCGTATCGTAAAAACTTAGATAATCCACTTGTAATTACTGAAACTCCTAGGACACCTTTCGAGAGAATCCGTGATGAACTTACCAAATTTTCACAAGCTTACCCTATTGGCGATAAATCAGCCAAAACAGTCGTCAACACTTTATTAGTTTACTTCCAGCATTACGGAACACCCCTTCGCACACACTGCGACTACGGCAGAGAATTCGATAATGCCCTACTCAAGGACCTCTATAAACTTTTTGATATTAAACTGTCATTTTCCAGCGTAGGACATCCACAGTCCAATGGCTCACTTGAGCGTTTTCATTCGGCACTTCTAGAAATGATAAGGATTCACAAATCAGAAAACCCTGATGAACACCCATTCAAAATTTTACCTTATGCTGTGATAGCATACAACAATTCAACAAGTAAAACACATGGTTTCACACCATATGAACTTGTATTTGGCCACACATCCAGCCGACCTCCCGAAACACTTTATAACTAACAAGAGTTAATTTCCAAATATGTTCGTGACCTCAACAGTCGCATATCCCATTATTACAGCATTGCTCGCGAACGAACAGAAGCTCAAAAGCAAAAAGCAAAAGAAAGATTCGATAAACATATTTCTGAAAACCTTCCAAAGTACCAAATCGGCGACAAAGTATATGTCAAAGAATCACAACTTAAAAATAAACTCGAAAATAAATTCAACGGACCTTTTCAAATTTTGGAACTCCATATCAATTCTAAATAAACTAATCAAAGGACTTAAGTTAACTTCGATAGACTGAAACCTTATTCAGAAAGCTAATTTCTCTTCCAGATTTTTCTTGCTGTTCGGATCAGCAATATCACACTTTGAACTGAAAACAATAAACAACACTCTTGGAATATACTACCATGACGAAACGAGAATCGTCGTATCAAACTACAGATGGACTCTTCTAGTCCACCGCAACTTACCAGCACTAGAACACACTTTTACAACCAATAACCGATTACTTGATATTTTAACTGATACAGTAAGTCTCGATGTACATTCTATGAATAGTTTCAGGTCTGAAATACAAACTCATATCAGTTTGTTAACACAAATTTGTAACTCTCTCAAAGAAAAATTTTCAGAAATATACTCTGACTCAAAACAATTTTATCGCGGATTATTAAACGGTGCCGGAACGTTATTTAAAGCTATAACAGGTAATTTAGATACCTCAGACCTCGAGTTTTACACAAACAGCATTAATAGTTTGAATCAAAAACAATTACAAATTTAAATCATAATGAAAGATCAAATGAGCATCACAACTTCAGTTATAAAAAATTTCATTGAGATCATCGCAAAATTACAAATAGACCTTCAATGAAGACATTAACCGGATTCGAAGAACAATCATTCACCTCGCTGACAAAAACGCGTATATCAAAGCTAAACTAACTTTTCTCGAGATTTGTGAAAAGTTTAGGGAAAATACCTGTATTTACAAGATAACTTAAACGATTTACTCAATGCTATTACCTTTGCAAGACTGAAAATTATACATACATCAATCTTAACTCCAGAACACTTACTAACAGCTCGACAAGAAATTTCACACAATTTAGTAAAAATTAATTTACCTCTTCCGGTAAGATATTCACATGTTGCCAAATATTTAGAGATTATAGATCTTGAAGCTTTTCAAACACGTTCAGATCTTGTCTTTGTTCTCAAAATACCACTCGTAGAACAGCAACCCTATACCGCTTTCATCTTTATCCTATCCCTATTTACGACAATAGAACAGGCCTACACCATGTACTTCAGTTAACCCAGAAATACATTGCGAGAAATGATAATTCTTTAATGTACATCCTAATAAAGGATTTAAGTGCGTGCAAACCGCTAAACTTTCGCGAAAAGCTTTGCTCCGAATTGTATGCTTATCCTATAGACACTATGTGAAGCTCAACTGTTGAAAAACTTTAAAAATGTGCCGGAAAATTGCAAAAGTTCCGTTATTTTCAGCCAAGGCTATAATGTGCAAAAACTTGAATCTAATAGGTGGCTAATCATAATTTCAGAACCTATACGAATCACTATAATCTGTGCAGAAACTGATGTAAAATTCCCGTCCAGTTTACATACCTTATAACTGTTGTAAACCTATACCAGATAAAGTCAAAGTTCCAGAACTTCAACCCTTAAATAACTGGACCACCTCAATATCGAAGAATTAGATATAGCCAGTCATAAACTCGACCAATACTCTAGAGATTTGGATGACTTAATCAATCAACCATTTATAACGAAAAATATTTCATGGTTCACATATGTAACTATTGCAGTTATAATAATCATAGCTGCCTACATCATATACCGCACCATGCATAAGAAATTATAGCTCCGAAGAAGAAACCCTTCTGCACAACATACGCCACAACCGACCAAAAGAAGTTTTAGGCACTTAATTCCAAAACTTCGCCCGACTTTGGACATTCCCGAAAAAGACATTGAATTGAAAGAAACTGCTCAATAAAGTACCTAACAGGACGGCTTTTTGCATTTGTTTGTAAAGATGTTCGTCCAGACTGAGATATTTTAAATTGTTTAATAGATGTTTTGGGACTAGTCCTGTCGTTGACATAACAATTGGTACAGTTCGTGTGTTGTTCATGTCCTACTGAGTCTTTATTTGAAATTCCAAATCTCTATATTTGGTTATTTTCTCAGCTTGCTTGATATTTATATTATTGTTGTTAGGACTTGCTATGTCAATTAAAGTTGTTATCCGAGAGACTTTATCTACCAAAACTATATCTGGTCTATTGTGAGCAACTGTCCGATCGGCCAGTATCGTGCGGTCCCAGTACAGCTTGTAGTTGTTATTTTCTAAAACAGATTCTGGTTTGTATTTATAGTATGATAATCTTACCGACTGTGATAATTCAAGTTTCAGTGCTAGTTCCTGGTGAAGTATTTTTGCAACAGCATCGTGTCGTTCTTTGTATTCAGTTGCAGCGAACGCTTGACAACCTCCTGTGATATGCTGGATAGATTCAGATGTTTGGCAACGGTACCTGCATCTGTCGTTGTTAATAGAAGGGTCTTTAACGATGTACTTTAGGTAGTTCTTGGTTGGAATTACTTAATCTTGGATTGCCAATATAAAGCCTTCCGCTTCAGGAAACATATGACCAGAGATCAACCAGTAGTTCGACGCTGCATTGTCGACATAATCTTGGTTGACGTCATTTATATGTCTTCCATGAAGGGGCTTCTCTTTCCATTTCAGCAGTTTCTGATCTGTGGTCTGGTGGTGTAATTGGACATGTTGTTGTGTCAGTCGCAGTGGTGTTGAGTCATCAACCAGGCACATGACTCTGTGTAGATCAGAAAATTCTGCGAGTTTCTGGAAATGACTACGCAAAATGGAAATTTGTTGATCTAATAGTTTGCTTAGATCTGTTAATCCTCTTCCTCGTTCATACAGGCAAAGTTGTACGTTCGACAGAGCTCTTTGGGTGGTGATTTTGAGCTTTTGTTAGTAAAACTCGAACTTTTCGTTGTAATTGTTCAATGTCAGTCTTGCACCAATTAACTATACCGAAAGAGTAACTGAGCACTGAACCCGCATAGGTGTTAATAGCCTGAAACAGATTTTTACTGTTTAATTTAGTATTCACCAGTCGTCTTATCCTTCTATAAAACTCTGCTGTTAGGTCCTTTTTCATAGTCATGTGATCAATACGTTGAGCCTGCTTTATTCTAAGGTATTTCTAAGTATGACCTTCCCCCATAGATTCAATTGAGGTGCCATCTCCCATTTCGAAGTGCCCCTGCTGTATTTTGCCTTTAACTATATTAATATTTAATATTGTCTAAGCCAAATTTCATATGGATGTCACTACAGAACCCTTTTACTATTTTAAGCATATCATGCAGCTGTTGTTTCGTAGCTGCCATCAACTTTAAGTCATCCATGTATAACAAATGGTTTATCTTTAATGCTTGTACGTTGTTATGTTTGAGACTGAACCCAAAATTAGTCGAGTGCAGTTTGTTTGAGAGAGGGTTCATGGCAAGGCAAAACCACAGCGGACTAAGAGAGTCTCCCTGGAATATACCCCTTTTGATTGGAATGAGGTCAGTTTGTATTGAACAATTGGCTTCATTCAGTGAGATTTTGGTTTGCCAGGTGGACATGGCATATTCTAAAAAGTTAATAATACAATTATTCACTTTATAGAGTTTCAGTACCTTAATGAGCCAATCATGTGGAACTGAATCTGGAACTGCCGTGGGCTTGATTGTAGACAACGGAATCAATTATCAGTTGTTGTTTGCAGCCCATCGAATTTTTCGCGCATCCTTTTGTTGTTGAGTAATTATGTCGTTCAGCTCACAATGTTTGAAAATGCGATGATTAATGCACGATGTTATGAGTTTGTATAACGTTGGAAGGCAAGTGATTGGTCGGTACTTTGCTGGGTCCTGTGCACATAGGTTTTCCTTTGGTAAGAGGTATGTAGCACCATGTGTAAGGAAACTAGGCATCTTGTGTGGGTGGGTAATTACGTCATTTATAAGGGCAGTTAGTGTTTCGTGGGTTGCGTACAGTTTCTTTATCCAGTAATTTTGTACACCATCTGGTCCTGGTGCTTTCCAGTTATGGAGGTGCTTCATTATGTTCGATGTGTCTTCCGTTGTAAATGGTTGGTGTTGCATGGTATCACAGTTCTGAAATGCAGCCTCCTCCTCATTAATCCAGCTGGCTCTGGAGTTATGGGAAACTGTTGTGGAAAGTTGTGTTTTCCAGAACTGCTCGATGGCCGTTTTGCTGGGATAACTAGAAGTTTCATTATTATTGATCTTGTTGAGTTTTCTATAAAACCCTTTTTCTGATTTTCGGAATAGTGCGTTGTCTAGTTTCCGTTGGTTACTGGTTTTGTCCCTTCTCAATCGACTTGTGTAGACGGAGAGCGTTTAACGTAAACTGTCCAGACATTGCTGCGATGTGATGTTTTCTCCATCCCACTGGGAGTGTATTCGGTTATTGTCCATTATAGTCTTGTCGATTGTATTTCGACCAAATAGTTCCCGCTCCACTTCGCTCTTTATTCTGTCCAGTTGTTCAGGCGAAATAAGGCCATTTTTCAAGATATCACGATATTGATCTGCGACTCTCTGTTCAGTAACTTGAAGCTCTGGATACTCACGACAGAACTCTTGATGGAGTATGTGGCGATATCCAGTCTTGTCCTGGCCAAGGTTCGTAATTCTGTAAAACGTGCGCATTATAAATTCATTCATGGCGCCAGTCCATTTCATGCGCTGTCTTTTCAGTCCCGCTTGAGTGAGCGCTGGCTGTTGATCCTGCGCAACACTTTCTACGGGTGGAGTTCTCGTTCTCATTTGACTCCGTTGGGGATGGTCACGTTGTTGTTGTGACTGTATTGGTTGTGGTTCTTGTGGTTATTCTGGTTCTTGGGCTGTAGCTCTTTGGACGGCAGGGGCCCGCCTCCTCAGCACCCTGCCACCGACGTCCCGCATGCTGTCATGTCCAGCGCCGGCTCCAGACATGCCCTGGAGATCCCCAGGCAGCGGCTCTTTTCCGAGGCATCTATTCCGTAGCTCCATTTTCATGGGTGGTGTCACCAATTGACCCTGGTGACCCAGGTAACTCGGACCCGTGGGGTTGTCACTTCCCAGATGAAATGATTTAAACCAGAACATCCCGTTCGGGTTGTGGAGAGGGAATGAAAGCTAGGTAGTAGGTCAGCGGGCAGCTGCCCCTTTAGTCGCCTCATACGACAGGCGGTGGATACCGTGGTGTTATTCTAACCCGACCACCACACGGGGTTTATTTGCAATATTATTATTTTATTATTATTTACTTTTATATCGTTTTATCATTATATTCGTAACCTATTTTATATTATTATCCAATTTATCGTATTTTGCTTATTATCATATTCATGCTTTATTTTGACATTATTATTTTTATGAATTATTAGATATTAAGTTATTTCAGACAATAGCTAAGGTTTTACGTTTCACTTCATTTAAATATCATACTACATTTTAATGTTATTTCAAAAAGTTGATGCTATACCATCAACTTTTCATTTGTGAAGGGAGTTGTTATATCATAATTCATACACAAACGTGTTGCTTACTCAGCAAGTATTCATGAGAAGCGTATCATTTACTATTTCGCAATATCATATTACGTTAACGATATGACAATTCTCAGTATAATCCTGTAGACGCTAAATTGCAGATTTTATCACGTCTTGAATTGTATAAATACTAAATAATTAACGGTCTCGTTGGAGATCATTATAGTAATAAGGCGTAACTCTGCCTGTTTAAAAATATATATATATATATATATATATATATATATATATATATATATAAGAAGTGAGTATGTCTTGAGATGTAGAGGTCAGGTACAATTAGAACAATTTAATCCTTTGAATCCAACGTTTCGGGGTTTATTTATTTTCAATAATTTACCCCTTCATCAGGTAGTGATTATATGTCTTATACCAGTGTGATGTTTACAGATTATATAATTATGTTCCATTAACATATTTTTCAAAGTATTGAGTAATTTTATATGGAAGAAGCGTTACCTGCTGCTAAATCATGTGAAGGCTATATTAAAGATTGTAGTTTTTGTAAGGTTGTTGGACATATATTAAAATTGCAAATATAATTGCAGGTTATAAAGTGCAATCCCACCAAACACTGGGAGGTCACGCTTTTGTCAAAATTATTTGGAATACCTATATTTGATTGAAATCTCATATATATATATATATATATATATATATATATATATATATATATATATATATATATATATTAATTCAATAGATTTGTCAATATGACGTAAACTAATTAAGGGGGGGGGGTGCATAACGCTTTCTTCTCCGGTTTCTCTTCCACTTTATTTCTTATAGACATATACTTTTGACAAATGAACGTAAATAATGTTCACAATTTGATGAAATAGGGTCGAATTTCGACCGCTGGGTGACCACTAGTTACAATAATAGGGCTTGTTAGATCTGCCCATATTTAAAGTAAACAATAGCAGTAACATCTTACAGAAATCAATCAGAAAAGAGAATTCTTGTATAACATTCACAGACCTATAAATTCGTAGGTCTGTTATTTTATTTAACTCCATCAAATAATTGTTTTTTTTTTGCAATATTTGTTTCTATTCATTTGATGAGAAAATAATTTGGTCAAGTGCGAGTTGAACTCGCATACTTGGGGTTCCGTACCACCTTCAAGATTCTAATATTCCAGTTTCTGCTGTCTGATAGGTCAAGTTTTAAATTATAAATTATTAAATCTGTTATTCAAATTATTAAAAAATCTCAAAATTTAAATAGTGTAGTTTCTAAAGGGGAATTAATTCGATGTTATTATCTTTTAAACAAATGATTTAAAAATATGATATATTTGTAATTCACATAATGAGCCTTTTATCTGATCTATTACATGATGCTTTTGAAAACTGAATCTTTATTTTCCATTTAATTGTATAATTTGCCACTAAAATTACTATGGGGGTTTTCTAATAATTTATTTTCTGTTTAATTCTATTATTTGGGGACCAAATAATAGAATTAGGGATTTTTTCATATTTTTCCAAAAAAACAAAAAAAAAAACAGGTCATATAGTTTGGGGAATAACGGGGGGAATGGGTAATTTTTTTCATATATTTTAAAATATACATTAAAAAAAATTAAAAAAATATATTTGTATTCGTCATAATGAGCCCTGTGATTTGATATATTACATGACCCGTTAGAAACAATTATATTTTTTTATTTTCCATTTAATTCTATAATTTGCCCCCCAAAATGATTATTAGGGGTTTCTCCTTATTTTTCCAGAAAAGTTCAGGTGAGGGGCTATACTTCCATTTTTTCCAAATTTTTCAGCTTATGGTTTCGGAGATAGGGAGGGGATGTGTAAAATTTTTTATATTTTTGTTAATATCTTTTAATTAATTTATTTTAAAAATATGGAAAAAATGTATTTGTTTTCGTCATAATGAGCACATTCATTTGATATATAACATGATGGGTTAGAAACAATTTTAATTTTATATTTTCCATTTAATTTTATAATTTGCCTCCCATAATAAATATTAGGGGTTTCTCCTTATTTTTCCAGTAATGTTCAGGTGAGGGGCTATACCTCCATTTTTTTTCAAAATTTTCCAGCTTATGGTTTCGGAGATAGGGGGGGGATGGGTAAATTTTTTCTATATTTTTGTTAATATCTTTTAATTTATTTATTTTAAAAATATGATATATAACATGATGGGTTAGAAACAATTTTAATTTAATATTTTCCATTTAATCCTGTAATTTGCCCCCAAAAATTAAAAGTAGAAGTTTCTCCTTATTTTTCCAGTAAACTTCAGGTCAGAACCTATACCTCTATTTTTTTTCAAAATGGGTAAATTTTGGTATATTTTCGTTAATATCTTTTTAAATATACTTTTTTAAAATATGAAAAAAATGTATTTGTGTTCCTCAGAATGAGACCATTCATTTGATATATTACATGATGCGTTTGAATTTTTTTTATTTTTAAATTTTTATTTAATTCTATAATTTGCCCCCCAAAATTAATATTATTGGTTTCTCCTTATTTTTCCTGTAAAGTTCGGGCAACGTTCTATATTTGGTATTTTTTCAAAATTTTAGGCTCAGTAGTTTCGGAGATCAGGGGGGGGAACGCTCGATTTTTTTAGTTTTCCCCTCAGAAGTACCCCTAAAATCAAAATTTCTTCATTTACGATATGTACTCCTGATCGGGTCACCAAACTATACATTGATACCAAATTTCAACATCTTCCGTCCAGTAGTTTAGGAGAAAATTGCTGTGATGTGAGAGAGGCATAAATCCGGAGTGATATTATAAGGGTATCCGTATATTGTATATATACGCACATGATTTATTGTTATTATTTTAAATTCCAAATCAAATTCTTAACACAAATTGTGCAGCATAATTTAAATCTAAAATGTATAAGATTCGAGACATTAATTAAATTAAATAACAAAAAACAGATTCAGATGTTTATAATAAAAATTCTGTGGGGATTTACCCTGCACTAAAAATGTAATACTGTGATGGTTAGAATCTGTTGAAAATTTCATTACTGTATAGGTAGAGCGTACATAAAGAGTATTGGAAAGTTTATGTTCGCTTTCTTATATTTAAACGTAGTAGTTGAGTTATTAAAGTTTTAAACAATATATTTCAACCATGTATTTGTCAAACTAATTATTATAAGCTGACTGAAATAATTAAATAAGTAAAGGACCAGTAAATGGAATTGCTTCAAAATTTTTGAAATGTTGACATGTTGTAGGAGTTGATGTGCTGACAAAAAGTCTCCATGTGCTTAAACATATTTTATTACTAGTTTACAGGGTGTCAAACATCGAAAATACCTGATATATGTCTTATACCAGTGTGATGTTTAAAGATTATATAATTATGTTCCATTAACAAGACAAAAGAATTCCTTATGCTAATTAAAATACAATACTGAAACATTCTTAACAATTTGCACAATTATATAATCTGTAAACAACATACTGGTATAATCACTACCTGATGAAGGGGTAAATTATTGAATAAGAAATAAACCCCCAAACGTTGGATACTAAGGATTAAATTGTTTTAATTATACCTGACCCCTACATCCCGAGACATACTCACTTCATAGTTTCTGGGTCAATAATCTCAAGCATATATTATATATATATATATATATATATATATATATATATATATAAAAAGGAGTTTTCTTTTCTAAATTTATAGTAACTGATAAGTTTGTTCATTATAACAAAGTAAAAAGCACGATGATTTGTATTCTCGAACATATGCGAAATTTCCAAGGCTTTGGCGTTGTGGAAACTTTTAATGTGTGTTGTTCAGCTTTCCCCACAATAAATTTACGAAAAAGTTTGGGAACAAATTTTTCGGAGGCCACAAAAGCGTGAAATAAATATCAAGCTTTCCCATTCCCATATTGTCTGTAGACTGATTTGAATGATTTTGTGGAAAAATGATGTAAATGTTTAGGAACTTTTTGTGTTCCCATTTTCTTAATGGGACAATAAATATTTTATAAGAGATCTTTTTTAAATAAATTATGAATCCGATTTTCCGTTTGCAAACAAGGCGGTAATGGAATTATGGACCTTCTTAGAGTTTGTAAATAATTCTTTATTGGTGAAGATAATAAAAGGAAAAACATTCTAGACGTTATGCCTTCGGAAATGGAAAAAATGAAACATGTAAATACAAAAATAAAACCTTGGATGGTATTTTATAAGATATCAGAACAAATATAACTCATATAATATGCACATATCAGATTGGTACAGATAACAAATAATTTGTGGAATACTGGGAACGTCATGTATAAAATATTTTAGTAACTCAACGACCTCAATGATCGATTAAATACTTGTTGGGCTGCTTTCAGACAACTCACAACTAACAAACTGTACAATTTAGACTCTAATCATTTTGATTATAATTTTAATTTAGCAATGTATAGGAAATGAAATAGTGTCCTGACCCGACACAATTTTACTTGAGTGTGAAATCAGTTCATAGCTAGACATTAATGATATGCTGTAGTTTCATCGGCAATAATGTTTTTGAGTTAATTATGTTGAAATAAGATTGTCTTTTCAGGCTTTTTTCTCAAGCGTTTCTGGTTCCAAGATGTACCTACTGCCGCCTGAGTTAATTAGGGGTTTATGTTCTACGATTCTGGTATGAGTTCCAGCTGGGGTAGTTCTGTAGATACAGAACAAAAATGTCAGAGTTAACACAATCATCTTAAAATTTTATAAGCTTATCGGAAGTCCAATTTGGCTGCAGTTTCTCTTAAAATGGTCTATATATCCAAACATTGTACATGTTCTTGTTGAATTCGTTGCCCTAGTAGGCGATCTAACTTTGCAGTTTCTCCTAAACGAGCTGACTGTATAAAGTGAAACAACCTGTTCTGGATTAACAGATTTTATAGTAACGCTCTGTATCGACTGTTTACACAATTTCTCATCTCGGATAAAAAACTGCTAAACATGTCGTCGATCAGGTTGGTAATCTCCCTTGGCCTAATAAAATTCATCTTTTCCGGGATTGGACAAAACATAGGACAACGGTTAGTAGCCTTTCGCAACTCTGTCTCAGGCTGTCTTGCTGATACAAGCAACTATTTGAAGCCGTAGCTAATGGGTGAGATGACGAAGCAGGAAAGAGACTGGTCCTGTATTTGTTTAATGTCATAAAAATTGCAGCACGAATGGTTTGTACAGGGGGGCTCATCAATAGTCAAAAAAAATATATCTCTCTCTAGCTATATTTATGGCTCACACTGTATATTTTATGAAGCACATCCAAGGAATTAATACATTAATTATATATTAATTGTGCAATAACATTTTCTTATTTTTCAACGTTGTAATAAAAAAATGATTATTTCTTTTTAAACACCCTGTAATCCAACAAAATGTATGGTAATTGTCTTGTAAAGTATTTATTGCCAAATAATATACAAATCACCATTTCTACAATAAACAGAAATAAAAGACGTCTATCATGAGAACTGTGATATCAATTTGAGGTATTTTCGATGTTTGACACCCTGTAAACTAGTAATAAAATATGTTTAAGCACATGGACTCTTTTTGCCACTACATCAACTCCTACAACATGTCAACATTTCAAAAATTTTGAAGCACTTCCATTTACTGGTCCTTTACTTATTTAATTATTTCAGTCAGCTTATAATAATTAGTTTAACAAATACATCGTTGAAATATATTGTTTAAAACTTTAATAACTCAACTACTACGTTTAAATATAAGAAAGCGAACATAAACTTTCCAATACTTTTTATTTACGCTCTACCTATACAGTAATGAAATTTTCAACAGATTCTAACCATCACAGTATTACATTTTTAGTGCAGGGTAAATCCCACAGAATTTTTATTATAAACATCTGAATCTGTTTTTTGTTATTTAATTTAATTAATGTCTCGAATCTTATACATTTTAGATTTAAATTATGCTGCACAATTTGTGTTAAGAATTTGATTTGGAATTTAAAATAATAACAATAAATCATGTGCGTATATATACAATATACGGATACCCTTATAATATCACTCCGGATTTATGCCTCTCTCACATCACAGCAATTTTCTCCTAAACTACTGGACGGAAGATGTTGAAATTTGGTATCAATGTATAGTTTGGTGACCCGATCAGGAGTACATATCGTAAATGAAGAAATTTTGATTTTAGGGGTACTTCTGAGGGGAAAACTAAAAAAAATCGACCGTTCCCCCCCCTGATCTCCGAAACTACTGAGCCTAAAATTTTGAAAAAATACCAAATATAGAACGTTGCCCGAACTTTGCAGGAAAAATAAGGAGAAACCAATAATATTAATTTTGGGGGGCAAATTATAGAATTAAATAAAAATTTAAAAATAAAAAAATTCAAAACGCATCATGTAATATATCAAATGAATGGTCTCATTCTGAGGAACACAAATATATTTTTTTCATATTTTAAAAAAATATATTTAAAAAGATATTAACGAAAATATACCAAAATTTACCCATTTTGAAAAAAATTAGAGGTATAGATTCTGACCTGAAGTTTACTGGAAAAATAAGGAGAAACTTCTACTTTTAATTTTTGGGGGCAAATTACAGAATTAAATGGAAAATATAAAATTAAAATTGTTTCTAACCCATCATGTTATATATCAAATGAAAGGGCTCATTACGACGCAAACAAATATTTTTTTTCATATTTTAAAAAAAAATAAATTAAAAGATATTAACAAAAATATAGAAAAAATTTACCCATTCCCCCCCTATCTCCGAAACCATAAGCTGGAAAATTTTGAAAAAAAGGAGGTATAGCCCCTCACCTGAACTTTACTGAAAAAATAAGGAGAAACCCCTAATATTTATTTTGGCAAATTATAAAATTAAATGGAAAATATAAAATTAAAATTGTTTCTAACCCATCATGTTATATATCAAATGAAAGTGCTCATTATAACGAAAACAAATACATTTTTTCCATATTTTTAAAATAAATTAATTAAAAGATATTAACAAAAATATAAAAAAATTTACACATCCCCTCCCTATCTCCGAAACCATAAGCTGAAAAATTTGGAAAAAATGGAAGTATAGCCCCTCACCTGAACTTTTCTGGAAAAATAAGGAGAAACCCCTAATATTCAGTTTGGGGGGCAAATTATAGAATTAAATGGAAAATAAATAATTATAATTGTTTCTAACGGGTCATGTAATATATCAAATCACAGTGCTCATTATGACGAATACAAATATATTTTTTTAATTTTTTTAATGAATATTTTATAATATATTAAAAAAATTACCCATTCCCCCCGTTATTCCCCAAACTATATGACCTATTTTTTTGTTTTTTTTTGGAAAAATATGAAAAAATCACTAATTCTATTATTTGGGGACGTGAAATAAATTATTAGAAAACCCCCATAGTAATTTTAGTGGCAAATTATACAATTAAATGGAAAATATTCAATTTTCAAAAGCATCATGTAATAGATCAGATAAAAGGCTCATTATGTGAATTACAAATATATCATATTTTTAAATCATTTGTTTAAAAGATAATAACATCGACTTAATTCCCCTTTAGAAACTACACTATTTAAATTTTGAGAAATATATTTTATTTGTATTTTTTAATAATTTGAATAACATCTGTTATCAATTTATAATTTAAAACTTGACCTATCATGCAGCAGATTATAAAAGACTTATCTGAAATTTTATTAGTAAAATAAAACTCTAATGTTAATTTTTGGGGGCCAAATTAGAAAATTAAATACTTATGTATTCTGATAAAAATCAAACGAATCCTGAAGCTGATAAAATAAAAAGTCTATGTGTGGAAAATCAAAGTGTACATTTTTTATAAATTTAAAATTCTTCGTTTAAAAGATATAAGGGTAAATATAAGAAAATACACTCATTCCCTGCTTGTCGGAAACTGGAATATTAGAATCTTGAAGGTGGTACGGAACCCTAAGTATGCGAGTCCAACTCGCACTTGACCAAATTATTTTCTCATCAAATGAATAGAAACAAGTATTGCAAAAAAAAAATTATTTGATGGAGTTAAATAAAATAACAGACCTACGAATTTATAGGCCTGTGTGCGGACCGAATGTTATACAAGAATTCTTTTTTCTGATTGATTTCTGTAAGATGTTACTGCTATTGTTTACTTTAAATATGGGCAGATCTAACAAGCGCTATTATTGTAACTAGTGATCACCCAGTGGTCGAAATTCGACCCTATTTTATCAAATTGTGAACATTATTTACGTTCATTTGTCAAAAGTATATGTCTATCAGAAATAAAGTGGAAGAGAAACCGGAGAAGAAGGCGTTATGCACCCTCATATATATATATATATATATATATATATATATATATATATATATATATATATATATATGAGATTTTAATCAAATATAGGTATTCCAAATAATTTTGACAAAAGCGTGACCTCCCAGTTTTTGGTGGGATTGCACTTTATAACCTGAAAGATTTTGTCATTTGCAATTTCAATATATGTCCAACAACTTTACGAAAACTACAATCTTTAATATGGCCTTCACATGATTTAGCAGCAGGTAACGCTTCTTCCATATTCAAGACTGCGAGATCTAACTATTTGTCTTGAATATTACAATCAGTACCTTGTTTGTAATCTTATTCAAAGTTTTATGGAATTTATACGATAAAGTGAATGAAAGAATGAATGGCCATTAGTATAAATTTTCCAGGGTTGCATTTCAATAGCATGACGATGTAGAATAACTTTAGGAACGGGTCAAAATTTGTTACTTTTTAATATAATTCGTCTTTCACATTCGATAAAATCCATTATACGATTTTCCCTCCAAACAATCAGGGCGCCACTGTTACTGCTATCTGACAGTATGGACGTAAATAATGTTTTATTTATTATATTTTATTTAATGAATGAACCAATATTAAAAATAAATTTTAGTATTCTGCACTAAAGGTCGTCAATTGCTGCTAAACAAAACAAAAATCAGTAACGAAATTCATGTTCTTTTTCAGATATAATTAGTAGGACTTTATTTGTTCAAATTAGTAATTCTTAATGTAATATGACAACAATTCCACCTCTAATGGGCTATCCTACATAATTGTTTTTTCTAACCACCCTGTATAACTATAACTGCACTCAAATCTCTAACATTTCTATATAATTTCTATATATAAATACTCATTATAATAATTCAATCTCATTATATATTTCCACCATCCTGTATATGTAACTTCTCGTAGACCACGCATAATATTTTTTAACATTTTTGAACCACCCGGTAAACAATTCTGTATATGCGACTGCCTAAAAGTCACCTTATTTACTCTTTTTCTTTATAAAACTATCTTCTGTAACTATAATTCTACTCCGATCTATATTTTAATCATCATATATATGGAACTCACCGTGGGCTACTCTATAAATCATTTCCTTTTCTAACTTTTTTATAATCATTCTGTATATCTATAATTCCTATATTTCATCTACCCTATATATACTACAGCTGGGTTACGAAATGTTTCATTTCCATTTCCGCCACCATGTATATACATCTCTGTATATTTTTTGCACCACTCTGTATAACTGTAATTCTATTGCGCCCTCTATTCCAAGAATCCTGTAAATTCAACCGCTAATGGGCTTCCCTATTAATTATTTTATTAGTTATAATTGCACTTGTCTCTATATTTTAAACACCCTATATATATATGCAACTGCTTGTGTGCCACCCACGAAAAAAATGATTTCTAACATATCTGGAATCGCCCTGTGTAATTATAATATACAACTCCTTATATCTCAGTCAATTTAGAACATGACAACACATAACTTTTTACCCATCCAATAGTCGCCTATGCAGAAATTTTTAATTTAAAAAATATTAAATAGCAATAAAATTCTTATAAGATTCTACACATCAATTTCAAAATTCAGCTGTCATAATTATTGTCACAATTTCGTTCATTCTCGGTAATACGATTTTTCCCGAGCAATCAATTTGTAGACGCCAAAACCCCGAAATGAAATTTCGACAGTCGTAGTGCAGTTTGCGAGAATTACATATAATAAGATATATGTAAATAAACAAAACATTATATGTACTATACTGTTAGATAAATAAGTAAAAATATATTTGCAGCATATCACATCTTGTTAAAAGAACATTTAACAATTTTTGACTGACTGCTAATATTTTAGACGACATGTTAAAATTAATTTAAAAGATTACCTTATACCGAATAAAACAGCAATATATTGGGTTCAATTTAAAAATTATAAAACCAATATTCACTTTCACTTTTCTAGAACTTTATTTACATCAAATTATACAGAACAGCTGATTCACAATAACATTCGAGATACGCTCGTCGTCCTTTCTAACTGAACTAGAGATCGTGGCCTGCTTCCTTTATAAAACCAGCATAGAAAATTCTCACAAAATCAATCATCACTCCTAGAGGTGCCGAGTCTTTTCGAGAAACATTTTTTTATCTCAAATCGATCATTGTCGTACTGAAATGAAACAGGGTCGGCTTTGGTAAATTTCGTAACAATATTACTAATACTTATTCAATTCTCATTTGCACATGGCATAAAATAAACAAAAACATATTCAAATTGAGAGGATCTGAAAATAAATGTATCTTTTAGCTTTATAATCTCTCAATAGTTAGTTTACTTACGTAAAAGTCGGGGAATTATATCACACATTCCAGAAATGCAATGCACCACCTGTTAATTTATGTTAAATAGTACCTTTATTTGTTGACAATTTTTGTAAGTTCATTGAAATTGAAATTTTGAAAATTATACATTGATAATTTTCTAATTGCATTGAGAAGGTACCTTAACCTAGAGGTTAACTGTTAAGAAATGTCAAATTGAAATTCAATCTGCAACAATGTGGTTGGCCGTGAACTGGTCGAGAAATTAGACACATTGCCATGATGTCAGATCTAACTATTTATCTTCAATTTCACTATTTGTATTTATATCATAGGGTTTGTAATCTTAGTTAAATTGTATGAAACTATTAGCCTTTAAAATAGAAACAATATAAATTAATAGTATAATGTTAAAATAATAAAATAATATACGAAAAACATTGTTCAGTTACCACGCAATACAAATTTCTGATTTTAGAGATTCGAGTCAATCAGTCTCACGATTTTCTCTCCACGCAATCTGGCGGCACTGTGGACGTAAATTATGAATTTTTTATTTAACTTTATTCATTGAATGAATCAATATTTTAAATATATTTTAACATTCTGCACTGAAGGTCGTCAATAGTCACTAAACAAAACAAAAATCAAATAAATCGATTGAGGGACAGAGGAGAAAATGGTACCTAACCGTTTTAGTCTTTGCCTATTTATATATAGATGTTATGGCGAGACCTAGAATAATATAATACGTGGAACTGGAACAGATATTGTAACAGGTACGAGTTTGGAACTGGAATCGGTTGTACTTGTTACGTGAATGTATTATCTCACCTCTAATAAAAATACTTTAGAGTTGTCATGATTCACTCAGGTTATTAGTCCTGATGTATATTTACATCTGTGTATTTCATTGTATTTATGTTACCTAAAGCAAAATATGTAAATACTGACAATATAGAAACTGTGTTATGAAACCGAGTTGGTAAATATATTATTATATAAAAGACATTTCCAGTTTGAATTCCAGCACAAGATTCAATTTTGAATTTGATTCGGATGAGTTCGTGACAGAAATTTTACTTGTATCACGACTGCTAAATTGGATTATAGTTACCGGACCGTTAATAATATGCATGTTGTATTCGCTCCAGGACGAAATTCGAAATACCGCATCAGCAACACGTATTAATTTTATGCAAAGAATAACTAGTAAACAAAGATAATACAATTTCCAACACACAAGTTCTGCTCTTGAATTGATTTGGCTTTCAGTTTGAGTTATCAATACCATTATGTGTAAAATTGCTGAACTATATAAATTTTGCACTGGCAATACGTTGATGAAAAATGTTTTGTTCGCAAATGAACGAGCAATTTATTGTGGGTAGCAAAATACAGTAGTGTATACAAATGAATTAACGCTTGTTTGAAGTAACTGAGGCATACAGGTATAAGGCTCACATAATTTAAAACGTGATAAACCAGGTGTTTCGATTTACTGAACTAAAGAACAGTTTTCTGCGACTTCACAGAAATTCCAGGCTGAAATCCAAATGTTGGTGCATTTAGCGTCTCCAAGTACTCCGTGCCATAAGCAGGTCTATTAGAGACAGAAGCAAGGATAGTTGTGTCCAGAAAACCGCTGAAAGCATTTTCACTAAAGTAACTAACCAGACAGATTTTAATTCGATATAGGAAGAATTGCGAAATCACAACACCGTGTAATGAGACCCACTCCACCGCGTCAAGTGGGCCAATAGAGAGAGGAAGACTAATCTAAAACCAAACAAGACAGAATTTTTTCCTTTCGAGCTCCTGGGCTGTTGAGAATTTTCTGTGGGTACAATTCTATTAACTAATTCCTCCAGATTCACAATTTATTTATTTCATATTAAAAGTAAATATTTGTACTGTCCTAATATCTCGATGATTGTTGCCTTCGCTTCTAAACTGTACTACTAGCTGACCACCGTCCTTTATATACACATTGCGTTTTCTCTAGAATGTTCCATTGCGTGCCTTTCTAACGTAGATTGTTGCTTTCTTGAAGGGACTAGACTTTTAGATCCGTTTTCATGGGTCAGTTGTGCGTTCAGAATGATAGTTTTTGTGCTCATATTGCTTATTTCGCAGAAGTAGTCGTTGTATAGTGAGTCATATATCGAGAGATTTCGATTCAGTAGCGTACAGAATAATACATTATAACAATTGCCACCAGAAACAGTAAGTTACAAGTCAATCTTTCATGAGCTCTCAGGATGTAAGCATATGTTGATTCTACAAAGATACCTAACATTAGGTTATCCCACAGGGCATCAACAATAGTAAAATAGCCACATGATATTCTGTAAAAGTACTGCTACATCCATTATCAGTCAAGTGCAAGGTTTTAAATCATTAGAGATACAAGTAGTTGCCCACGACGTCCGCCTACAAAGCATCACCGGCGAAACAATGCCAGTCCATGATGAGGCAAAAGTAGAACTTACGTTAGAAAAATTCAGTATGTTTTAATGCGCATATAGATAATTAAGCAACACCAGTTCATGTTTAATCTAAATCAAAATAACGTATTTTTAAGTGAAGAACTGACTTTGTATCTCCAATTTCCAAATTAGAGAAAAGAAAATAGAACCAGGGAAATTAGAGGTCAGGGCAATAAAGAAATGAAGATTGTGGCCACAAAATAGAATATTTTAAACTTCGTGTGGGAAACTGACAGGGTTTTTGGACAAAGAGGTTTGCGATGACCCCAGAAATGATTGAGAATCAGAATCAAAGAACGACAATAGCAGTCATCGGCTTTATACATACTATACATGCATATTAATGAACGCTCTGTAGCTGAAATGTTCGGTATTACTGTCTCTAACGTATATCATTGCTTCCTTGAATTTAATAAAAATGTTGAGCCTACTTTCATCGCCAATTATGTATTTAGTAGAATGGTTTTGTCGCCAGTTATTTATTTCGGAGAGATAGTTTTTGAATAGTAAGTCATATTTAGAGAAATTTCGATTCAAGGGTGTACAAAGTAAAACGTTATAACACTTGCCACCTAGAAGCACTCAGTTAGAAGATCTTCAATCAGTTCTCAGGACAGCAAGCAGATGGGGATTCTACAGATACCAAGCAGGAGCTTAGTATTCCAGTACTCCATTGTATCATCAATAGTAAATTTAGTCGTATTATATTCTACACTAGTTCTGATGTATGCATTATCACTCAAGTCTAAGGTTTTGAGATCAGCCGAGACACAGCTAGTTGCCCACGAGGTCCGACTACAGAACATCACCAGCGAAACTATGCCAATCCATGGTTTGACAAAAGTATAACTTAAGTTAGGCGAATTCAGCATGCAGATTATTAGGCAACACCGGTTCACGTTTGATCTTAGTAATAACACACTGTTGCTGTTAGGTGAGGAACTCACTTTGTTCAACAAAGAATGAGATTAAGGTTGTGGTCACGAAATAGGCTATTTTAAAAACCCTGTCGAGAAGACCCTAGAAAATCTTGCGATTACCAGATTGAGTCCTCCAAGAACGAAATGGAGTTAGAACCAGGTCTATTAATGCTGTCTCTGTAACTAAAATATTCAGTATTGTAGTACCTGTAATCCTAGTCTAAAAAGAAAAAAACTTAAATATCGAATATGGTAACAGGAGTCGTGGTGGGTATCAATCGTCCAGAGAAATCGTCCGGTGAAAGGTTTCAGGACGATCAAACCTGGAGGGTGTTATGTACCTTGCCTTAAATTTTCATTTATTGTGTACACGTAAATAACATCTCAGATTGTAAGGGTAAATACTGTAGAAATTAACTAATGTGAAGCATATTTTTTTAAGTTTTGCTTATTTCAACCCAAGTATCGTACATCCAAACAAGCATATTAACAAAGTCATCGCTGCAGCTCAGAAGTAAGCTTTATCAACAGAAATAATCCCTTGCAGTTGGAGTCGTGTATAATAGATTAGTGTGAAAAAGATAATTATACTTTCATATGAAATATCATAACAGATTTCTGAAACACCTGATATAATTTTTTCTGAGTCTTGCTAGTATTAAAAATAAATGGTCACTGTATGGATTCAATACCTGACAATATTTATTCTATAGGTCATTTTATCTTCACAACTGATTCATACTAATGATCAAAAAAAAATTTAGATTTCTCAAGTTGGTTTGCTCTAAGATTTGTCAAATTAAGAAGGTTTCCCGAATTAGTTTCTAACAGGTGTCTCGCTACACATCTGGTTTTAATTATTACTAGGCAATCCAATTCACTAATACCAATTAATATGAAGTAAGAGATCTGCCAGCGTAAACAGTTTTCAAGTTAAAAGGATCAATTAATTCGCGTAACAACAATTCCAGTAAATTAATAGTCAAGAACTTCACAACTATTATGAATTAAAATACTTTGTCATGGATCCGAAAATTTACTTGTGGCTTTATATGTACCCTAGAATATTAGTGTGAATAACAAATAACGTAATCTCTGAAGCAGATTTACCGACTTTGCTCTACAATCAACATAATTATTGAAGCGAAAGCTTCTTCACGGAGTCCCACTTTTACACATATGAAAATAGATGAGCAAGGGAATGAATTGGATAACTTTAGATTTCATTTGTTTCGACACCGACACCACACACTTGAAATACCCATACCGACCCGACCCGACCAACCCGACAATATCCACTGGTTCGATCTTGAAATGCCCATCCAATTCAGTTCTCTGTTTAAGAAACAGGGTACAGGTAATACATTAAGCGTCTGTTCTTTCATAGAAAATCATAATATATAGAAAATAAACTAATATACAATACCTGCACAAAATTTGCTATTCGTTGTAATAAAAATCCCAATTATTTCTTTACGATACATCAAATTAGACAGTTGATATAGGTCAGAAGTCATAAAAAGATCATTAAACTTGCCATTAAATTCATTAAATTCATGTACTGACTAGCTTCCTATTATAAAGTAAATATTTTACATTAATACTTCTGAATAATAATTAAAATGTATTGAGTGGAAAGGCTTAACATGAGAAACTTCAAATTCATGAATTAATACTTTCTTCACTAGATGACGTTACTGTTAATTGAACAAGAAAGAAGAATGACGTAAACTTGGTTAAATGACAGATCATACAGGTTAAATTCCTTAATATCGCACTGTAGACCATATACTTCAAATAAGTGTACTTCTGGAGGGAATGTACCCATTTTTCCACAATTTTTTTTGGCGTTGATGCACAATAACCAAGAGTTTTGTTTCATAGTTGGCATCTTGACGCTTGTCGTTTCAGATGTCATTTCACATTTATCATTTGAATTCTTCCATGAATATAATAAAATAAAGAAAACTTGAAAACATTGATAATTTTACGGAAATCGTTGTCTGACGGCTGACATTAACGTCGTAGTAAACGTAAGCTACACAGATATTGAGCTCGTAAATTTCACTCATAGACCAATCAATAGAGATTTTTTCGTGCAGGATACTGCCTGTGCCATCACATTAACAACGATTCGTAGCGGTATTTTGCTATGTTTTCCACTCGCAACTATGGTTTGTTACTTTATTATAAACAATTGAAAGAAGAAAATTGCGTTTATTTTAGTTGCATGTTTTTAAATGAAAAATAAAAAACTAATCTCAATGGTGTCAACAGGTGAATTGTAAAGCATGAAAGTACCAATGAAATGAGCCCAGGTTCGATCTGATAGGATCTTTAGTAACATGGAAAGTCAAAAAATACTGGAAAATTTAGTGGTTTTCTTTATATTATCATAATTCCGTCACTATCGAAGTTGTAGAACTGGGCTTGTGGGAACTGATAGTAATTGATATCTATCTTATGCGTGAATAAACCAGGCGCTATCGGTTTATTAGTTTTTGAATAATTGTGATATACAGTTTTTAGCCCACTATTCTTGCAGTGCGTCTGCATGCGACATGGATCGTCAAATTTCAATTCAGAATGGAGATATTGGAAATAGAGGTATCATTCTACAACGCCTCTATTTTCATTTTTCGTTAAATACCTGTGCAATATACGAAAAATTTTAGCAAACAACACCAAAATTTGGTGAGCGTATGAATGTGTTCGCGTAGTGGGGGGAACACGGTTGTTGAGGGGAACTGCTGACAATAATTATTATCGATAGTAACTGTCACTCCAACAGATGTTGAAAGAAGCTAATCGCAAAAAAAGCTTATATACAGAGCGATTTGTTCGATTTTATTATATCAAATGAGAACTGTCTGTTTATTAATATATTTATATAATATTTTATAGAGAACTCCAGAATTAAGGCAATAGGTTTATATTAAAGTGAAACAAACACTGAACTAAATAAATCAAAAAAAGTGTTGAAAATATCTAAATTAGTTTCTGACAAAAGCAATAAAATTATTTATAAATTACAGGCAGCCTGAGTATATTTTATATTACTAAACGCTTCCCCTCAACAACTGTGCTTCCTCCACTCCTTGGATACATTCATACATTTTTTGCTAATATTTTTCAGATATTTCACAGACATTTAGTGAAAAATAAGAATAGAGGCTTTGTAGAATGTCACCTCTACTTTTCAATTGAAATTTGATTCTCTATGACGCATGGAGGCACAAAGCAGAAATAGGGAACAAAAAACTTTATATCACAATTGTTCAAAAACTAATAAACCGGTAGCGCCTAGTTTTGGCATAAATAAAATAGATATAAATTACTATCAGTTCTTACAAGCCCAGTTCTACAGCTTCTAAAGTGACGAAGATTCGATTTTTAAAAAATGCTACATTTTTCAATATTTTTTGTTTTTCCCTGTTACTAATGATCCAATCGGATCGAGCCTGGGCTCATTTCATTGGTATTTTTATGCTTTACAATTGACCTGTTGACCTGTTTTGATGTTATAAACATGCTAAGAAAAAAAAAGTAATTTTCTTGTTTCAATTGTTTATAACAAAGTTAAAAACCAAAGTTGCGTGTGGAAAACATAGCAAAATATCGCTACGAATCGTTGTTAATATCGATAGCACAGTCGGTATCCTGATAGTATTTTTCACACATTATCTGTTAATTTTTGCTCTACTGATTGGTCTATCATCACATGTTAATTACTAGAAATGATTGAACAGATCTGTGGGTTTAAGTGAATTATTCTTAAACAAGTTTTATTTTATGTGTTAAACAAATCACCGACAATAATAATCATTATATTCGCAGGAGAGAAAAAATACTGGCAAGCAAAACATATTGAGAATCAAAGTGTCACAATGTCTTTACATGTTAATATTATTGGTCCTATTTGGTGTTAACAGGCAGTTTATATGTAAAAAATGCGCTGTTAACTAGGAAATACATTTATACAGGTTCAGAAGAAATAGGCATGTTAAATAATCACCAAATAATTACAAAGGTTGTGATTGTTTATAATTTTAGGTTGAACATGCCCAAATAATGATTGAAATTGTGAGAAGCTTCAAGACACAGCAGTGTATTACATTACATTAGACACAGCTCAACAGAATTTAAAAAAGCCTAAATCTTTAGAACATAGAGATGTATTTTGTTTTACAAAATTCATAGTTTATTCAAATATAAAAATTTACAATGAAGCAACCTAAAAGGTTTAAATCCAATATATATTAATTGGTAACAAATACTATAGATATAATTGATAGAGAAAAGGAAATGTAATAAATAAGTACAAGGTTTGTGTTCATATATACAACTTAATAAGACATTACAGGGGGTTATAGAATTTTAATTCTTTTACACTGTAGCTAAATTTAAGCAACTTAAATTTAATTTGTTCCTTTTTATGATAATCCATTGAGTTTTAGATTTGTGGTGTAAAACAATTTTATTCAACTGCAGTGTAGCATGATTTTCAAGAGTAGCAATCAATTTTAGCTACAGGTAAATGTTTGTAATAGGAGAGGTGGTCACCTGAGTGCCTACAAGAGCTGCCGGTTCTACTAATTATATAACACTCACTAGATTTGTAAGGGGGATGTATGTCTGTATTATAACATACATGTAGTAACATATATTAATTGCTTTCAATTTCACTGAAACAAATGTGATTTTCACTTATTCAGGAAAAATTAATAATGTTTATATTTTAAAAAAATTAAATCAATTTTCAAGCAAGTAGGTGTACACCCTGGTACAGATGGAAATGACATCAGTAATTGTCTTTTATTACTCACGCTAGTTATAAACTTCAGCAGTTTTGATGTATTGATTGTATATATGTAACTTTAAAAATAATGACTCACCACTTGATAGTTTCATTCTCTGGTGGATAAATCAGAGTTTTTAGCGGCAATAAAGAAATGAAATGGTTTTTGATAATTTTTGATGAAACTATTTTCACACGTATATATGTCATCAACAAATTGGCGCAACATTGAAATCATGAGCGAAGCTTGGCCGCCCAGCTACTTCTTAGATAAACAAATGTTTGAGATTTAAAATTTTTTGTTAAAGGTGTTTTCCAGAATGCTCTTTTTCAGTAAATTAATTTCAAATTGTTGGACCACTTCCAGTTATACTAGTGGTTGACTATAACTTTGTTATTGTAAATTGAATTGCACAATTTTTAGGATGAATTAGTTTAAAACTCAAAAATATAAGGTATTTTTTATAATCACTTCGTATGTCTATGACTCACAGTTTCCCAGATAATTTTTAACAAAAAATAGCCTTCAGTCTCAAATATAGCTGACAGAATTTCGAAATTTTATGAATTAATAGTAGCGGTTGCATTGGGATATTTTCCTATAAATTAAATTATCTCAGAAACTGACTACAAATTAATCAAAGTGAAAACGGTTATGAACACCCTGTAAAACATCAAAACGGCATTTACCCTATTGGTACCGCCCTCTTTCACATAATCACTGAAGTAATAAAAATTAGTGTCACTGCAAAATCAATCTAATGGTATTGACGTTGGCCCACCTCCTTAATACACCCTGGCTATCAACATCACAAGAATAAGATGTAACTGAAAACCTTTTTGAAGTAACTATTGATGAACTTAATAGTGTGGAGATTAACATTAACATAGCAGACCAGGTTCTTTCTGGACAGTCCTCTACACCCTCACGAAAAAGAGGTGAAGATTATTTGGGAATTCTAGAAAATGCAGTCAATATATTGCCAAAGTGTGAAGCAGTATCAGGAGATGAGTTTGAGTTATTTTCACAGTAAATAGCAGTTGATATGAGGAAGATTAAGAATAGCAAAAAAGTGCAATTAAAGAGAAAAATTCATAATCTTATTTATGATTTACTAGAAGAGGAAATGGAATAAACAACATTTCAATTTTTAATATTGTTTTATTTACATATTTTATTGTAATTTACATATGTTCTTGTCAGGGCACAGTTCCTTCATTATTATATTAATTCGTGAATTAATTTCTAATTTCTCTAAATATTGAAGAAGAGTGATTTCCCCTTGATGTGAAAGTCCATACTTAAAAGTTATTTTTTCACTACCTTCTCTTGCACTGTGTGCACCAGACATCTTGTGCAAAAAGTTGTGTAACATTCAACAGGCACTGTAATTCTTCTGCACTTAAATTTATTGTATTTAACAGGACTCTAAATCTATAATTAAAAATTCTTTGTTCATGGAGCATATTTCTTAGTGGAAAATGTTTCAGTATCCTTTCTGACAGTGGGAATGCTGCATCGGCCTATATAACATGTGGCATTTTCTTAAATATTATGACATTAGTAATTAATTTTAGGTCCTATTTTCAACTTTAAAAATTTCTAATTGTTTTGTATAAATGTTGTGTTTGTAATGATTTTAGCTAAGAATAAAACGAACTTTTCTTGAACATCGTGCCTTCAAATACTTTTTCAGATGAACAAAACTATTTACAAACACTTACTCAATATATAAACTTATATTTCTTTGCAAATATATTTAATTTAAAAATTGAATTAGGATTAATACTTGACTCATAACCAAATAGTGACAATTATTTTAATTCACCTGATATTTACATTCATTACTAAAAGTGAACACAAATAAAGAAAAATAGAGACAGTGAGATAAAGAGAAGGAAAGAATATTTCGTAAGAAGCTTTCGCTTCCATCGTTCAGTCTCAAATGACTCCCGCTCTTTTCATTCACTCTATTAAACCTGTTACTAACCTGTTTTATTGTCAGAATAATATTCTTCAGGAATAGATATTATCAATTTGACAAAGCACTTGCGACGAGCCATGGTCATTTCGACTATTAAAGGAACTATCCAACTATTGAACTTTAACACCGGCCATCGGATTCGTTTAATGGGGAAGCTCTTCGACAATCAAGATACCTAGATTAGTGTGAACTTGCTATAACCTTTTACTTACAGCTGAAGGAGATTTAGAACAGAGTCGTCCCAATTTGCAATGCAGTGGAGTATACGTAACATTTCTTGCGAAAGAGTTTCTTTTCAAAAGAAATGAAAGAAAGTCTTTCTTATCGTAAAAATCTAAATCTTGTAATTGTCAATATTCATGGAATATTAGTACAATATTGTATATGACGTACGCTAATTCGATAGGGAAAGACATATTCGAATTCCCATTAGACATGTAAAATGAGGTCCAGAAACAAAACTAAAATTCCTAATTCTCTACGAAGTAAAAATATTGGGAAAAGATAATTTTTGACAGATCAATAAGTAAGTAGAGTCTAGTTATTATATATAACATTTTTATAATAAATAAATTAATATGATTGGCTAATAATTTAATTACTAACATTACCAATTGATGTAGCAACTGAACACTTATGCGTATTTATATATCATTTGATAGACATTCTCATTGATGCATCCAACTATTTATAACATCAAATCTTTAAAATATACACCTTTACGAATAGTATAAATACTCGTTGTCTTCTGGAATGTCAATTATCCAAAATACTGTTCCCTATATAGTGATTTGTTGGCAATGTGGTTATTCATAAATACATTTTGGTTACTTTAAATAACTGATTATATCATGAAGCGATACACCTGTGAAGCGTGATAATAGTGTAACGGCTTGCTTTTGATCCCTCTGGCTTGAAGAGCCAGGGGCGATAACAGTGCCTATGAGCTGCTCAGTATATTTTCCGGGAGGGTGTGGGTACTATGCTTTTAGCTTGAACACTCACTTTTAGGGCGCCAGGCTGGGAGGACACAAAGAGAAAAGATACTAAATTCAATACAATTTTGTTTCAATATTCGTATAAAAAACAATGGTTCCCGAAGGGGTAGAAAAAAATTAACAATGGTTCCCTGAAGGGGAGAAAATAAATGAACAAGTACTTTCAAAATGTGCTCAATGTAATTACTTACAGAGATATGATTTTACTGGAGTATGGTGGAAGGGCTTCTGATTTGGCCTGGTTGCTGACTATCAGCGGTAATCGGTTATTTGGTCGGCCTGGTGTGGATTAGCCGTTGGATTGGGACCAATAGTAGACCCAATCGGCAATGGTTCCCACTCTCTGATGTAAATGGGATTATGGACAGGTGGCTTCGTGAGTCTGGTTACTGTGTCATAAGGGTATTTGGATGGTTGGCTGTCTTAGTGTGGACTAGCCCTCCCGATGGAACCAATGGTAGACCCGCTGAATGTCTTGAGGCTGCGTGCACCCTTCGCTGGACTTGGAAACAGCTTCCAGAGCCAGTCGAATATGAATGATTTAAAAGTAATCAGTGGTCTGTCCGCATGTATTTCACCAGAGTTGAACCGACTTGCCAGCTTATCTGATGTTGGTGTCAGTAACCCTATTTCCTTAACTCCTCAATTTATGAATGACGTAATCTCTGTGTCATTACAGTTACAAAAATAAACTTAATTGACTTGAACGGTATGTACAGGAAAATTAGAGGTATTTACAATTAAGCATTTACAAAAAAATACAAAATATAACCAATACTAATTAATATCTAGAACTTGATAATTTAAGGAACATGAAAAGAATTTATACAATACTTAACTTTAACTGATCAGCTAAATATGCATACAAATAAGGGATTTCAGATGAACTAGTGGTTCTTTCAAATTAACTTCAAAACAGAGAAATCAAATACATAATAACAAATAAGGCTGTACTGAGAACACCGTGGTCTGGTAACTTCCGGTTCAACCAAATTCAACAAGCGATACAAACATTAAATATGTTCTATCTATACTTGAGGTTTATATGACTCTAGGTAAATAAGCGATAAGAGGCAACTTTAAAATAATTATCTGACCTTGTCTACCCTTCCAGACGAACCTTCCAATGGAAGCAATAAAAAACGTGTATTTAAATTTTCAATTCAAAATGGTGGATACAAAAAAACTCATAGAAAAACAGCAAAGCAGCAGGTGAGTGATTTAGTTACGAAAACACATATACCCACGTATATGTTGCACTCTTTAAATGAAGAGCAATAAAAAAAATATATAAATCACTCACCCCTGTTTTGGCTTTTTTCCTTTCCAGCAACACTCTTTAGAGATGTCCACTCTATTAACGATCAGGAGGAAATCAGCTCCTCTATTGTACGGTATTTCTTATCCTTATAATGGCTTTGTCACTTCCACAGGAATACTCCCGTCTTGTATGGGTTCTTCTCCTAAAAGTTCAAAATAAAAAAGTTGGCTAGTTAAGCCATTAAGCAATAAGCAGGCCAGGCAAGAAGAAAAAAATGGCCACGTGGCATATAGTTATGAGAATTTTCAATAAAACTATCCCTTTTTGGGAAGTTTAGAAGGTCACTACGGTAGCCCAGGTACAACTAGAAGTAAGTTAACAAGCAACACAACAATAATTAAAAATTACTGTTCGGCAATTGAACTTTACTATAAAAAAAAAACGAAAAGAGAAAAAAATATATATTATTTAACCTAGAATATAGATAGCAGTTCAGTTTAATTTACTAAAAATTTCGGCTGAAATTATCCAAACGATAAAATTACGATAAAGCAATATATTGGATAATTTCCTACCGTTATTGTTGAATTTTAACCAAAAAAAATTACTGACCACAGCAGCAGCACAGGACCTTTCTTTACGGAAGTCAAAATGCAAGAGAGAGATCTGAGCACATTTCACGATCTCTTGTAAAGGAAGAGAGTGGGGATAATTCCATTTGCTTTTAACTAACTAATGAAGCTTATTTACGGGTGATTTTTCAACGATGAAAATGTTTAAATATTCAAAAAGTTTTAATAAAAATTAATCGATGACCAGGAACGGTATACATTAATTCTACGCGAAAGCAATATGAAAATAGTTGCTGTTTACCCAAAGAAAAATTCTACGACGATTCGAACTGTTAAGCTGTTTGCCGGCGGTACGTAGTTTGACAGGTCTGTAGTCGAAATATTTCCCACTGAAATGGCTTCATATTTATAAGATATTTTAGCAATTAAAAGCATGCTAGCCTAAGCGGTAGAAATTGAAATATTTACTTACATGTTCACCCATTTAGCAGTTTATACTGGTAAAACATAGGTTAGCAAACGATATAAGTAGGAAAGCAATTTGTAAAATATGGAAGATAAATTTACATGCGACAAATATTAGAAAAATAGCAATGTAACAGGGAGAACGGCAGTTCACCCGTTACACACCCCTCTTACCCGGAGTAAAGAAAGGATTTTTGAGAAAGAAACCTAAACAAAAAACCTTTCGTAGGCTATAAAAGAAACTACGAAAATAAGTAAAGATATTTAACTATTTCAAAATCAACTTCCTGAATTCTATCAAGATAATATATTTTTTGAAAATGAATACAACGCAATTGAAAGCTGAAGAGGAAAACTACTATTATAAAAGATACGAAAATAATTATGAAGCAATTTGTAAAATATGGAAGATAAATTTACATGCGACAAATATTAGAAAAATAGCAATGTAACGGGGAGAACGGCAATTCACACGTTACAATCAATAAAATAACAGATAATGAAAGTATATTCTTTGTACCTGCAGCTGGTGTTGCCTTAAATAAGAAGCCCAAATACCACCTTCCAAAGTTTTCCGAATTCTTGCCTATATTTCTTAGCTTAAAAGTTTTTACCTGAAATGTGAAAAACTCACTAAACTACTAAAATTAAAAATGTTATGATTTCTGATTCCACAAATTACAATTAATGGTGTTATTGATGAAAATCCACCGAACGTCAAATAGCTCAAACTTATAAAATACACCACAAACGTCACAAATTACACTCTTAAAAAAATAAATGGACAAAAAGCACGAAAGAGTAAACGTTAGAAATCGAACGAATGTCATTATCATATCATTATTATGTCAGAAGGTTTGACTATACCAATTAAATACTTAAATACCTGCATTTCAACAATTTGGGAAGTCCTCACAAATATATTGCTAAATTAATTTCGATTAGTCTCACAGGGAACATATTAAATAGAATATCAGATGAGAAAGATATTGAAGATCAGGATGTCCAGACACCTAAAATGTCAAAATGTCAAAAATATTAAAAATGGCAAAAAAAATAAAAAAGCTAAAATATAAATATTAAAGGTATAACTATATAAACGTGACTATGTTCTATAATACAATATTATTAAGCTAAAAAATATGTCACATTGCAATTCACCCAGGAGACTATTTCATTTTGACACTGCACAATGATTAATTGTCTTTTAGACGTATTTTTGAATTAAATAGTAACTGTAAATACTTCCCAAATAATGAATAATATGTTGCGAGCATGGTTTCAAACTTATATACCTCCAAGTAACAGGAAAGTGACATTTAGAGAAAAATGAAAGCTTCGCAACCTACAAAAGTCCAAGAAATAAAGAACGAAACTATTATAGAGAATAATAGTGCTAAAAAGTAATATAGTGACAAAGCTAAATCTCAGTAGTAAAGTTCAACTGCTCCGTCTCTCCAACCCCTACCCCCAACCATCCATACTTTTTAATTATAGACAGACAGTTAAAAGCGAAATTCGTCTAGCAAGATATAATACAAATAGTACATTTGTTAGTTTCTCATAACCTCATTCAATCGAAAACGGTTTTTCCGAAAATTTGCTGTATTTCTTCTATGATTATTGATGTACATCAGACTGTTTAGTCAGAATATTGATGTTCTTGTGTGAACGTGAAACAAATAACGGAAAGGTAATGGCAAGATGCGGAATCTCTGAAATAATCGTAGACACGACTTACGAACTCCAGCTTTAGACAGTATTCTCACTGCTCTTTTTTGTAACCTGAGTATCACAATACGATTTCACAAGTCAAAAGCTAATAATACACTAAACTAAATGAAGATCAAACAAAATATGCGGGAAACAAAAATGCCGCTTACATAACAATAAAGCATATGTTTTTACAGATCAACAGCCCAAAACTTTTTCTTCGCACTATTCTGAAACACCACATTTCTAGAGTTTACCTAAAATTCATGACCCCAACAGCCTTTTAAATAAAAAATGTCTTTTAATTAATTATAATTATCATCTTAACAACTGTGCACTTTTCTTAGAAAAATTGTCGTATATGCAATTCAAAATACTTCCATACTAGCAAGTTTTGACATAATAAATATACAGGGTGAGTTTTTTTTTTATGGTCAGTATGGGAATCTCGGAAACTAACGGAGATAGTGCAATGGTTAAATTGGGAAAGATTTGCAGTTTTACTGGCCCAATTTAATGACACTTTCGGATTTTTGTAAAAAATCATGGCTTATATTATTATATTTTGAAAAAACGAGATTCTGTCGATTTAGTCAAATCCCTCTAGCTCCTTTGTTTTTGATTTTATAAAAAAATATCAAACTTGAAGGGAATTGTATCCCGAATATGATTGTCATGTCCTCGTTTGCGTGACAGCTCTCGTTTACGAGATATGACACAAACTTATCTTTTTTTGAATGGAAACCATAGTTGGCTATGCTATGACCTCAAAAAATCGGACATTTTTAGAGTTTTTCAACGATATAATACTCGATATAGTTATTCATAAAAATAACGGAGTTATGGATGCTTTTCTCTCTCATTTTCACTTTTAACGTAGGTAGCCATAAAAAAGATTGTTTTCACTTTGACGCTTCCTCATTTGAGAGTAATTCCATTAGTAGTGCTGAACTGACAGTCGATATTGACAAGTTTTCGTGATAAAATGGAATATTCTAACGAAGAAAAACTGAATATGTGGAATGTAATATCATATGCCAAAAAATTCAGTTCGTGCAACTGAGGAATACTTTTATAGATATTTTAATCGTCGTCAACCTGCTCTATGTACATTTAAAAGGCTTTACGATAGTTTACGCAGATATGGATCTTTTACTAAACCAACAAAGGAACATAATCAAATTAACGAAGGAGCACAAATAAATGTTTTGGCAATGGTAAATCAAAATCCATCTACATCAACTCGTGAGATTGCGGCAGAAGCTGGTACATCTCAACGAACTGTAGTTAAGGTACTGAAAGCGCACAAGTTCCACCCGTAGAAATTCTCAAACTTTGCATACTGGTGACGAACATCGACGTATTTTGTTTTGTACATTGTTTAGAGACACGTGCTTTGACAATCTACAATTTCCATTAAAGGTTTTATTGTCAGATGAAACTAGATTTACTAACTGCGGTATGTTCAATAGACACAATGAGCATATCTGGGCTAAAGAAAACCCTTCCCATGTAGAACAAAGACGACCCCTGATAAAATTTGGTTTTAATGTTTGGTGTGGTATCATAGGGTCTACTATTCTGGGGACTTTTATCTATGACGAATCACTTACTGGGGAGCGCTACTTGCATTTCTTGCAATACACTTTTCAAGACATGTTGCATAATTTAAATTTGAGAACTCGTTTAGAAATTGAGTGGATCCAACATGATGGAGCACCTGCTCATAACTCGTTATTAGTAAAATAGCACTTAGATAATATCTTTCCAAACTCTTGGATAGGAAGAAATGGCCCACGCGAATGGCCACCCCGGTCTCCCGATTTGGCAGTTATAGACTTCTATTTATAGGGTGCGCTAAAAAACAATGTATACAAAAGAAAGTATGAGACAGTTGGTCACCTAAGGGAGGCGGTATTACAAGCAATTGAAGAAATTGATAGGCGGTCTGTGAGGAAAGCGGTAATATCAATCTTAAAAGATGCAATTTTTGTCTAAATAACAATGGTGAATTTTTCGAACATAAATTGTAACCATTATGGTTTCCACTCAAAAAAAGCTAAGTTTGTGTCATATCTCTAAAACGAGAACTGTCACGCAAACGAGGAGAATCATGTTCGGAATACAATGCCCGTCAATTTTGATATTTACACTTTTTTTATAAAATCAAAAACAAAGGAGCTAGAGGGATTTGACTTAATCGACAGAATTTAGTTTTTTCAAAATATCTAATAAGCCATGACTTTTTACAAAAATCCGAAAGTGTCATTAAATTGGGCCAGTTAAACTGCAAATCTTTCCCAATTTAACCATTGCTCTATCTCCGCTAGTTTCCGAGATCCCCATACTGATTATCAAAAAAAAACTCACCCTGTATACTGTAATAAACCTGTCACCAAAACACTTCCTATGATTAAAAAAAATGGTGACGACGTGACATTTTACTAAATCAACATACACAATTGCCCACTGATATAACAATGCAATGTAATCGTATTATCAACTAAACGATGACTTCTACCAACAAGATGTTGGCATAGCCATGACTACTTGTCTATTCCCTGCCTTAAGTAACATGTTCATGGAAAATTTAATGAGCAGATATTTTGGAAAGCAAAATCTTAGAGACGTACCTACATGAAATTTTAAACAACTTCAAATACAAAAAAATAAAATATACAATATACGACCTCGATAACATAGAAACAACTATACAATTCACTATAAATATTTAACAGAACAACAAACCATTTTGGACAGAAAACCGACTCACTCACTGTAACTTTAGTAATCCATAAACAGAGAAATTAGGTAGCAGTATCCTGATATGAAAAAATTCAATAAAGAAAACAAACTTTTATTATATTTGTACTTTTTGCTAACAATTTTCCTAAAAAGTCATTAATAAAGAATTAAGCAAAAATTTACACAAAACAATAGGAAATGATCAACACTAAACTCCCCCAGGCAATCACACTACGACAATACCCACGGTTGGTTGTTCAAAGAGACTAAAAAGGGTGGGCGACAAATTTAATATTAAATATACATTCAAAACCAGGAATACACTTATCAATCCTCAAATGTATCAAAAAAATTCATATAAGTATTGAATAAAGAAATGATAATACGAAAAATCATAATTTATGCACAAGCATGGGACCTTGTTCATAAAATACAATTTCATATTAGATAAAACGAACACAACACTAAACGAAAATTAAAATAGTCTACTGTAATTTCATTAAATGAAACGATAGCATCTTTCAACTACCCTAGTATTCAGTTTTCGATACTTGAAGATGAAGTTAGTACTAATCATATCCTTTCGAAATTCCTATTTAGAGGTAGTTGATTAGTTAGATTAAAACAAAAACATTGTCTTAATTTGTTTAATTAATACAATGCTTTTCTATTTAATTAAAATGATTTTTGATCAACCTAAGACCATTAGAATCATAATTGATAAGGTTTTTGCTAGGTTTTTCCTAATGACTTTAATATAATTTCGAATATTACTTTCTCACATTCTTACAACTTGAAAGGAGCTTTATTAATTCTACGATTTATAATTATTACTATTTATTAAATAACAGTAAATTCTAGTAATAACGTTATTTCATATTGTTAAATGACTTACACTTTCTTATAATTGCTACTGAGAAATGCATTTGACATAAATCTAGAAATTCTTAATAAATAATAATAAATTATCGTATGTAATATCACACTGCTACAAAAGGAAACTCTAATAGTACAGTGACTGGGAAAATCCCTGGAAAATTTTTGCCAGCAAATCGATTTGTCTGAAATTTTGACAGTAGGTTGAGAATAGCATAAAAAAGAAAACTTATATTGTCCCAATGTGTGATCTTGCCCAGCGGGTGAAAGCCACCCGTTCTAGGGGATGGAAATTAAAATGGTAAAAATATGTACGTAAACAGTTCCCTTTATAACATTTTTTCTAAATTTTTGACAATGTTCATTTTTCGTCTAAAAAACACGTTTTTGGCGATTTTTCTCGAATAAGTGGAAAAATTGAAGTCCTAGAAAAATATATACCTATTCAAGAAAATAAAGTATATAAAAAATGAAAAATGTTGTTTTTTTTTATGTAGGAGCAATAGATGTTATGATACGACTGGTTAAGATTAGTTCTTGTCTGATGGCCTCCAAATTTGCAGCGTTTAACGTGAAATAACTAAAAAAACAATTCTCTGAACATTTTTTGAAGTGCTTCAATTCTTCAGAATAATATCAATTTTAAGCCATTAGTATAAAAATTGACGGAGTTATGGTCAAAAAAGCAGCTAATTGAATTAATTAAAAAATACTGCAATAAAACTGATATATTTACCACCAGATTTTACATTAAAGGCTTTCCTTCTACAATTTACTTTATTTAGATGATTTCAAAATATCCTGAAAGTTTCTGCTACTTAGAATGCATATTTTTGAACATTTTTAACCTAAAAAAAACAAAGAATTATGTTTTTTTAAATAACATGCAAAATAAAAAAACCAATACAAAAAAAATGTTAGAGAGCAAAAATTTAGCATTTTTCCCCTAAAATATTTTGCTTTTGTTATTTCCACTGCACAAAAATTACCCGAGATATCACGGTTTGAAGGTAGCGGTCGATAGTAGAGGCCAGGTTTATCAAACACTTTAATCTAAAAAATCTCGAAAACAAGGCGTTAAAAATATTGAAATTCATAGGGGTGTTGTAGTTACAATTTCCTTTAAAATGTATTTTGAATTTTTACGATAGCTTTAAAATTAAGAAAGGTATCCTTATAAAACTGACCTGATTTACACAATTTAGTATATTCAAGCAGATAGCAGGCGAGGAAAAAAGGAGCAAACCAAGCAGCTGTTGAACATCTGCTCATGGCGCTATGTTTACTTGGCTGTATTCAGTGTATTTTAAAATTTTTATTTTAGCCTTGATTTTTTAATAATTTCACAAATTATGGTTTTGAACGGTTAAAATACCTTAATAAATTATTTATTAAACCACGACTATACAGAAGATTATTATTTGTTATATATTCGTATAAAAAAATATTTGAAAATAAGAAAAAAGGTTTTGTCATTAAGGGTAGTTCCTAAGGGTTGTACCTTGTACCATCACTATACAGATTTTAATTTTTTATATATACGTCTAAAAAGTATTAAAAATGATAGAAAAATATTTTCAGTTTCGGACTTTTTTCTCCCCAATTACTGTACTCTTGGAAATATTTGTTCTGTATGTTATTCACTACTCAAGAGATAAACAAAAACCTTTTGCAACTGTACATTTAACTTTATGAATTACCTATTATAGCATATTGTAAATATTAGTCAATACTTTTATACTTTTTATATTAGACAAAAAATCCCTATTTTTCAGTTGTGAATGTGGTTGTTCGCTTAATATTTTCCATGTTTCTGCGCATTTCGCATCATATGCGGTTCACAAAACCACCTTTATCGTAGAAATGTGAAACTTTCGTAGAGAATGTGTGTTCATCGAGATGAACTTTACATGTTCAATTGAATTTTATGTTTCATTCGATTCTGCCTGGTTATGGCGCTGATAGTACATAAAAGTTAGACAATGAAAAAGCGGAGAATAGAATTCCATTGAAATTTAATCATCCGCGTTTTTTACTAAGCAACGCGAAAAATTTGAAAATTCGAAAACTGTATGGCTCAAATTAGAATGGTTGTTGAGCCATTAGACAGAAAAAATCTTGACAATTACCAAATTTATGAATGGCTATCATGAAATATACCTACCCAAAACATATTGGTCAAACAAAAACATACTATTATAGAATTTATGAATTGGGAATTGATAATGGAATTGGAATAAGAATAAATAACCAGTTTGTTAGAATAAATGTATATATGTAATTTATTTACCATAATTATTTGATTACTTTGTTGTTATTTTGTTTTAAGTACCTACCAGATAGTTACTCCAAATATTTTGAGAATAAGATAGGAAGATGTTTGTAAATATCTAAAATTAATGAATTGATCAATAAAGGTGGAAAAGTTATTTGCTCAATGCAGATTCAAGATGGATAAAATAGAAACACTTGATTGTAATGAACTGTTGGTTGCATATAAGTGGAAGGAACAATAAAGCAATTTATAAAAATGCAGTCTTTATCATATTCCAATCATGTGTTTAATGTAAATTAAAAACCTACCATGTTGTGAATTGTTACCCTATTAAAATGTGATCCAAATTAAAGCTGATGCATGTCAAAGATTTCTTTCTGTAAATTTTATTAAAAACTGCGATATGGGTGTTATCGACTTTTAACAAGTCACTAGCAAGCGGCTGTTTTCCAGATAGGTGGAAAATAGTCCCCATATTAAGTTTGCCGATTAGAATGTTGTCAATAACTACTGGTCTGTATCTCTATTAAATTTACCTTGTAAAATTTTTGAAAATATTCTGGTTAATGGGAAAGCAGCTTGGCAAATTCCTCGAAGTTTCCTTGGACTTCCATCGTCTTGAAGTGGTTGATCTCACAACGTTTCAATAGCTGTGTATCTGCTATCGTCATCACCTGATTTAGTAATGTATAAATTTTTAAAATTAAGATTTAAATTAAATTGGTAATGTTTCTTATTTTCTCCTTATTTCGTTAACTAACATTAAAAGAGTTACAAATATAATTGATACAAATTTCTTAATTGAAAAAGTTGAATAGAATGAAAGAAAAGGAAGGAGAAGCGTGTTAATATCGATTCTCAATCAATAGTTATCAACAGCAACCAGATGAGTAATATTTGCATTATTATAATCGCATTATAAACAATTTGCAGGTTTTTTTCAATACTCGGCGTATTAACTGCGGTGGGTCTTCGATTTCCATCTGAAGTTTGGGAAATGGGTTAAAAACACATCTAAACTTAAGCAGGAAACGGCCGTTCTTTAATTTCTAGAGAAGGTGAGGGGCCACCAAAGAACGGAAGTTTATTATCAAACTGATATTTCCACTGAGCAGTAAAATGAAAATTTAATAGTATGGGAGCTGGTGACCTTCAAATTTTGTTATCGCGGAAAAAATAAATAATATTATCGGGGAGTACGTGACACTCAAGCGTCTATATGGCAACATTGAAAAACGCCCATCTAAACTGGAAGTGCATTTCGTCCCAACTTTAGTTTCCCGTAACTATTTACCTTTCTTAGAAACAAATTACATGAAGGAGTTTCAAATAAATTGTACGTGTATGTTGAATATACTATCTTATGTAGTGATGCAATAAAGTAAATACTACGAGATTAGTATATTACAAGAACTGCTAACGTTTATGAAATTGAATTAAAAATTTAAGAAAAATAAAAAAGGCGAACATATTTTTTCCAAAAGCTTTTTTAGATATCTGGACATGGGTGTAGTTCTAAAGCTATTTCCGGCATAAACGCAGTATTCGCGAGACGGGCGGTGATTTCCGTCAATGTGACAGCAACTGCGAGCGAAAAAATACCAAATGAGCGATGTGACAACACAAAATCGCTACTATCGCACGAATTTATTTTCCAGTAAGGAACTGAAGAATGCTTTTTATGTGTTTGATAGTTTGAAATGAGACAACGCACTCGTGTGAAGCTCTATTTATGCTGTCAATATTGTATGATATTTCATTGTATAATTTAGAAGTTATACTTTAATTACTTTTATTTTACATTATGCTCACCTCAATTATTCGTTTCACATTTTTTTTAGTTAGAATTGTTTTAGTCGACAGAGCTTTTAAAGACACTTTTACATAAAGGAAACTTGGAATTATCTTTAAGGGATATTATTCCTGTTATTAATGTGCTCCCAGTTGATCATCACAACTTATTGTTTTCCAATGACAAAGCATTATTGTCAGATATTAGTTTCTTAATTGCGTTCTTTCACCTGAATCATATTCATAAAGTTGACAACCAGTGAAACTGAATATACCCAAACTTTATAGGTTAGATTTCCTAATCTGGATATTGACCAAACATTTTAATATATACTCAGGTCAATTGTAAAATACGTCTCACTTACAAAATTTCATTCCTTTTCCTTATACGAAAAACAAAGTTAAACAATTTAAATGCTATCATTCAAACTTGTCGAAATTCCATTCACGCAATCTTCAAAAGGTAATATCTTTACAGATTCTTTCCCTTCCGAAGATAATGAAACCGTTAAGACAGAAGTTTCCTGAAACATCCAATTTCGAAATACTTTTCCAGACATTTAATTATTATTCTATTGAGAAACATTTCAATGAAAAACTGAAAGACTGAGTGGAAAAGAGATACTTGGAAGTAATTTTAAATAACTTTACCTAAATTCATTTTCAAGTAGGGACTTAATTTCAACATTGATGAAATGTGATCCTTCTATATTCATCAATGCTGATAAAAAAGTGTTCCTGAAAGGTGTACGAAATTAGAATAGAAAGATAATTAATTACTAAAATAATCAGTCTGTCATTCGCAAAGTAGTGGATAAATTAAAGTTACACTGTTATTAAAAAAAATCAAACCCATCGAACATTTTTTTATTTTAGAGTTTTATTACTGGAATATACAGGGCACTTCCAGAAAAAGATATGACCCCATATTTTTTTAAAATCAACCCCCAATCAGAAAGGGCATGATAAATTTAAAAAATATTAATTAAGGCATTTTTTAAGACAAATTAACAATAGAAATCGAAAAATATCTTCGAACTTAAATGTTGTTTTTCAATCTAAGATTTAAAATAAATTCATTGTGAACGTTCTGAATGTGCAGCAACATTTTCATTTTGCGGGATAGGAACGACTCCCAAACAGAAATGGTAAAATTTAATGTGATTTCCTATAATGGATATGGTTGTGATTCTCTGGCACGTGACGTCAGGTATGAATATTTCAAATGTTATTCTTCTTCTTTTCTCTCCCACTCCCTTTGAAGGTTGACGATCCAAACAATTGACATTGTTTTTGATGTACAGCCAAACCATCTAGTACAGGGGGTGGGAACTCATATAGGCGAGATTGTACCACAGTTGAATGCGCCCTCTAGCATTTTCAAGCGGCCCTAAATAAGACGGTTGCTCGCACTCGTTTGAAGTTTTTCGGTTGTTATCGGTTACCGTCGTTGTCGTCCATTTTTGGTAAGATTTATTGTGGCATTGTATCATACAAAAAAATGCCTTATTATTCTAATATTGGAGCATTTCTTTCTTAGATTTCTGAATGTTTCAATCAAGCTTCTAAAAGGTAATACATTACAGTATTTACAAGATAACTTATTAATTATATATTTTTTAGACAGTATATTACAATTTAATAGCAAAAAAAATATGACTTCAGCGAATCAACAATCAAAAACTGTATTGCAAATGCCCGGCTTTTGGTAATTTGTGAAGCTCAGTTTAAGGAGGGTGCACGAGAGTAAAAGTTTGAATCCACTTTTACTGGTATGTTCACATTTCTCATATATTCTTGTAGTTCATATATTATTTCTTTTTAAGTAATGAGAGAAGTGTGGGAGACAATTTTGCATGGTTTTCACCAGAAAAAGATCCGGTTACCACTTGCAGCCCCCAATTGTTAGTGAAAATTCCTAAAAAAGTGTACGGAGGTAAGAAGAGGCTTTTCAGAAAATTTTTTGAAATCATGCATCAGAGTCCACCAGTTCAGAATGTCAAATTATACAAGCCTTCCAAGGTAAGCAATTTAATATTGGTTTTTAAATTATTCATAATTTCTTTGTTTTTTTTAGGAGTGAACTATCAAAATGGAAGAGAACAGCAAGGTGAGCCACAAATTTGATCACGTCACAGTGGTTACAACACTTGAAGAAGAAAAAATGCAAACTAAGGTATTTAAAAATGTAAACAGTAGAAGTCAAATGAGAAAACAACAGTTAAAGCCAAAGGGCAGATGCTTTTCATAAATGATGAAATTTTGCTTTACTTATCAATATATAAACAAAGTGGCAAAAGTTATAAATATTTCTTAAAAGGTTTTTGTTTACTACCTTACTAAAAACTCTTAAGTAATCTTGTAAATAGCATTATTTTTAATTGTTGGTACAATGAGCATATTTTAGAAAACTGAAAAAAAGTCTCTTGTTTTTTTTAGATCTAATGTTTATTTCTCAAAGCATGTTACTATTTTTTGTGAGTATTATGTATTTTGATATGATTTATTATATGAGTTTTTTAATATGTACTATTTCCCTAATATTTGTTAGTTTTTGTGGGAGTTGTATGTATATTTACTATTTTGGGTATCATTTATATTGTATTGTATACTACTCTAAATGCAAAAGAGGTAGAAAATAAAAATTCAAATATACAGTATATTGCATAAAGAAGCAATCATCACAAGTTGCTTTCAATATATATAGGTTCCTCATTGTTGTTGTGGTTCATCCAGTTTGTTTAGTTTAAGTTATCGATGTAACAGTTAACCTATTTGAGTGAACTTGGATTTGCATTTTTTGAAGGTAATATTGAAAATTAATATCAAAATGTTACCTTTAAAAATGTTAAATGCGAGTTTACCGAAGCGACAAGTTAACTTTTCATACAGACCTTAAACTAAAAACAAATGTATATTGGTAACAACAGGGAAACAAATATTTGTAAACTGTTAATGTTATGTTTGTACCTTTTTTGCTATTATTGTTCGGTGTGAATAGTTTAATATTTAATTGTATTTGTAATATATTTTATAAATAAAATCAAAATTATTTGGGGATTTTTATTTCGCCATAGTATTTTTTTGGAACGATAAGAACTAGCAGAGAAACACACCGATTAGATAGTGTGCAGATTCCTTTTTTATCGGCAGTTAAATTCATACAGATAACTGTATCTCGAAATACACTAATGTACATTTTTACTATTTGTTGAAAATGATAGATGGCGAAGACTGTCATTTTTGGAACACAATTTTTAACACAGTTTCCTATCTATTCTCTATTGTATGATCTGTGATCTAGTAGTAACTATGTTGTCGCCGAGAGCACACGTGTGTGCGCTCTGCTCTGACAATTTTATAGTAAATTCGAAGTGTATAAAATGTGATTTTTGTCAAAACTCGTACCATTTAGTATGTACGAAAATTAAGGATGTAGTGCTGAAATCCAAACAAGAAAATGCAAGCATTAAGTGGTTCTGCAGTAACTGTCTAAAAAAAGTTGAACTGAAATTAAAACAAGAAGAAACAGAAGATATCAGTATATTAAAACAAAAGAAGTGTTCGAAAAAACAGAGAAGCGTATAAGTCTAATTCAACAACAACAGCCTAGGTATTCTGAAGCTGTAAAAAACAGAAGTAAAATTGAACCGTTAATTATAAAACCAAAAGTTCCAAATCAAAACAGTTCAGTAACAAAAAATGTATTAGAACAAAAAATTCGGCCAGCGGAGATCGCTGTGTCTGTTTCAAAGGTGAAGCCGGTTTCACACGTATGTGTTGTACATTGTGATGAAAAACAATCATTGGAAAACTTAAAAACAAACATGCAAAAGGAAATGGGGAAGATTATGAAGTATTGACAGGAAAAATGTTAAATCCAAAAATAAAGGTACTGAATATAAGGGAGGAACAGTTACAAGAAGTGAGTTTCATTGAAAAGATAGAAAATCAAAATTTTCCTGATACTATGAGAAAGGGGATAAAACTGGTACATAAATACAAAACGGCAAAAAATAGAAAAAGTACGGTAAATGTAATTTTGGAATTAAGCAGTCAACACTACAATTATTTAAAAAATAAAAAAGATCATTTAAACATAGGATGGGACAGTTATCGTTATTTCGAATTCATTAGTGTGCTACGATGTTTTCGCTGCTGGCGTTTCGGCCATCACGCTGAAAAATGTACAAATACTGCGGACATTTGCCCTAAGTGTAGTGGAAATCATAAACAATCAAACTGTGATAACGACACATTAGGATGTACAAATTGTAAATATGCTTCTCAAATTTTAAAAATTCCAAATATAAATTATAATCATCATGTATTTGATAGAAACTGCCCTAGTTATAAACGGCAAGTAAACATAACAAGAGAAAAAATTAAGTATATATAGCCACTACAGTCAAAGAAAAATAGTCTTATATTACTTATAAACATAGAGGGTCAGACAAAAAATCATGTTCAGTTGGAACAAACCATAGATCAATATAAACCTATGGCAATTGTTGTTACTGAAACACATATTACTCGGGATATAGAAGATTCTGAAATTGCTGTAAAAGGGTACAATCCTTTCATAATATACTCTGATAGCCGTCATACAGGGGGAGTCACCATATACGTTAAAATTGTTTAAAATGTGAAACGATTACAACTTTCGATAGAAGCAAAGAATATTGGGGAATTTTGGTGAAGTTAAATCTACTTAAGGATAGGGTGATAGTAGGTGGAGTCTACAGATCACCAAATGGTATGGACATAACAGACTTTTTTAATAAGTTTGAATCAAGTTTAAACGAAGAGGATGTAATTAGGAATAAGACAATAATAGCAGACGACTTTAACATAAATATGCTGGAAAACTCCCAATATAAGAAACGAATATTGAATATTACAACTACATTAGGGTTCAAGCAAATTATAACAAAACCTACACGATGTGCTAAAGACATTAAAACGCTAGTGGACCATGTTTATACAAATTTTACTGAATTACAAGACACTGACAGAATATATCCTATTAAAGGTGACCATGAAACTATTGGACTACAATTAAACTATGAAGAAATAACAATAGAGAAAAAACACTATTTTCGAGACTTACACGATTCTAAACTTCGGGAAATAAAACTGGAACTAATAGGACAAGAGTGGAATTATACAACTATTAATGCAAATACTTTGTACCAAAATTTTAGTGACAATGTAACCAAAGCTATCGAAGATATATCACCACTAAAAGGAGTATTGTTCAAAAAAAAGTATCAATGGTTGGATGATGAAATAAGAAGGGAGCAGAAGGAGTGGGATAGACTGTATAATACTTTCAAATTTACAAATAGTATCAACGATTTTGAGGACTATAAAATACAAAGATACAAAGTTGTAGCATTGATTCGTAAAAAGGAGAAAGATTATTACGAAAGGAAAATCTGTGAAAATCGTCACGATAGTGAGAAAATGTGGAGGACCCTCAAACAAATTGTAAATAAGAACACAAAAACTATTAATATACGTGTATAAATATTGAAAATGGTAATGTAGAGAACTCATTGAATAACTTTTTTATAAATAGTGTGGAGGATATTGTAACAAGCATTCCTTTACCAGATATTGAATTTAAGGAAGAAAAAATTGAAGTGAATACCAAGTTTACAGGTTTTAAAAAAATTTCGTTAAATAAGTTAAAGAAAACAATAAATAATTTAAAAAATAAGTCTTCGGGGGACACTGTGATGTCGGTAAATACGCTAAAAAAGTTATTTGAGGTTATTGGGTATCCCTTATTAAATATAATAAATACATCACTGGAAACTGGTATAGTGCCTACAGCTTTAAAAGGTAGTGTTATCATACCGGTGGCAAAAGTTACTCATCCTAAGCAACCAGAGGAACTACGTCCAATAAATCTACTTCCAATTGTTTTAAAAGTTCTAGAAGTGTTGGTTCATGAGCAATTGATGCTATACTTAGAACAGAATCAAATATTCTATGTGGGTCAATCTGGATTCCGAAGAAAACATTCCTGTGAAAGTGCATGTCAGTTTGTGATGTCACAGTGGAAAAAGCAAATAGATGTAGGTAACATTGTTGTAAGTGTTTTCATTGATTTAAAAAGGGCTTTTGAGACAATAGACCGCAAAAAATTGATAAACGTTTGTAGAGTATATGGAATAGAGGGGACGGTTCTTAAATGGTTAGAAAATTACTTGAGTAATAGATATCAAACTACTAAAGTAGATAATAAAATATCACACAAAATTGAGGTCAAATATGGGGTACCACAGGGAAGTGTCCTGGGCCCTCTACTTTTTATACTCTACATAAACGATATAAATAAATATATTTGTAATAGTTTTGTTAATTTGTATGCGGATGATACCGTGGTATCTTTAGCAGGAAGAAACTTTTTACAAGTAGTGCAAACAATAAATAAAGATCTAGACATTTTAAAAAATTGGCTAAGGTTTAAAAAATTAAAACTTAATCCTAATAAAACAAAATGTATGATTTTCGGAACAAGACATAACTGTAAATCATTTGATGAGGGAAACTTTGAAATAAATGTTCATGTAGATTATATGGTAAAAAACTAGTGATAAGTAATAGATCGAGTTAAACGAAATAAACTGATGTACTGCTTCAGGTAATTGTGCTAGATGCATCCGAGTATAAGGGATATGTTATATAGGCTAAAATTTCTTAATATTAAACAAATGGTTGAGGAAGCAAATTTGATATTTATATATAAAATCAGAAACGGTTTAATTCCTCAGTTTCTGACAGGTTTTTTGATAAAAAGATCGGACATGATAAATTATAATTTAAGAATAGGGGACCAGTATTTTATAGGGAGGTTTCACACTGATGTGTTAGAAAAAACATTGTTTGTGGAAGGGTTACGGGTATACAATTCTCTTCCAGAAACGATTAAAACTATTAAAACATCCCATAATGTAAATATGTATTTTAATTTAATTTAAATGTTTTGTATACACTTGTTAAAAATGTAATATGTAAAAAAGATGTTATATCCTAGCTTAAAGCTAAAACAAAGCATTATTATTATCTTCGTAAATCCTTCTTCCAAGAGTTTTGGCCTTGCCCAACTGATCGTTTAGCTTGGATCTTTCCTTCGACCTTTAGGCGTTGTAATCCACCTTTTAACATATGACCAAGCCATTACTTGTTTTTTAACACCAGTTCATTGCATCTTTATAGTAAGAGAGCAAATATTTAACAACTGGTTATACATCGCTTATTATATAGCTAAGTCCGGGGCCAGGTGGTCAACTTCTTTCAGCACGACTCCACACCTAAGGAGGTACAGCCAATGCAAATTAAATGTCTCAACAGATGCGGAGGCCACACGAGAGAGACCCTGTGCATCCACTCTCGGCATCTCTTATTAACACTTTGTCAACGCTAGGGACAGGCAACTGCGGGTCACTGTTGCGCCACCCCTAGCAAAGGTTGAAATACGGAAACATTACTTGCTGCCACACACGTCCACCGGCTACAGAGACACAGTTCGTGAGCAGGCCACCTATTGAAATGCACAAGAGTTGCATGGGATCTGAGGGTTGAAAACAAGCCGTGAAAATGTAAAACTCATTTATACAGGGTGGACAAGAAATAAATTGCGACCATCAACTTCATTTTTTTCAAATGGAAACATTTGTTTTTTATTTTATTTTTGAATTCTGCATTGCATTCTAAGTATTTTTCATGTACAATGTCCTATACCGAAAATTAACAGTTATTACAAAAATTACATTTATTTCAAAATTGAAGAAAAAAACATCAACATATCAAATTAAATGTTCAAATTGTTAACCATTAACTTCCTGACAATACCTAAGGCGGTTTTCAAATTCTCGTAACATTTCATTTAGCGTTTGTGGCAGGATTCGTTGTATTTCGGCCCTAATTCTATTCTTTAATTCCTTGATATTTTCCGGCTTATTGAAGTAGACTCTCGATTTCACGTAACCCCAAAGATAAAAATCTAACGGTCTTAGATCTGGAGACCTAGCTATCCATTCGATATTACCTCTCCTTCTGATCCATCTATTTGGGAAAATGATGTCAAGATAATCTCGCACTGTTCGCGAATAGTGCGGGGCGCTCCATCCTGTTGAAACCATACCGAATCTGCCAGTGTATTGAGGTCTTCACCATTCGGGTAAAGTTCTGGAGGGCTAAACAGGGTATATGTCATTTTGTAATAGGTCTAAATCCTTTTCCGAGTTAAGTGTTCCTTCAATAAAAAGGACCCACAATTGAAGTACCCACAATTTCGGTCCATATGTTAATTTTTTTAGAAAATTGTGTATGACTTTCCATAAACCAATGTGGGTTTTCTGATGCCCAATGTCGAAAATTTTGCCTGTTTATAGAACCATTTAAACAAAAGTTGCCTCTTCGAAAAAAAACTATCTTACTTGAAAAGTGCGGGTTGGCATCGCATTTATTCATCATTATTTCGCAAAATTCTACTCTCCGGTCCAAATCATCTTCATTAAGTTCCGGAACTAAATAAACTTTGTATGGGTGCCATTAATTTCTATGCAAGCATTTTAGAACAGAAGATATACTTATTGACTGTTCTGCGGCTATTTGGCTAGTGGATTTGTGAGGATTTTCTTGTAAATAGAGCAAAACATTGTATATCTTCTGGAAGATGTTTGGTTTTGTAATTGTCTCTTACGTGGCCAAATTGTAGAAACTTTTTTTTATTTTTCTGACTACTTCTTCTATTCGCTGCTTTTCAAACGCGCTATACTTTGAAACTTTCCAACTGCACTTGACAACTACTTATTTGAAGTAAAATTATAGTACAGTTTCTTTGGAAAAAACTAGTGTTAAAAACTCCACCATTAAAAAAAAGCTTTTTCCATTCATGAAACTAAAACACCGCCAACAATCAGAAAAACCAGACGTAAGTAAATAGGTTCAAACCACGGTGTATTCAAACCAATAAACATCTTATTTTTACAGTTGTTTTCTTAACTTTAGAAAGAAGTGCAATTTTTTTTAATAACTGTTAATTTTCGGTATAGGGCTTGTACATGAAAATTTAGTAGTATTCAATGCAGAATTCAAAAATTAAATAAAAAACAAATGTTTCCTTTTGAAAAAATTAAGTTGTAGTCCATTTATTTCTGCCCACCCTGTATAAATGAGTTATCATCACAAAACCGCAGTCCAAAAAAAAACACGTGTCCGACGTTTTTCAAAAAAAACGACACCTGCATTTTAAATTACTTGTTCCAACCCACGCATTGTTAAGTAAAATTATAGTACAGTTTCTTTGGAAAAAAACTAGTGTTAAACCAATTTGTCATAAAAATTGGATATGTGCACAAATATAGATTTTTTTCAATTTTATTAATTTAATAATAAATATACAATTTTATTTCATTAAAAAAAATTGTGTTAATAAAATAGAAAAATATCTTTTAACCCAATTTTTATGAAAAATTAGTTTAAATGGAATAGTCATGAGAACAAACAAACGGCCAGGTTTTATTATAAATTATATATGCAAAATACATAATCAAGTTTATTTCCATATTATTGCAAAAGAAGTCAAATTATATAAAACAAAAAAAACTGACAAAAATTATAAAGACGCATTTCATTATAAATGGCGAGTTGACCTATCATAATCATACCAAATTTATTAAATAGTATGTATTAACATAAACATTCTGAGTAAACTATGAAACAAAAACAATGAAAAAATATATTTCAACAAATTGTATCCAATAATAAAATCAACCTAAATTTTAATTCTTCATGATGCTGATTGGCCTTTTTATCTGAAGATAATTATGAAACCATTTCCTACTAATTCTTTGATTCCTTAGACGTACATGGAATGGATGCCAATTTTATCCTGCATGAAAAGGAAAATAGAATTCAAACATTTTCTAAGTGTTGAAGGTGAAGGTAATTTGAAACAACTACACAAAAAACAATAAGACTTTGGTCCTTTTTATATAATGTTTTCTTTAAACTCCAAATAGGTTTTTCCTTGGTGCATTTATCAATAGTGAATTCAGAAAATCCATACCTGTAGCACTAGAAAGAAATGCATATTTTTTTTAATAACTGTTAATTTTCGGTATGAGAAACATTTGTACATTTAATCTTTGTCAAAATACCCTGCTTACTGCCCTGGAAGGGCTGGTAAATGAACATCTGCATATTTGACTACTAGAAGATGGTCCTGTACAAATATCACATACTTTGAAATTTTTGCAGTTGTATGTAACCTTACCAAAGAATGTCGTTTTAAAGGTACTGCAGGTTCATAACTTTCTATAGGTTTATTTTCATTTAAGGGACAAGAAATACTACTGTTAATATGGATTCATCAACACTACTGGATTAAATAGTGTTGGTATCGCATGTTTAAAATTAGCCTTCTTTTTAAAGTACTTGTAAAGTATTTTGGCTTAAAATGGTCTTCACATATAAAACCAAAAGTATGAGTAAATGAAACCAGATCTGAACAGTTTTCATTAATTATGTCAAACCATTTTTTCCTCATTTCTAAATTGCTAGGAAAAGAAAAAAAATGCTTTTGATTTACATTACTCAAACCCCTATGATATGTGTTCTTTCAACAATTACTCCATTTTAAATTATTAATTATTAAAACACTCATCTAGATATTCGCCTTTCGAAAATCGACTGGTTGTTTGCTACTACAGAAGATGACTAAAAAAGAAATGGGTAAATTATAGTATTTTATCTGTTGCCTACAGTAAGTAAAATGAATAACGATGGTAAATTCAACTTACGAAATCAGTTCAATCGAATTATTTTAAATTTATAGCCAATTACTTTAAGACAATCAAATATAATTCAAATTCAAATTTGAAATGTGCAGGAAGTGAAAACAAAATTGTAAAGTTATAGAGAATTGTCCTACATTCTAAAATATCTAAAGTAAATCATCATATAATAGAGGCGATAAGATATAATAACGTATTTCTAGTTATAAAAATATTTGGTGAAAACCCAAGAACAGACATGCATTTGATCAAACTACGAACGTTCGTCTGTGATAGAACCTGTACGAAGCGCCCCCTTCGTACAGGCCCGCTTAGGCCAGAAACTACACTTGTCCGTGTTTCCAATTTAGCATATCCAATTCGGTGCTCTCTCATTTCCTTCTCTCTGGATGGTAAAGTCACGACTTTAAGGCAGAATCACATCTGCCCTCTTCAGGTCGATTCGCATACTTCTCGTAGCCTTCTGCTTACGCTTCTAGTTACTGGAATATTGTACAGTGCATCCCATTTTGGTTGAGATTGCCAGGTTACTAGGTTGTTATTGAAGATAGAGTTTTGCGGTTTTCACATACCTGTTCTACTTTTTTGTGAAACTCAGGATGGCCATATCAGATTTTGTATAAGTGTTTCCATTTATAAGATACAGGGCGATATTGATGATTTATACTTTTTGGACCCCTTCTATATCTACGAAGTTATTAGAAATACTCTTGCGCTAAGAACTACGTCTATTAGAAAATTTTGCATAGAATCCAGTGGAGTACTCAATTTTTTTTCCGAGTATGGTTTTGAAGATACTACACAACATTATATATTTTTAAATGGAACACCCTGTATTTTATTATTTCATTGAATTTTAATGTATAATACATTTATTTCATTCATTTCTCGATTTTCTTTGTTATACACATTTGATCGAGGTTTAGGATATGCACCAAAACTTAGTAAATTATTTTTTAGTCTTAATATAGTTGCTAGACTAGGTTGATGCCTCTCTGGATATCTGAAAGTTTTAAAAACGCGATTTCATGAAATATCTTATGGTAAAATACTCGTACTTTATACCATAAGATATTTCATGGAAATCGCGTTTTTAAAACTTTTAGATATCCAGAAAGGCATCAACCTAGTCTAGCAATATTAAGAGTAAAGAATAATTTACTAAGTTTTGGTGCATATTCTCGATCAAAGGTGTATAACATCGAGAAATGAATTGAAATAAACATGTGTGAGCTAGCGTTCATGCCTATCCCCAGACTTCTTGTGCGAAATTAGAAAATTACACTGGATTTCAATCACGGGTCAAAGTATATAAATTTGAAAACTTACGAATTCTCTTCCAGCTATTATCAATTATCAACCAGCAAACTCACGAATAATTATTTATATAATGATCTTGTAAACTCAAACACGATAAAACACAATAGTTACTAACAATGACAGCTTGATCAGATTTGCGTTTTTCTCTCTAGCGCTCACTAGATAAAATATTGTTCCGAAAGGCGGAATTCTATAATAATTTTAAATACTTTCATGCGAGATGGAAAGGTTTGCCAATTATGTGTTAGGGAAAATGGACAACAATTTGAACAGTTAAATCAATAACGTAATAAATAATGTCCAAAATTAATTTTAAGATAGATATTTGATTTGTAATACTTGTTCTGTTTGTTATACATAATGAACGATGTATAACTATTTATTAGTTGCTTTTAGATACCTAAATTTCGTGTTTCATGTTATTGAATTATTGTTAACTTTATTTTTTTGCTGATAAACTCCTATAAAAAAACTCAAATCGAATTATTTGTTTGATTCTCCTTTTAAATGGAAAATACATGGCCTACTAGCAAAAAACTCAGCTTTTTAGTGTTTTTTAGCATTTCTAATAATACAATGTGTATTGTATTATACATTATTTTAAAGGAAAAAAAAATAACGAATTCAATGAAATAATAAAATACAGGGTGTTCCATTTAAAAATATATAATGTTGTGTAGTATCTTCAAAACCATACTCGGAAAAAAAATTGAGTACTCCACTGGATTCTATGCAAAATTTTCTATTAGACGTAGTTCTTAGCGCAAGAGTATTTCTAATAACTTCGTAGATATAGAAGGAGTCCAAAAAGTATAAATTATCAAAATCGCCCTGTATCTTATAAATGGAAACACTTATGCAAAATCTGATATGGCCATCCTGAGTTTCACAAATTCACAAAAAAGTAGAACAGGTATGTGAAAACCGCAAGACTCTATCTTCAATAACAACCGAGTAACCTGGCAATCTCAACCAAAATGGGATGTACTGTACATCGTCATTTTACCATCGATCCCTGAGGGATCAGTTATCAACTACGCGGATGAATTCCCGAAAACCATCAAATACATTTAGTGCCCGCGAAAACTTAAACACACACACACATATATATATATATATATATATATTATATACAGGGTGTCCCATGGTTCTGGTCTCGGATGATCGATGCGCAGTTATGATAGAAGATAGAATTTTCAAAATTTAAACACGGGCCGTCACATATCACCAAATAAAAGTTATCACTAACCTTTAAGTCGAAGCTCTGTGTTTTCTTGGTTCTTCTTTCTTCAGAGGCTAGCCTCAGCAGGAACAGTTTCTTAGAGCTTCGTCTGGACCACACGTTAAAATAGCGACGTAATGTTCATTGATTGAGCATACAAAAATGCGGGTAACAACAAATGATGCGCTTTTGTAAACACAAAAGAAACAAAATGAAAGCGGTTTATAGCGAAGCTACTAACTCGCGAAATCGTAACGCAAACAACAAGAATAACCGTTGTCTCTTCAGACGGAATTAAAAATGTTCGAACAGTTCGGAGCACAATACACGAAAAAACTCCCAAGCGTCTAAACAGCTAGGGAAGCGAACCACGAATGTACACGCAAAAAAACACTTAAAATTAGTATTAGCGCGACTGAATGTTTCTACGAAAAGTGCAGAAGTTTATAAAATCAATGAAGTAATTCATGTATCAAATTGAAAACCAATACTATAAACAAATTGCGGGAACGCACCATTCCAGCCAGCCTTGAATTACGAGTTATTTCCAAAACTAAGGGTCCACTGGCAGTGGACAAAGCTTTACAAGAGGTCGCTTCAAAGTACCACTTGCAGTTCTAACTGTAGCAACGCGTACAACACCATCACCTTCACGTCAATAATGCGCCCTAATGGCCAAATTCAAAGGAGGGGAAGTGTCTTGCTACAACAACGAGAGTACCTGGCTTAACAATTTAGGAAGATCAGTCCATTTGCTCCGTTGATGAAGGAGTATGAATAAATATTCTTGCGACCAACGTGCTTCCAGAATGCCTGATGAAAACGAAGTAACTGCCATCTGTTGAGACGATTATGGGACTCAGACAGGAGGTGCTGTTAAAGGTTCCATGGTAAGAAACATTCCAGGACTCAAGACGGTAAGATCGATGGATCGTTGCTACAAGGGGTTATAGGTCGCGAGTTTAAAATCTGCTTCGACCTGTTAAAACTCAATTTCGTAGGTTCAAGATTTGAAACCACGTCTTAAGTGAGCTTTAACGGATTTAATTCCGCTCTCCCATAGTCCTCCAAAATGAGGAGCATCGAAGGGGGATTGAAATGCCAAGAAATGGTACTCTCGTGAATACAGTAGCTCTATAAAAGCTTTCAAGATCTGCTTGTGAGCACACACAAAATTAGTCCCACAATCACTATATATATGGCTACATCGACCACGACGTGCAATGAATCGTAAAAGCTGCCAAAATGCATCAGCAGACATCTGATACGAGTTCTAGATGAACATCTTTCGTTGCAAAGCACTTAAACAGGCACAGATAAGCCTTTAAAGTTTTCGACCCTCTAAGTTGTAGCCATGACGGTTATAGCTGAAGGGACCAGCAAAATCTACTACATGAGAAAATGTTTCAATTTGTGAAACGCGGGGAATGGGCAAATGTTCGAAGGGTTGCCGTAACCGCAGAAGGATTAAGCTTCCAACAAGAAACACATTTAGAAATGACACAACGAATTACTTTCTTTGCGGATAGAATCCAAAATCGTTGCTGCAAAAGAAATTGAACGGTTTGGATTCCTGCGTGAAGATTGGGTGATATGACAATCTTCGACAATTAGATTAGTCAAACGACTTTACTTGTAGCAGTGCGGAAAATTTAGTATTGCAAACGGCAATGGAGCATTAGCCAATCTACTACCAACTCTAAGAGTTCCCTGTTCATCAAGAAACGGCGAAAGTTCTACGAAGCGATTTGGGCAATAGCTTTCGTTACTTCGAAGAAGGGAAATCTCTTTAGAAACAATATTGATCTTGAATATAGCGAACAATGCGAAGCTGAGCCTGATATAACTCAGCAGCCAAAAATGATCCAGAGCCCGTACGGTCTGGATTGCGGGCGTTATCAACAAAGCGACAAATATGAGCTATAATGCGGGTAATGCGATTAATAGAAGCCAATGTTCTTCTAACAAAGTCACCAAATAAATTTGGTGAAGCGGTGACTTGAATATCGCCGAACTATACGGGCTTCAGTCATAACTAGCGGTGACATGCTTGAAGAGCCGTCTGAGCAAGCATGTGGCAAACAAGCAGTAATCAACAATTGTGGGCCTTTCCACCAAAGTGTATTGCCTAACAAATCTGATGGCAAAGTGCCGCGGGAACCCAAGTCAGCGGGGTTATCACAAGATTGGATGTAAGAACCTATGCGAAGAAGGAAATTTGGCTTCCTGAATGTAAGCAACTCGATTACTGACAAATGTCTTCCAACGGTGCGGGGAAGAACTAAGCCATGAAAGGACTACCGTGGAATCTGACCAGCAACGAATCACCTTGAACAACAAACGACTATTGAATTGCTCATAAACATAATGAGCCAACTTAGCAGTAAGAACTGAAGCACACAGTTCCAATCTGGGAAGTGACAAAGTTTTCAAAGGGGCAACTTTCGATTTAGACAACACAAAAAACTTTGACGAAATCCAGATGCGTTGTTTCGAACACAAAATAAACAACAGCGGCATAACCTTTCTCAGAAGTTTTCATCACCAAATGCGTGAAGTTCACATTTCAGAAAAGTTTGTCTATTTACGCAAGCCATTTTTATGGAAGGAGGCAAAACGAAATTCGTCTGCAAGGTCAACAAAATAGCGATAATGTCAGCTTCAGTCTGCAATTTGGGACTCGATAAACAAACAATTAATTCAAAGATAACCGATGGGGTATCTTAGCGGATGCATTAAACACTACACGAAGTTTGGTTGTGCATACTATCAGGTTATCAAAATACAATGATGCGGTATTGTAGTAACAATCAGAAGAAGTAGATGATGGATAGGGGTGAACCAACTCCATATGATAGCTCCAAATATTCTTTGAGAAAATCACAACCCTATTGTTGTAGAGATCTGGTTGCTGTAGAAGACGTCTTTACTAAAGAGTAGCTAACGTTGTACGGCGAGATTATACATTCCATCAAAAGCAGGAAGTGTATTCTCGAAAAGGAAGAGGCACAACGAATCTACCTGAATCCAATCTCCTGCATCCCTTGGAAAATATTTTTTCGCAGATAAGATCATGAGGGGACTGAACCAGTGCGCTAGGAACATCTTCAAATGTCCAGAACCTTTGGAGTGAATCATCTAATAGATACTACATCTTCAATTTGGACAAAAAAGCGAAGTTGGGTTTATGACTGACATGAGAGTGAGAGTTACATTTCCAGAACTCGAAGACAAATCTTTACCCATAAGGAGTTTTGTAAACCAAACACAGTGTTAATCAGCATCAGGAACACCTTGCCTTTCCAGAAGGCGTCCATCCAACAAAATTTGAGAAAATATATGCGGCACCTAACAAAAGGTCAATAGCGCACTGGGCTATTGAAACGCAGGATCAGCAAGCTATTACAAATTGGTTAGATATGTCATATTAGCCATGTTAATGGGCGCAACAGGCATATCATGTGCAAATGCGGGGTAAAACAATAGTTCTTCTTTCAACAACAAAATTGCACTCACGCTTGTACTATAGAGCGAAGAGAATTAGGGTAAGAGAGCCCTCAGCAGAGGGACTCTGCATAGAACCTAGCCCGTTGAGTTGAATCGAAGCGGGCATATGTCGGAAGCCAAGGCGTTTCACAGCCTTGCTCGCAATGAATGATGTCATGCTACCAGACTCTAGCAGACATCGCAAAGTTTGATAAGAACCGTGCTTATCTAATACCTCAACTAAAGCGGTAGATAACAACACATTTGACATTTGTCATGATTCCAAAAGTGAACTATGACAAGAAGTCTGCGGTAGAGAAGTCCTTTGGTTAATTTTACAGTATTAATGGTACTGGATCCACCAGATGTGGAAGCCAGCTTTGCGGGGGGAGCTCTAGACCGAATGCCTGAATCACCACGATTTACAAAATGAAGCAATGTGTGATGGCGTTGTTTGCAGTTGCGGCAAGTGGATAAAGATTTACAGCTATTCGACTGATGAGAATCGCTTAAGCAATTAAAACAAAATCTAAAATCTTTAACAAACTTAAACCGCGCGGATACTGATTTGTTAAAAGAATTTCAGAACATTTGTTAAATCGCATGATCGGATTTACAAACTAAACAATTTCTAGAGTTCTTAGTGACAAACAAAGATGTAGTGAAACGGGAAGAATGCTGCTTTGAACTTCAATGGTAACTTTTTGTCAACACTTCGCTTTGCCTTGCGGGATAATTCAACATGTTAAGCATCGCAATGCTTCGACAAAAAATCAACAACTTCCGAGAGGATCGGAAAGTCATCTTGAGCGGTCACAGTACCATGGTAAAGTTCAAATTTAGCGGCTAAATTCTTTGGAACTCGTTTCAACATCATCTGAACGATACAAAAATCCCACTGATTTACTGGTAAACTCAAATTCTTCAGTGCTTCCAAATTATCACTGAAGTCATCCAATAACTTCCGAACCTCTGAAGGGCTATCTGAAGTTAGTTGGGGGAATTGTTCTAAAGCTGACCAATGAGACTCCGCGATTAAACGAGTTCGCTTGAATTTTTTCAAAAGTGTTTCATAAGCACTCACGTAATTGTTTTTGTGTTAGTTTAAAATTCTTAATAACCTCAAAAGCAGGCCCTTTTAAAGCTAACTGCAAATATTTGAACTTCTGCATAGTACTGAGTTTTTCATTATTGTGAATTAATGAATCAAACAAATCAATAAAAGTACCAAATTCCAATATGTCTCTACTAAATGAAGGCAAATCAATTCGCGGCAAAGCAACACTTTCCTGTTCTCGAGCTATATTTTGTGGCGTAGAATTCTGAACAGATTTCAGTTTAGCAAAAATAGATCTAATTGAATAAAACAATTTTTCAAATTTATTGCGAATGTCATCCTCAAAGTCAAAATCATCGTTTGCATCTGAAATTAATCCAACAATGGAATTGTGGTGTTTAAAAAATTCGGAACGGATTGAATCAACCATATCAATCATGCTAAAAAACAATTCAACGTCGTCACCTCTTAAGGCTTTCTCGGCAGCAAAATAAATATCTTCTAATCTTTTAAACTCCGATTGTCGATGATTTTTAAATTTACGTAAATTTTCAGCGGTTTTTGACATCTTAACAATAAATTAAAATCACTGTAACACCACTGAACAAATCTAACACGATAGAACGAAAACAAAATACTATTCCAAAAATGTACAATTTTTTACTGTTGAAGTAGTAAAATATCTGACCAAATGTCAAATAAATTCAAAACAATTTAGCAAATAACCAAAACAAACAAAACGAGCTCTTGTAAGTTTTTAAGGCGGGCAAGAAAATTGCGTTTTATTTCCAACGGAATTAGTGAATATCCCGAACTTGCTTTCTCTTCTAACAAATAAAGAAACGAAAATTCAATGCGGTTTTCAACAATAATTGCAACGAAAAATCAATGTTTTGATCATTAAACTTTGCACGAAATTAACTTAAATGTATCCGGCCCGGAGTTGGACCAAATTATGTAATTTATTCGATAATCTTTGCACTAAATTAACTCAAATTGCATCCGGCTCGAATGACCAAATTATGGAATGTCTTCGATGCACATTCCATAGAGAATATTCAAAAAAATGTATGAATTAGATGTTGCGGTTTTAGTTCAATGCTGGTTCAATGCAAGTATATAATTGACGAAGGACCTTTAGCGGAACATTCAATAAACACGTGCCGTCTCATAAACGAATCACCAAATAAAAGTTATCACTAACCTTTAAGTCGAAGCTCTGGTGTTTTCTTGGTTCTTCTTTCTTCAGAGGCTAGCCTCAGCAGGAACTGTTTCTTAGAGCTTAGTCTGGACAACACGTTACACAAAAAATAGCGACGTAATGTTCATTGACGCGCGACGGAATGTTTTAGAAAAGGTGCAGAAGTTTAAAAATCAATGAAGTAATTCAATCAAATTGAAAACAATACACTAAACAAATTGCGGGAACGCACCACTACTGTTGATTTTCATTTCCGCGTATTCGAGTCCAGGTGCTGGATGCTTTCTTCCAGCAATGAATGCAATTTATCAAATGTATTTACCATCCGAAAATAGTTTTGCTTCGTCCATTTTAAGATCGTTACAGAGAGTGTCACATTATCTCGTGATGTTTGTAGTGAATACACGCAAAGACGAGACTGCCCGTTTTTGTTTCCGTCTTTCCTTTTTTTTCGATGAAACACCAATCTGTCGCCGCTTGAAGGGAAGATATTTCTTCCATGGTTGCAGATGAAATTAAAAAAATTATGTTTTGTGGTACAATGCAAAGAGAAGCAAAATATCCCTACTTTCGATTCTTTTTTTTTAAGATAATAATAGCGTTAATTGCCCAACGTGTTTAAATTTTACAATGAATTATACCCCAATAAAAAAAATATTAAAGAACACAAATAAAGAAATATTACATTAAAAAAAATAGAAAAATATTAATAGAAATATTAAATTAAAATATTAATGTAGGTACAAATATTGATATGGCGTATCCACATAATAAAATATATAATAATATTATTCTAACCAGGAACTAGCAATGAAACTTCAACTTAATATTTACTGACTGGGACGGTAAGAATTACCATACAATAAATACAAACCATAATCTGTTTTAGAAAATAACAACTACAAGCTGTACTGGGACCGCACGATACTGACTGATCGGACTGTTGCTCACAATACACCAGATATAGTTTTGGTAGATAAAGTCGCTCGGAAAACAACTTTAATTGGCATAGCAATTCCTAACAACAATAATATAAATATCAAGCAAGCTGAGAAAATAACCAAATATAGGGATTTAGAATTTCAAATACAGAGACAATGGGGCATGAACAACACACGAACTGTACCAATTGTTATGTCAACGACAGGACTAGTTCCAAAACATCTATTAAACAATTTAAAATACCTCGGTCTGGAACGAACATATTTACCAACAAATGCAAAAAGCCGTCCTGTTAGGAACAGCCCGGACGGTCAGGAAGTTTATGGAAAACTGCTGCCACGACTCTAACCACAGGCCTGAATATCTGGCAAGGGTTCCCACAGAGCTAAACCCTTTTGATATGTGGTATATCTGGGGTTTAGTGAATTTTCCCCTAATGGTCAAGTCGGGGATATTATTCTAATATCAGTAGTGCGGTAATAATAATTAACATACATCATAACAATAAAGTATCGACAAGATAAAAAACAAATTATTACTTCTCTGGTCACAATAATTTGTCACCGTATAATAAAGATGATAATTAAATACTAAGTAATATCTGCTTGAATCTAAATGTAAATTAGTGAGAAAATCATGTAAGTTGCATGTAAAAATGTCACAAATACTAGATCTGGTGTTTGCATTTCTACATATTATTTCTGAAACAGTTGCCGGGTGTTGCCCAAGTGTTGACGTCGTGTGGCCTGTTTACAGACACAGTGACGTATCAGTGGGGCAACTGTGGAGTTGCCGAAGTGTCTATCGTCTGGCCTCGGCCTTATAGTAGGTCTCCATTCCAGGCCACACATGCCACACCCCATAATAAAACTGTGTCTACGTTACTGTTTGCACCAATGTTTTTTCAGCCCATTCGTGAAACATATGTAATGCCAGAGTTAAAACCATTTCTTTTGTTTATTATTGATTTACCTGTAGCAACAACACACTTTGCATTTAATAAAAATGAATTCAAACTTTTCAATTATGCCAAGACAAGTTTACATTATTCTGACTAAATAGATGTGTCAAATCTAAAAAAACGAATGAGAACTATTTCTATCTGTTTAAATAAAATCTAATTGTATTATCTTCAATTGAGAATGTTAAACAATTCATTACAATATAATATAATGCGCAATTTTTTTCTTTTTGAGGATTAGTGCCCGCGAAAACTTAAAAACAATATATATATATATATATATATATATATATATATATATATATATATATATATATATATATTACCCTATTTAAAAACATTTTCTCTAAACGACCATGTTAAGAAACAATTTGTCGTGATTGTGCCAAATAAATATTAGTTCAGTGAATTTCACACCCAAACTAACCTGAACGTATGGTGCATCATTTTTGATCAGTTTTAGATCTTCAATTCTTTCAAATAATTCATTTTAGCCGTTCAAATTTATTTAGAGAATTTTTATCCAAATTATGTCTTAACTTGACCAACATTCAGAAACATCTATTGATCTCCTCGCTTATTGTCAGATTGTTAACGGCTCCTTATTCGAAAAAAACTTCTTTATTTAAACATTATTTATGTTTACCATATCTTGCCTAAACAGATGTGTGTAGCGGTAATGACAACTTCCACAAAGAACAAAAACTGGGAGATAGCAAAGTTTTAACGAATTTAATTAAAAACCACTGTTTTAAAGATATGTTGGTGGTTCTTTATCAAAGTTATAATATCCTATCGTATTATATACTCTGTAGAATTTAATTTTGTTGCAATATATCTTTTGTAAGTAATACAGATTTGGTTTAGCTAATTTCATTGTCGCATCTTCTAGTTTATCTAGATTAAAATGTGTGATAAGTAACTACTATCTATACAGGGTGGCACATAATGCAGTGTAGATATTTTGGCAGGTGATTTTTTAGAAGTGTTCAATATAATTATAAAAGTTTTATTTAACTTATGTGAAAAAGTTTACGATTTATAAAAAAACTCCCAGTTGTCTCCTGTATTTAACCATTTATTTGCAAATGGGCAACAAATTTTTCAATTGAACAGAACAATAAAAAAATGCACACCATCCTTATTAATAACTGAACAGTTCAGTTACCTAGTGACTCTTGGGGAGTAGGCATATTGAGGCCCCGAGTTCGATCTTGACTCTGAAACTCTTTTTCACTTTTGTCTCTTGATAATGGCTCCAAAGCAGGAGTCGAAACGTCGAGTATTCAATAAATTCAGACGCGGTTCTCACCCGGAACCTAGCTTAGTTCATAATAATGACCGCGGAAGCCTCTCAGAACATATATATATATATATATATATATATATATATATATATATATATATATATATATATATATATATATAGGGAAAAAACAAGACCGAGAAGGATCAGTGGGGAACTTCGGGTTCGGTGAACGAAACGAAAGAGGTGAGAGATTAGTACAGTTCGCACACTATCAGAACATGTACATATCAAACTCCTTCTTCAAGAAAAATTCTAATAGGAAATAGACTTGGGAAGCTCCAAATGCGTCAGTCAAAAATGAAATTGACTTTGTCCTGACAAACAAGATTAATACCATCAAAGATGTAAGCACGCTAAATAAATTCAGGACAGGAAGCGATCACAGACTTGTCAGAGCAAGGATTGTCCTTAATACGAAACTGGAGAGATTAAAACTTACAAGGAAGACGCCCGCTACTAGCATAGACATTAACAACCTGAAAGAAAATTCTGAAAAATATCAGACGCTGATAGAAGAGAAGCTCCGGGAACAACAAGACAACACACAACTAATGAATACAATACTGACCTGTGCTAAAGAAATAGGCGAAAGCCAACAACGAAACGAACACAAGAAGCTTAGTTCGGAAACAAAGGCGTTGCTTCAGAAAAGAAGAGAACTGAAAAGGACAACAGACATCCAACGCATAGAATACAGTAAACTATGCAAAACAATAAGAAAGAAAATTGCAGAGGACATCAAAAAATACAACGAAAAATTGGTAGAAACTGCAATTGAAAATCGGAAAAGTTATAAAAACGCTAAGAAAGCATTGATAATTGGGAAAAGACAAGTAATCGCATTGACAGAAGAAAATATCAGAATAACGGATAGACACAAAATAATGGAGCATGTCACGAAATTCTACAAGGATCGATACAAAGCCCCCGAATCTCTGGAAATACAGCTGACGAAAGACGAAATACCTGAAATACTTGTGGAGGAAGTGGAATCAGCGGTCAACAAAATGAAAAATGGCAAGACAGCAGGTAACGACGCAGTAACGGCTGAACTACTAAAATACGCTGGTAGAGAAGCATGGAAACGCCTAGCCAAAATATATACGAATTGCCTAAGAACCAGACACATCCCAGAAAAATGGAATAGCGCCCTCATAGTATTAATCCATAAGAAAGGCAATAAAGAAGACATTCGGAACTACAGACCGATAAGTCTCCTGCCGGTAGTGTACAAAATATTCACTAAAATCATACAAAACAGAATACAGAGTACACTAGATTCCGCTCAACCCCGAGAACAAGCCGGATTTCGTAGTGGCTTCAGCACAATCGATCACATACACACTATAGGGGAAGTTATCAGTCGAACTAGAGAATATCAAATACCACTTGCCTTGGCCTTCATTGACTTCGAAAAAGCGTTCGACACTATATATTCGAAGGCGGTAATCAACGCCCTGAGTGAACAAGGTGTAGATAAGCCATACATAGAAACGTTGGCTAATATATATAAGGAAGCCAAAGCCAAAATCAGAATATACGAAGGCAGCCCTGAATTTCCTACTAACAGAGGAGTCAGACAAGGTGACTCAATATCACCGAAGCTATTCACAGCGGCATTAGAGAGTATCTTTCGACGATTAGACTGGGACCACAAAGGACTGAACCTAGATGGAGAATATCTAAACCATCTGAGATTCGCCGATGACATTGTCCTAATTGCCAATAACGCAGGAGAACTACAAAATCAAATCAATGAACTTAGCAGAGTAAGCAAGGAAATAGGCCAAAAAATAAATATCGGAAAAACAAAGATAATGTACAACGAACTAATAGACACACAAGACATCACAATAGATAACACAGTTCTGGAAATAGTAGAACAGGTTCGCTACTACCAGAAATAAACAGAAGGATCAAACTTGCATGGATGATGTTTGGAAGAAACTCCATAATCTTCAAGTCACGAATGGAATTCCGCCTTAAGAAGAAAGTAATTGATTAGTGTGTTCTACCAGTACTGACATACGGTTGTGAAACCTGGATTCTGAAAACCGAACTTACAAGAAAACTACAAGTAGCACAAAGTTCTATGGAAAGATGCATTATCGGAATAACGAGAAGAGATCGGAAGAGAATAGAGTGGATAAGGAACAAAACCCAGGTAATAGATGTTATCCACAGAGTGAAATCTCTGAAGTGGCAATGGGCAGGGCATTTGGCAAGAAGACAAGATAATAGGTGGTCAACAAAAATCACACAATGGTATCCTAGGGGTGTTAAAAGACCAAGGAAACGCCCCAATGTAAGATGGGACTATGACATCAAGAAAATAGCAGGCATAACCTGGTCCCAAAAAGCGTACAACAGAACAACATGGAGAGATTTGAGATTTGCGAAACGAATATGTAAGAGAGGCTACACCATAAAATAATGGTCGAAATTAGCTGCATATGATGATGATGATGATGATGATGATATATATATATATATATATATATATATATATATATATAAGATTGTAGTCCTTCACGGATGGAACAACGTTATTTTCTTTGTTGTATCCGGTGTACATCCGTTTCTCGGGGTGTGCTCTGAAAATAACATTTTAATTCTGAAAACAGAATTCATTCTGTTTTCAGATTTCAACTATTGAAAATGCCAAATGAGATTTTGGCGAAACGTCAGGTAAAATGTTCATCTCAGAGCACAAACCGAGAAACGGGTGTACACCGGATACAACAAAGAAAATCATATATATATATATATATATATATATATATATATATATATATATATATATATGATTGATGATTTATTCCGGTGTGCATCCGTTCGTCTGTATTCGTTTGAAAAATCACTTGACGTTTCGCTAAGTAACTTTGAAAAAGCCACATATGATTTTGGCGAAACGTCAAGTGATTTTTCAAACGAATACAGACGAACGGATGTACACCGGAATAAATCATCAACCACATATTTCCATCCGTGAAACAGTATACACAAATATATATATATATATATATATATATATATATATATATATATATATATTTATATACAGGGTGTAAATAATTTGAGTGCATATATTTTAGGTGGAGGTAGTATACACCAAATTAAACAAAAAACTCTTATACCACTATGGTCACTAGGCGGTTTCTTTTATGCAATTATACAAAGTTGGGTAAATACATATGATATTCAACTGAAGAGATCTGTATATGTAGTTTTTTACCAGTTAAATTATTCGAAGAGTCATTATTACTGATTTAATTAATATTATTTATATTAGACAAGTAAATATGTAATCCTACTTACCGAATTTATTATAATGATAGAACTGAGTTGAAACAACGGATTATTCACAGCAAATGTTCAAAATGCCCACCATTACTATCGACACAAGCACGAAACCGATTAATTGTTGTTCAAAAAATAAAGGTAATTCTCAACTGCCAAACGTGCAGGCAGTATAAATGGCCCAACCAAGTATTCGCCAACTATTCCAGCCCACACGTTAACTGAGAATTGGTGTTGAAATACTGACTGGCGTATTTCGTGCGGATTTACCTCAGACCACGAATGCGTATTATGAAAATTTATTATACCATTCCTATTAAAACTTGCTTCATCTGTTGTTAAAATATTGTTCACAAAATTAGGAAATTGTGGATGTTTTCTGAGGAACCAACGACAGAAATTGAGTCTTGGTTGAAAATCATCTATTGAAAGCCCTTGAACCCGCTGCATGTGATATGGATAGAGCAATTGTTCCCGTAATTTTCTATGAACAACAGTGTGAGAAATTTGCAGCTCACTTCCAATACTCCGTGTGCTACGATATGGGTTGATGTCGATAAGGTTTTGTATTTGATCCTCAGCAGCTAAGATACGATTATGTCGCTGTGGTCCGCGATTGTTTATTTGTGGTATTACACTACCTGTTTCCAGAAGCCTCTGCGAAACAGCTACGAATGTCCTAGCATTGGGTAGGCGTCTGTTGGAAACGTTTCCCTTTATAACATTCTTGCTATTCTGCAATTACGTCTGCTTTCCCCAAAAATTAAGAGCATGTCATGTCTTTCCCTAATTGTATAATCGGCCATTATTTATCACAAATAAATACTGTGGCACTATTCTTAATTTTCGAACTTACACACTAATCACCACCGATTTTATTTATTTAAAAAATATATTAAATGGAAAGCAAACCACGAAGTCTATATCAAATAGATATCATTCAAATCACTTTACCGTTTATCTATTCTTATTTACAAGAATCGAAATCGCAAAAAACAATCGCAACTCTCAGTCGTCGCTACAGTAAAATATGTAGTAAATAAGTTGGTCTGTATGCCACGTTGCCATATCTATTCGGAGAAACTTACACTAAATTATAAAAGCATATTTCAAGTTTAAATAATCAATTTTCATTTTTAATGTGGCTATTAAAGATGTATAAGCTATTGAGTATTTACATATTTAGATTTACCGACATTTTGAAATCGAAATTATTGTATTATTCACTGTACCAAGGGCTACATAAAATCTAACTTTGTGTGTTCTTTTTGGCAAAACTATAGTTTATTTTAGAAAATGTTATAAAGCTTTTTGATTTGTTTTTGCCTGAAGTATTGTTATTCAAAATCTTTGCACTCAAACCGTTTACACCCTGTATATATATATATATATATATATATATATATATATATATATATATATATATATATCCTACTCAAACAATACAAAAACTAAAATTTATCTTCATACATTTTTTTCGCTATCCCGATTCAAAAGCATCCCGATACGGAGGTTAAGGAATTTTTTGCGGCTGGACGAAATTCTTGACAAAGGGTAGAATAAAGGATAATCAAACATTTTTCATTCTGCCTGTATCAGGGGCTCATTATTTCACTTTTTCTTCTTATATTATAGGTTAAGCTCTCATAATAGAAATTCCTCCTCGTATTCTTTTCTCCACTGAGATCCTGAGAGAATCCTTATCATATTTATTCACTCCACTTCTTTAGTGCAAGTTAGTATTCCTCAGTAGTCGAGTTATTTGAAATATATTTTGTTCAGTATTGAATATAAATTTCTTTATCAGAACACTGCATAAAAGATTTTATTGAACTAGCAATTTTGATTTTGTAAGTTGCACAGTTGAAAAAATTCACTTATTAACATAATTTAAATTTCTCTATTCTAAATCTCCTATAATATTGGCATATTGTAGAAATTACATATTGAAATAAGGTAAGAATCTAACTAGCACTGTCGCTCATACCCTACTTGGCGCTCTAAATACAAAACAACAGGATGCCTGATTCTGCATTATTGACTATTTGATTTTGAAGTTAAAATGTTTTAACAGAAGCCCTAAAATATGTAGTATTTTACGAGATAAGTTATTCTACATAAAATGTACAAAACCCGATTTTTTACTTGTAAATATGTAAAAAATACTCTTTTTAGTGCATAAAATTTATCAGTAGTGCTGACTAATTCGTTAGCAAAACAAAAATATACATAGTGCATTTCAAATTTAATAGATCTCACTCAGATGATTTGAATTGGTCACGATGCCAAAATTGCTTAATTATTCTGATAATTGCTCAAAGTATATTACTTAATAATTAATAAAATTGCTACTCTAAATATTAACTCTATTCAACAATCCAACTTGGGAGATATGAGATCCAAAAAAGTGACTCGTATAGATTACAAATTCGTGATAGTAAGTCTCCTGTTTGACCAGTTGATCAGCAGTATAAAAAAGTTAATAGCATATTTTAAGACACTAGTCATTTTTGCAATGCTGACCAATTAATAAAAACTATAAAAACTACTGACCAATTATGCCCAACTTGTAACCAAGTCGGTTTACTTTTTTGGATTCACATTTATCTAGTTTGGGTATAAGTTAGATAGAGTTATATTCGAGAGTTCCAATTTTATAAATTAGTAGCCGAATATATTCCACCCTAATTGCTTATGGGCCATCCCTATATAACAATTTTATTCAACATTTTTTTGCGCCAACTTGTAAAACAGTAAATCTACTTCACCCTATAGTGCAACCATCCTGTATATGCAGCTGTTTATGTCTCCCGCAATAAAACATTTTTTAAACACCCAACTATAGCTGTACTCCACCCTATTTCAGCTATGCAACTGTTTATGGTCTACGCTATATAAAAATTATTAAATTTTTGTGCCACCTGTAAAGTATAATTTCCTTCCACACTATATTTTAACCACAATTTATATACAACTTTTTCTAACATTCAATTAAACCTACATAACACAATGTAACGTTTTTACTCCTCTATTTCAACTACCCTGTATATGCAGAAACTTATGGGCCACCCTATATAGCACATTTTATATCTCCCTGTATAACTATAAATCCACACCAATCCTCAATATATTTCACCCAAACTGCAACTGCTTGTGAGCCACCCTAAATAACAATTTTATTCGATATATTATTTTTGAATCACCTTATATAACTCTACTTTAACCTATATTACAACCATCTTGCATTTACTGTAGCTTATTCGTGACCCAATATAACTTATTTGTCGGCGTTTTTTTGAACCGGTCTGTTATATATATATATATATATATATATATATATATATATATATAACGAAGTGGGAAGAGTGTACGAAGCTTTTATCTGTATTTAAAAGTTGTAAATGTGAGTTAATTTGCCTTCACCGGAGGAACAATGCTGCATGTGACGAAGGTAATTACTTATATGTTTGTCGCACAAATAACTTTAAAATGGCTTTAATTCCACACTACATTCTAACAGACTTAGATGTGCCAGGTTGAGTCCTTAACCTTTATACATGTAAGGCAGTAATACCCATGATAATGTTACCAAATATAAAATCAATAATATGAGGTTTATCATTTGTTATACATGGACGACTTAAAGTTGATTGCAGCTACGAAACAACAGCTGCGTGATATCCTTAAAATAGTAGAAGGGTTCTCTCGGGACATCCATATGCAATTTGGCCTAGACAAATGCTGAATTATCAATATAGTGAAAGGCAAAATACAGCAGGCGCCCCACGAAATGAGAGATGGCACCTCAATTGAATCCATGGAGGAAGGACATACTTACAAATACCTTGGAATAAAGCAGGCTCAACGAATTGATCACTTCACCATGAAAAAGGACCTATCAACAGAGTTATATACAAGGGTAGGACGACTGTTGAAAACTAAGCTTAACAGTAAAAATCTGTTTCAGGCTATTAACACCTACGCGTGCTCAGTACTCAGTTACTCATTCGGAATAGTTAAATGGTGCAAGACTGACATTGAACAACTACAACGGAAAGTTCGACTTCTACTAAAAAAAGCTCAAATTCACCATCCACTGAGCTCTGTCGAACGTACAACGTTGCCACGGTATGAAGGAGGAAGGGGATAGGCAGATATAGGCAAGTTATGTGATCAACAAATTTCTAATTTGCGTAATCATTTCCAGAAACTCGCAGAATTTTCTGATCTATACAGAGTCATAGGTCAGGTTGATGACTCAACACCTCTGCGACTGACAGGAACAACAAGATCAAGATCCGTACTCTCACAAGATATCGTGAGAGTACGGATGTGTAAAGATATTAAAAAAGATTTCTCCAAAGATACTCAAATTACCATAGTTCAAAGTTTAAATTAATTATATAATTTGATATCAGTGTGAAGCTAAGTTCAGTGGTAATTCAAATCTACAAATTGTGTTTAGTTTGATTGTTTAATAACTGTTTAATTTGATGTTAAGTGATAATTCTTTATTACCTTGCTTTTTTTGTCATTTGGGCAAAAAGAGAACAGCCTTCCCCAAAGCAACGGATACGATTCAACTAACAGGACAGGCTTATAAAAAATTTTAATTTCAAAATGAGGTGTATCGAATGCAAGAAAGATGGTTCTGACGAAGAAATGCTTTACTGTGATAGCTGTGAAAGACCAGTTCACAAGGATCCTAATTGCTCTGGTCTTTGCTCATCGGAGATCAGAGTAATGGAATTGAAGAAAAACCGGGTTTTGCGTTTCTTATGTGAAGAATGTAAATCTGGCATGAAACTTGTTCCAAAATTGTTTAAGTTAATTGAAAAGCTACAAAACGAAGTTGACAATATGAAACTGCAAAATACTAATAACCAAGAAGAAGATATAATCAATGAACTGTATGAACGACAAAAGAGAACGAACAACATGAATAAAAGGGACATAATTTCTGAGGATTCAGCCACTGTATCCTCAATATTTAAAGATATTACTCAGGAAGATATTAAAGTTATCAAAACTGTAAGATTTGGTAAACCCAATAAGAATGGCGCTCGTTCACTAAAAGTTGTATTGACTAACTCTTTTGATGTCATTGATATTTTGAAAAACAAGTTTAAAGTTGCGAAAGCTAAAAACATATTTATATCTTCCGATTTGACTCCCCGGCAACTAGACAAACTCAACAAAGTGAAAAGTGACCTCAGAAAACGCCAACAACAAGGTGAACAAGATTTATTTATAAAATATATAAAAGGTATACCGGAAATATCCATAAAAGGTAAATCGTCTCAAAAAAACTTACCACATGCCATCCCATAGGTTCACCATCTTTATTAATTTATTACCAAAATGTCGGTGGCTTAAGAACCAAACTAAAAGCTCTAGAAATAGCTGTAGCTCAATGTGATTATCAAGTAATAATTCTTACAGAAACTTGGTTAACTTGTGATTATAATGATGCTGAATTAGGATTGACTGGGTATGTTGTGTTTAGAAGTGACCGCAATTCTGTTCTTACCGGAAAAACTAGAGGTGGGGGTGTCTTAATTGCCTGTAAAAGTGACTTAAATGTGCAAAAAGTGATAATTCCCGATTGTGAAGTTGACCAAGTCTTTGTCACTTTCAAGATCAATAATCAGTGCATTGTTTTTGGTGGAGTTTATATACCTCCTGCTTCTAATGTAAGTACATATATATCTCATTGCAATTCACTACTATGTGGTGATTACAATATACCAAATGCTTCATGGAGTAATGATAACCTTGGTTTAGTTGTAGAATGCCCAGATGACTCTCCGGCAGTGTATTTATCATATTCTTTCGGTTACTTTAATATGTATCAAATTAATAACACACCTAATAGTCGCAATGTTTTTCTAGATTTAGCTTTTACAAATTTAAATAATGTTGATGTAGCTATTCCACTTGATCCATTGTTTGATAATAGTATACATCATTCGGCCATTGTTTTAAAATTACCTAGTTGTAGAAAAAACAATCATCTAAATTATGAAGAATTTTATTATGATTTTAGAAATGCTAATTATATAGGATTAAATGATTACTTTGCTAGCATTAACTGGGAGCTAATTTTGTCAAACCTACCTGATGTTAATCATACTGTAGCGGTATTTTACGATATTGTATATAATGGTTTTGACTTATTCATCCCACTCAAGAAATTTAAAACCACTCAATTTCCAGTTTGGTTTAATGGCAAATTAAAGCAGTTAACTTATTTAAAACAGAAATGCATCGGAAATATAAATTATCTGGAGGAAGGGATGATTATTTGAGATTTTCTCATTTGAGACATGAATGCAAACAACTTTCCGCTCAGTGTTATAGGAACTACTTAAGTAGTACGGAAAATAAGATTTTGTCAGATCCGAAACATTTTTGGAAATTTATAAATAATAAAAGGAAATTTTATAGTCTGCCTTCTAGTATGTTCTATGGCCATAGCTCAGGTGATAATAATCAGGATATAGTTAATTTGTTTGGTACATTTTTCTCTACTACATATACAAGTTCAAATTCTAAAATTAATCAGATTCCAATTTTTAATTATAAACGGAATATAGGTGTGAATAGTTATTATGTTGAAGTTTCAGACATAATTGAAAATGTTTTAAATATGCCATGGAAATTATGCATTGGTCCCGATTACCTTCCAGCATTCCTGATTAAGCATTGTATATTTACCCTTGTGAAACCCATTCATTTCTTATTTAATCTATCGTTAAGCTCTGGGATTTTTCCAGATATTTGGAAAACTAGTTATTTGGTACCTATATTCAAGACTGGCAATAAGAATAATATTGAAAATTATCGAGCTGTCTGTAACCAATCAGCCTTACCTAAATTATTTGATTGCCTTGTTAATAAATTTTTAATGTGGGATTGTAAAGATTTACTTGACTATCATCAGCATGGTTTTTGCAAAGGTAGGTCTACAAGTACTAATTTGGTACTTTATAGTCATTTTATTGCCGATTCAATGGAGCAGAAGAATCAGGTCGATGCCATCTACACAGACTTCTCCAAAGCCTTTGATAGAGTTAACCATGATCTACTTATTGCCAAACTACAAGGTTATGGATTTCGGGGTAAAGTGCTTGAGTGGATAAGTAGCTTTCTTATCGGTAGGACCCAGTATATGAAATATGGGAATTGTCTATCTCAGTGACATCAGGAGTTCCTCAGGGGTCGCATATTGGACCTCTATTATTTAATATGTTCGTAAATGATTTATCTTCAATTGTTAAAAACAGCAAGATTCTTATGTTTGCCGACGATCTTAAAATGTTTCGAGTAATTAAAAACGTAACTGATACCACTCTGCTGCAAAATGATCTCAAATGCTTTGCCAGTTGGTGTGATGTAACCATGCTTTCCTTAAGTGTAAAAAAATGTTTTAAAATTAGTTTCTGTAGGACTAGACAACTTGTAAATTATTCTTATAATATAAACAATATATTGCTACAAGAACAAGGCGAGATCAAAGATTTGGGAATTTACTTTGACTCAAAATTAACTTTCAAGCACCACATTAACGATATTACAACTAAGGCCCTAAAAATGCTAGGATTTGTTCTTCGAAATAGCAATCAGTTTTCAGTACAAACTTTAAAGTTGCTATATGTTAGTTTAGTCCGATCTATTTTGGAATATGGTTCACTTATTTGGTCTCCTTCATATAATATTGATATAAACAACATTGAGAAAGTACAAAACAAATTTTTAAGGGTATGCGCATATAAAATAGGTATCAATAGACAACAGTATACATATGAACAGATCCTTTCAATACTTAACATCTCATCATTACATCACAGAAGAATGAAAGCAGATTTGAGGTTCCTTTATAACATTTTGCATGGAAATATACAAATTCCAGAGTTATTAGACTTGATAAATTTTAATGTTAATACTAGAAGAACACGTAATACTGGGATTTTCAACATTCCATTTCATAGTACAAATTATGGTTGTAACGAACCTATTACTAGGATTTTAAGACTGGCCAATCTTCATGGTAGTAGTTTAGAGTTATTTGGAATATCTACAGCAACCTTTAAAAGATCAATTAAACTTTTGAACATGTGAGTTTATATCTTACATTTTGTTTATAGTTATTATTTTGTTATCATCGTTTACTCTTTGTTAGAATTAATGTTATTTTCTTGTAAAAGTGGTAAAATAAATAAATAAAAAGTATACCACCAGACAACTGATCAGCAACTGCTCAAATGGAAAGAGAAGCCGCTTCATGGAAGACATATAAATGATGACAACCAAGATTATGTCGACAGTTCAGCGTCGAACTGCTGGTTGATCTCTTGTCATATGTTTCCTGAAACGGAAGGCTTTATATTGGCAATCCAAGATCAAGTAATTCCAACTAAGAACTATCTAAAGTACATCGTCAAAGACCCTTCTATCAACAACGACAGATGCAGATATGGTTGCTAAACATCTGAATCTATCAGCATATCACAGGAGGTTGCCAAGCAACTGAATACAAAGAACGACACGATGCTGTGGCAAAAATACTGCACCAGGACCTAGCGCTGAAACTCGAGCTATCACAGTCGGTAAGAACACCCTACTATATAAACAAACCAGAATCTATTTTAGAAAATAACAACAGCAAACTGTACTGGGACTGGACGATATTGACCGATCGGACTGTTGCTCACAATAGACCCGATATAGTTTTGGTAGATAAAGTCTCTAGAAAAACAACCTTAATTGGCATAGAAATCCCTAACAACAATAATATAAATATTAAGCAGGCTGAAAAAATAGCCAAATATAGGGATTAAGAATTTCAAATACAGAGACAATGGGACATGAACAACACTCGAACGGTACCAGTTGTTATGTCAACAACAGGAGTAGTCCCAAAACCTCTATTAAACAATTTGAAATACCTCGGTCTGGACGAACATCTTTACCAACTGATGCAAAAAGCCGTCCTGTTAGGAACAGCCCGAACGGTCAGAAAATTCATGATGAACTGCAGCCACGACGCCAACCACGGGTCTGATAACCTGGCAAGGGCTCCCACAACGCTAAACCCTTTTGATATGTAGTATATCTGGGGTTTAGTGAATTTTCCCCTAAGGGCACACTATGTGTGCCTTAGAGGGAGTGTGATGCCATACATTGTATGGTCAAGTCGGATAATGAGGTTTATAAATACTGTACAAAAACGTTTTCTTTTCTTTCCCCAAAAAAATGTTTTTGGCTTTTGCAACCAACCCTATACCAGAATAGTGTTCAATTATCAAAATGAATTGGCTAATTGTGGTCACATTGTGAATAATTAAAATCATTTTAAATGGTTTTATACGCTTTATTTAAACCGCTATTATTTTCTAGATAACTTTGAAATTTTAAATTCTCCTTGTTATTTTATTATTGCTTACCAATTGGTCAGCTGCTGATCAATTATGATCATTTTGTGACCAATTAAAATCGCTGGTTAGACCTGAAATATCTCAATAAAAATTGAAAAAAAAAAACATCTTATGATTTCATATAAAAATAAAATGTTTAATTTAAACAAAAATTAAAAAGACTTATAATATATTTTTTTTGGTATTATGTTGAATGCAAAATCAGTAGTAGATTTCTAAGTAAAATTTGGTACGAAAATGTAGAAAGTGGCATGTTGTAATAAATGTCTTTAGTAATTACATTAAGTGCTTATTTTTATCCCGTTAAACTTGATTAAAGTTAATAATGTCGGTTTTTCGGAGGTTGAACGTGCTTTGTGAAAATTAAACCCATGTTATCTTCTAGTTGTTACAACGTACAATCATTTCCGATTGGAGATTGTAGGTATGTTTTCTCTTAATCCCTTCACAAAAATTTAATGTGTCATTAAAATAGGCCTGCTTTCCAGATCTGTAGAAAATGACGACAGTATGTAGATAATGCTTTAAAATCTGGACTTAGCTCTCAAATTATCAACTATCGACAGGTGCCTTTATTATGCAATTTTTCGAAAGTATTTGAAATCCTTTCTTTTACATCACCATTTACGCATTTATTATAGCTTAATGACTCAACAGTAGCTATTTAGCGGTACTTCAGTTCAGTTCTAAGGTACTACATAGACGTGTTCGGAGCTTGTTTTTGGCCGAAAATCTAGTTCTTTTTCTGTGTTTAGATAAACGCAAACAGACTGTTTAGTACTGTGCCTGTTATTCTTATGAGTTTTGTTACAAGTTCTGGAGTTCTACAGGGCTCCAATTAAGTTATAAAGTAAAATAGGAAGTTAACTGAGTGGTGCAAATTTAACTAATTAAGCTGAAATAGTTTATTACGCTGGGAATAAATTATACCTGCCGTTTGGCGCTATTGAAAATACAGAATTGAAAAATTTAATTAGGTTAAAGATTTACGCATCTATTTTGCTCTGAGCTAACTTTCGATAAATACTACACTAGTGTAAAATTGCCAGCGTTAAAAATGCTGTACATCTTTGTGAAAAATTATATATATTGAAATGGAAATATACATATACCAAGAATAAAAAATTAAATCAATAATAATATTTAAATGAACAACATAAAACCAATCTTAGAGGCAATAGAAATTTTGTAATGGTGATTCAAGTATGTAAAAGAGATATGAAAAATCAAGTGCAATTTAAAGGTCAACACATAAATAGAAGTGATTAAATTATAAAACTAGACCATAAACTGGTAATTTGGAAATGATATATGCAACTAAAACCATATAGTAAACACATGTTTGAAAACTAACAAATGTGACATTTATTAAAATCTATTAAAAAGCAATTACGAATTGAAATGAACATATAAAAATAATGTATAGACTTGATATATAACAATAAAAGTATTTAATGAAAAGAAAATATTAAGTCTTACCTTACTTTCGAGTTATAAACAATCCATCAGAAAGTAGTAAATCCAATAGTCCAGATTTATAGTAACTTCATATTTTAGGCACAATAGGGGCAATATAATTTAAAATTTTAGGATCTTAGTAAAGAATTTTTTTTTTTGAAAAACTTTATTTCCACACTAAAGAACCAATTCAAAATCAGATGTTATCATAAATTTTTTGAACAAGATTTTGACACATCTGCACCTACCTATCGAAATACGTTGAAATTCATAGGAAAAAGTAAATACAGAACGTGGAATCAGACGATATTATTGTTTCATACCAACAATGAAAATTTTATTAAACGTTTAGTACAGGTTAAAAGTAAAGCGGCAGATGGCCAGTCAAACACAAAACACAACAAGAAAAATTGCAATTTTAAAGAAAAGTAGAAGGTATTTTAGGAATCTGTTTAGATAGGGAATTAAATATCAGAAAAATGATTATTGTATATGAAAAGGTTATTTTAAAAATGTTGATTTAAAAAGTTTAAAATATGCAGTTCTATGTCAAAATTAAAAACTATAAAAGCAAGACCTGACAGCAATATAAAACATTTAAATATATATATATATATATATATATATATAATATATATATATATAAAAAGCTAAAATAATTATAACAAAATACAACTCTAGCAAATAAACAACACATTCATTGTTGTTAGGTACCTACCCAGGAAGTAAAAAATGTAAACATTAAAGTCGGTTATATATATTTTTAAATGTTTTATTTCCAACTTTTTAGTTTTTTTTTGAACTCAGGTAGTTTTCATTCTTTATTTTTTATTTTGTATGTATAACCTTAATAGACAGAACCAGGTAACATCGAAAGCCTCATCATTACACAATGATACATTTTCATTTAAATTGACAGGTAAATGTTTACTAACAAAATGTATTAGTACGCGTTGACATAATAAGCCCAAAATATATTTAAGCCTTATGGACCAACCCATGTAACCTTTTTTTAACTTTTTTTAACAACTCTGTATAACTATAGATAATTCCTATCCGCCCTGTCTACCAACCATCCTGTTCATACGACTGCCCACGGAAAAGCATAAATTTGTTAGCTGCCTTCTGTAAACTGTAGGACGGAGTAGAATCCATCCCATATTTACGGAGTGAAATCCAGGACGGATTTCACTTGGAATATAGGATTTCAACCATAGTATATAACTCCTTGTGGGCTACCCACATTTAATATTATCGCCCTGTGTAACATTAATTCCTCTCCACGCTTTATGCAACTTCTTATGGGCTATAAAATAAATATTTATATATATATTATATATATATATATATATATATATATATATATAATTGAATTCCAGCTTATATTTCAACCATCCTGTTTATGATTTGTTTACGTCCACATTATATAACAGTTTTTTAATCACCCTATATAATTTTAATTTCACATTTTTTCCAACATTTTTATACCACTCCACCCTATATTCTAACCATCCTGTATATACGGCTGCCTATGGACCACGATCATTCTAGTCCGTCCTATATTTCAATCATCATAAAAATGCAACTCCTTCTATCACTTTATTTTGTTTGCTATAACTAAACACCCTGTGTATAAATGCACCAAATAGCAGTTTTGAATTTGACATGTGTTGTCACTGAATTTTCTATTAGGCCGGGAGAATGTGACAACCAAAAGCACCGTATTCGCAAAATGGAAAAATTTGCATTTAAATAGGTATTTGCCTGGTATACAAACAAAACGAGCTTGGTACTCATTGATTTAAGGAGCCGAAAATACTATGCTTTACTACCTATATGCTTGAGATGTACATAGAAAATTTTTAAATTCGCAATTAAAACTTCCAGTGCCTAAAATTGCCGCACTATTAGGTTGGAATTAAAATATTTGGATGAAATTTTTGATAAGAATTTTGGAATTTTCGGTGATTTTCTGCAAAACTGCGAGTTGCACATCGCAGAAAAGTATATGAGATCACCTAGGGATCTTCCTTAATAGATTAAACGTTAAAAAACTATACACATCCATAAGGAGTTTTCGAAAAATTGGCCAATATGTTAGACCACTTTAAAAAAGGTTTTCAAAGTGAATCAGGTATTTAAACCATTTGTTATTTTGATTTTCATTTACATTAACAATTAGATATTTAAAGAACATACATTTGAGAAATAATCATTTTAGTTACGGTATAAAACTTTGATACTTAAAATAAACATTGCATTTGAGTGATCATTGATTTTAAAATTTAATTGCAAAAACGCATATCTTTTTAGATTAATCATAAATTTAAATATAAGGTGTTTGGTATTTATATTTTGATATTCGTTTTATTAATTTGATTTATTTTGTTGTGTTTGATTTTATTTGATGTTCATTAAATTTTATTTGAAGCATTTAAAAAGAGTTTAATAATATATAATAAATAAATTTGGTTGTTATATTATTGACAAAAGATCAATTGGCGCAATATTAATACTATTTATAGAAAAAAGAGTCTCAAGAGCTGGAGCAGTCTGTTTAAAGAAAAGAAAATTGTGTGAAATTTTTATAGAGTTGACAAATTTGAAAGTAAAAATAAATAAAAGTCTAATCATCACCACGAAGTAAAAATTCCATTACTATATATATATATATATATATATATATATATATATATATATATATATATACCCACTATAAAAAAATATCCATATTAAAAGTCTGAAAACTTGGCGAAATAATTTCAGAATTGTGGCACTTCTGGTTGTACCGAAAATAGACCCCAACTTTCATATATGAAATAGAAGTCTCTGTATGTTTTTTATTGGCTCTTCGGAGGCTATTTTGAATTATAGCTAAATTTTATTAAACACATGTTATCTCTAAATTTAACCATTCTCAAGATATTTGCATTTTTATATCAAAAAATGACAGATGCAGTCCTGACAATTTTCGCCAAACAACCATCAGTTTTAAAACGTTTTTTTGTCAAGTCTTATTGGAAGACCCAGCAAACAACTTTTTGATATCTAAGAGTAATCTTTATTTATCTGTTGTGAAATTTTTAAAAACTTCATTTCCTGGTAACCAATACGAGACAAAATCATTAAAAAAGTACTGAGTTATGTGCCATGGGAGAATACGTTTATTCTCTAGAGAGAGTTATATAAATGTTCCGGAAAAGAATATCTTCACCGCACTGAATAAAAAACTACTCCCGAAGCTGAGCGAAATTGTAATCAAACATTTTTCATTCCGTCTGTATCTAAAACTTTTATTCAGTGACTTCTCCTTCTACGTTAAGCAATTATATTCTAAAGTCTTACTGTACTTCTTTTTTCATTGAGTTCCTACGGTGTCTTATCACATTCATTCACTCCATTTACTTGATATAAATTCAGCTCTCCTGGAAGCTTAATATATGAGATGTGACAATGTGTTTAGTAAAGAATAGAATAAGAATTACCTCATCTGCAAAGACAGATTTAGTTCAAGACGTAATACTGTTCGATTTACAATCACATAAATTTAAAATTGTCGTTTCTGTTCGTTTATTTCATTTCGAAAATTGCAATTAGATACTGTAACATAAAACAGAACATTTATAGAATAAACACTTCAACTAATTAGTTAACTAATTTTATGCCTCGAAATATTCTTGGTGTAAACTGTATGACAGAAAATATTTTATGGAATAAAAAAAGAGCCTTATAACATTAAAAGAGTGGCAGTCATTCTAGATTGAACGATGGAAGCACAAGCTTCTTAATAAATAATATACTCCAGCCAACAAAAATCGGTAATACTGAGTAATTTGTCCAACCAGCACCGATTTTCCTAAAAATTTCTACTTACCATCTACTTCAAAGTTGACCTTGTCCCGGGGGTGACTTTTTTCCTGGGAGGGATGCTACCCCGTCTGGGCGTGAAAAATATTACATGAAAATACTCCGGGAAAGAATAAATTAACTAGTTTTAAGCAATTTTTGTTCCAAGTTGACATTTTTAATTAAGGAAAATATTTTGGCGAGGTCCTTCAGATGCTCATCGAATGTATACCCCATGACAAAAATGTGATCGAGCCTCTCAATGCATACTGCATTAGTCTTTCAAATGTAGTAGGAGCGTTACATAACCCAAACTGCATGATTGTAAATTGAAAGCCATTTACTTGTAGAAAACATTGTCTTTCCTCTGTCGCTATCATGTAATCCAACTTGTCAATATCCACTCTTTAGGTCTAGTGTGGAGAACCAACGGGACCATGCTATTGCGGTCAGATTGTCATCAATTCGAGGAAGTGGATAGCTGTTTTTCTTCGTCACATCGTTAAATTTTCGGTAATCCACACAAAATCGATTGATATCATCCTTCTTTTTCACTAAAACAACGGAAGCAGACAATGGACTGATGGATGGCTCAATAACTCTGTAACTCGATTCTGTAACAATGGTAGTCGCTTTGGTGGTATCCTTAAGTGTTGAACTTTCCCGGTATCTATTCTGTGCTGAATGATATTTATACGACCGGTATTAATATCTTGGCTATTAACAATTTACCAGTGATTCGCGCTAAATTGCTTGACTTTCTGCTGTTCCTCTGGTGTATGTTGTGTCAAATTGTCGGAAAATTGTTCTAGGAACTCTTTACCGGGCCCTGTCTTCTTCATCGAAGTCTGATACGCTTCTTTGCAATTGGTGATTATGTCCACTGGCTTGAAACAAGCTATTTCTTGACCATTGGCGAATCAGATGTTGTTGTAGATATATTCAGGACTCGCATTGGTATGTCTCGTCCAGTCTTGAGATATAGCCCGTCCACCTAAGTACTTATGTACTAATGTACTGACTCCACCATTCCGACAAAGCTCCCAAGTTGCCCATGTTCCGTTCGACCGGTATTTCTCTTTGAGGATTTCGCTGCAATTTTTATTGAATTGACTGAGTTTGTTGATGGGCTGTGTCAATCACATGTGTGGAGGATTAGGTCAATATCCAGTATCAAATTTTCCTCATTATCCGCTACCAGGAACCTATGCCCGATTCTTATCTATAGTACTGTATCAGCCTCACCCTGTATTGACATGGACTCTTCGGATAGTTGAATGATCTTATTAGCTAGTCGGATTTCTGATGACTTTAAATGGCCGTTTCTACAAAGCCCAAGATAACTACCGTCAAATTTAGGTGGTTTGGTAATAGATTCATTGTACTCCACTTTGTACTGTGTTTTGAATTATCCTGATATAAATGTTTGCCTTTATTTGGATGGATTCGATGACAAACACTTTGGTTTCCAGAGCACCCATTATTTAGGACCTTTATATCATTGTTTTTCTCTCTTATATCTGATTTCGTAATCTGCATTTTCTGGATAACTTCTTCGTTGCCTTACATTACTAATTGCATTAGTTGTTCAAATTGTTATTGTCTTTTTAATTCAGTTTGTTTTTGTTTATCTTCTAATATTTTAAGTTCATCATGTCTCTTTCCTTCTAATATTTTAAGCACATATTTGACTCTTTCCTTCTAATATCTAACAGACTATTTATAAAGTTAAACGTTCCATACCCGACACTACCAAGATTAAATTTTGACATTTTTCAAGTAATGTTCCATAAACATAACAAAAATAATTTATATTTAAAAAAACAAACGACTTCAGCTGACTTAAAATAAAAATCGTTTACAAACCGTATGCAATCAATCACTATTTTCAGATATGGCTTCTCTTTTATCTGATTTAAGGTAGGTACGTACAATTCAACTGAAAATTTTAGCGTATTCTTACCTCTCTTTTTCTTCCTTTCTCTTGCTCCCTCTCTAATTTGTATTCCTTGTCTATATTTTCCAAGTGTATTTTAACTTTTTTATTTGTTTTAATATATATATATATATATAACTTATTGCTCTATCATTTTCTGAATCACCCTGTACAACTATAACCCAACTCAATACAATATCACAACTGAAATCTTTAAAACTACCCTGTATAAATGTAAATCCTCTCCACACTATTGACTATTGACTCTTTCTATTTTTCTAATGTGTAAATTTTTCATATATACCTATGATTTTATTTCGCCCCATATGTTCCATTTATGAAACTGCTCCTGGTGTACCCTATATAACAAAATTCACCTTTTTAATCCACAGTTTATGACTATAATTTTACTGTACCATTTATTTCAACCACCCGATATATGCAACTGCTTCTAAATTTTTTTGAACCCATGTCTATAATTATACTCCGTCCTATAATTCAAATATCCTAACTGCCTATGCTTATATAACAAATATTTTATACCCCCGAATAACAATAATTTTACCCTTACTTCAAACACCTTGTATAAGCAACTACTTATATTCCAAACTATATAACTTTTTTAAACCGCCTTGAATAACTGTAATTCTACTCCAATTATATTTCTACCATCATGTATATTCAACTACTTCTGACAATTTTCAAACCCTTTTGTATTACTGTAATTATTTTTCTACAAATATCCGCTGTGTATAACTCTAGTTTTGCTCCACTCTTATTTCTACAACCTTGTATACGCAACTACGTATGTTCCAAAAAAATATTTTTAGAAATACCCTGTATAACTAATTCAATTCCAACTTATATTTCAACCATCCTATGTATACAACGGCTTATGTACCACCTATCACATGCACGCACGCACACACCAACAACCGTATACCATATAAAAGAGTTCTCCGACATACTAACAAATTTTCGTTTCGATAAATTAACGGAATATTTTCTGCCATTTCTAGCGAATATAATTTCGTCTCTAACAAAAACTGACTTTCAATTGCATCAAATTGAAAACCTGTACGATATACTTCCATGGCATATCATGACATTTAAACTAGATATTTATGATAAAAATTTTACGTTTACATGATGTTTACAGTTTATTGTTGCACATATTTTTCCGATTTTCAGAAAAATGGTATCTTTTGCGTTATAGAAAAATATACGGAATCAAGCTGGAACATATCTTTGTATAATACAATGTATAATATTAAAATTACATGAGCACTTTTAGAGAAAGCAATGAAGATTCATTGAAAATCGCTGAAATCTAGTCCCTTATTTACTTTTTTTTCTGATTTTCTAGGAAACCGTAAATCTCATGTTATAGACCATTATACGGAAACTTTCTGTAATGTTCCTTAATATAATGCAGTTCAAATCATCAAAATTGCCCAAGCTGTTTTTGAATAATCGCAGGACATGCATAAAAAAAAGTTGTATACGAATTGATAACCTCCTCCTTTTTGGAAGTCAGTTAATAAAACTTCACATTGAAAATTACCGACAGAAATCTGTTCAACTTAATGCTGAAATAAATCTTATCTAAGCTAACCATATCAAAAAATTACATTGAAAGCAAATAAATTTCACAAATTCCAATTTTATTAACTACTTTGAAAATACAAATTAATTTTGTTCTAAATACCTCTTTATGTAATTAGAATGTTTGTGGATTTATTGTTTTGTTAAGTTGATAAATTTGTGACTTCTTTGCAAATAAATGGTTAAATGGACATCAAAGTGTTTACTTTGGGCTACAATTTATTTCTCATAAATGATAAACTTATTTACATAAGTTATATAAAACTTTTTATTTATATTGATCAATCATTTCACCTAGCAAAACATGTGCGCTGCATTATTTTACACTACTTATATATGGTATATATTTGCCACAAATATTATTGTATAAAAACTAGAAGATGCTAGAATGAACCTAGTGAAATCAAATCTATATTCCTTACGAGAAACATATTGCAACAATTTAATTCCACACAGACTAGAATACGATAAGAAATTTTAACCTCTGTTAAAGAACCACTAACATATCTTAAAAACTACGACTCTTGATTAAATTCGCTAAAACTTTGCTTTCTTCCAGTTTTTGTTCTTTGTGGAAGTTGTCATTGCTGCTACTTACTTTCAACTGTTCAATTGCACTTTTAAAGTGCAAAGTTTTCTAAAATTAGTTAACTTCAGAAGCGATTAAGGTTTTTGCTTAATTTTTTTACATATATATATAGTAAGAGACAAATCGGTTATGTCAGTCAGTTTAAGTTTATATTACTACCGTACTCTATTGTAATCAGGTTATAAATTATGTTATCCTCTAGTAATTCCATCGTTAGAATTCAATATTTTTCTGTCATTAGATACCCAAGGTATTTAGTTCAATTCAAACGGCAAACACTATATGTTTATCGATAATAAATTTAAGATTTTATGCGAAATGAATTCCGACATCCAGGAGTTTCTGGAAAATGTAGCTCACAGAGACTGCAAATCGGGAATCGTACTGTCTGTAATGCCGTTTCGCTGTGATTCCTAGGATAGAAATTACTTTTCGAGATTTTTCAATCCATGGAACGCAAGACAATAAATTTAACTTTAAAATGTACCTGACCGGTATAATTTGAAAATTTTCTCATTTTAAGAAATCCTAAAATAATCAGTCTGAGTGTTTTAATGCAAATATTTGATACATACCTTGTGGGATGACGCGTAAAGATTGACATGCTAAAGAGAATTTCAACCGCAAACATAATTAACTGAAAGCATTATAAAGTAGGAAATAATTAATATGATTTTCGGATGCATAGAGTGTGAAACTAAAATACAACTAAGAAGTATGTGGATAATGACATTATAAATCTATCCTAAAAACATATTTATTTCGATTGCTCCCACGAATAATCTTTTGCTGTGCTCCAAGAAAGTGGAGGCCTTAACTGTAGCTTATGTAACTTATATGTAACTCATGGACTGTTCTAAGGTAAATAATCAATATACCAAAAAGCAAACAAAAGAGTATTAATATTTTTTTAATTTGTATTGTTGACTGAATCCCAAGGAAGTATTATATCAAATAACTTAACATAATAGTCAAAAGATCAATTAATACTACCCAACTATTTATAGTAGTAGATATTAACTAACTACCTGTATACTACTATAATTGCTAACTCACAATTGTTAGATAGCTATACATAAAATAATAAATGCATATAATATTAACAAATTGTTAAAAAAACTTATTAATTACCCACTTATAATATAATATTTTTGAAGTGGGTGCGAAGCAAACGTAAATCACGTATTGTTTTGTATCTACTAATTTATGAAACTTGTAATAAGTTTAAAATTTCAAACAGGTTTTAGAATTCATGATTTAATAATTAATTACTTCATTAATAGTAGGTAAGTCACAACAGTATTAGCACCTGTCATTGTATGTATTTAGTACTTTGTGTAGCTTGCTATCAGGTCGGAATTTGGGATTATTTCTGATAGGTTTTTTTGCATTCAGGTACTTAATAGGTACCAATATATTTAGTCAGTGTATTGAACCTAATAGATGTCGGTGACATCTACCGTCTAGTGAGTAAATTAAGTATATGAAGGCATACTATGCTATAACATATACCATACTCTTGACAGATGGTTCGAGTGTTTTATATAAAAACACAAAAGTAAATATATATACAGATATATATCCACATATTTAGAACTATATCATTCAACATATAACAGCCGTTTCGAACCAGGAGTTCTCATCAGATATGCTTCCTTGAATTCAACAAACTTCCTGTATTTACATTTCCAGAAACTGTGCCGATAAATAATTATATTCTGAAATATATCGGATTTAAAATCCGGAGTTCTGTAACATTTCTTTGAAGGTTACGATATATTTTATTCATTCTTCCGATATTCTGATTTTACGTTATAGAAAAATCTTATCTGGGCTCTCTAAATCTTCTTTAATAGAATAACATGGTTTAAACTGTTCAAATTGCTAAAATAATGCAGATATATCTGGATGTGTGGTATATTAACAAAAAAAAAAGGTTCATATCGAGAGATAGAAACAGGTAATATTACATACAAAAATTAAATTTCAAAAAACTGACAAATTGAATTTTTTTTGGTTTTAAATACAAAAGGGCTTACGTGAATGTTTAAGGGAAGTAGAGGCATGAACGAAAAAGAATAATTTATTACTTGTTGTAATTTGCATTTAAAAAATACTTGCGCACAGGCATTTCACTGTCTACTGTAGGTTTTTGTGAAGAATGTTATACTGAAAGTTCTTACTTACTTAAACCAGATACTGTTTGTAATTTAACATGGGACATCTCTTATTATGGCAATCAAGTTCTGTGAATAAAATAAAGATTTTTTAAAATCTAGAAAAAAATTAAATATGAAACAGTAAAACAGTATGGACTAAGTGTGTGCAATGAACAAATTGCATATTGACATATACAAACTAGGCTCATATAATTTATAGACATACTTCAGACTTATGAGTCTTCGGTACTCCAAATGAATTCATTACACTGAGGTCTTAAATAAGGGATAAATTCATTGTCTACAGAATTTTGAATATAAATGAGAAATTCTGATACAAGTCAATTTTTATAAAGTACCCCAAAAAAATAACAAAAAAAAAAATGAAAAGGGGTAACGTGGAATGTCGCGTTTAAAAGCGTTCTCAATTCTCTATTCAACAATATAGGGCTTGTTTTATTTGACACAAAGTAGCCATCGGATCAAGTAGATATCACAATTTACTAGTTATCGATTTACCAAGAAAATAAAATCGGATATATTATATATCTTTAAAACCTATTTAAAATTATCTTATTGTGACATTTAAGACGTATTTCAAATTTATTTCAGTTCGCTAGACTCCCTTAATAATTTTTTTTTGTTTTTAAATGCGCCTTTCTGAGACCCAAAGAATTGAGAAAATGATGTTATTTTTAGTGTGAGATAAAAAAAAATTCCGAGGTATGCAGAATATTTAATGAGAAGTTTCATGAACGTTACATTTCTTAGTCTTCGGTGTAGAACACAGCAAAATTTCTGTCAATTTATCAAAGATCCCAAATCTAGGAGATTACAATTGATTGACGAAAAGAAATAGCATATATTTTTATATGTTGAGGAAAATCCACAGGTGTTAATGATGTGCATGAAACTTATAGTTATAAAGTATTTTGAAAAAAGAAAAATACCATCCATATAAAACTAAACTGGTTCCCGAACTAAATGACCATGTTCAGAATAGCTGCCAAGAAAATCCTATGTTTCCCAAGATAAAGTTAAGCCTACCTGGAACTGTCAACAAGCAGTTGAGTACTCAAAATACTCACTGAATGAGGGAAGGTCACACGCAATATCCTAAGAAAGTGAACTTTAGGACTGGCATAATATATAATAGAATAATAAGGGGGCATTAACTGGAATTTTTTTTTCAAAATGTATTAATATCTGAATTAAGACAACTCGCATAAATTAATAGAAAGATATTGTTTCAAGAAGGTAGAGCTACACCACATTATGCAGCAGCAACGCAGTATCGATGGATCGGTAGTCGTGGCGAAATTTGACTCCAATGAATTCATTTTAATGAGTGTTTTAAAATAAAACATCTATAAAAAAAGCTAATATTGATAATTTAAAACAACAAATAAGTCAAGAAATTAAACAAATTACCACAGAGATGTTAAAAAACGTTGTCGAAGATGTTCAACACCGTTTATTTTTTTGTCAAGAAATGAATAAAGCATATACCTATAAATATTGTAGATGAAGTGAATTACTTTAAACAATTATTTCTTTATATGGTATATATAATTATTTTACAAATTAAACAATTGCAAATTTAATTTAATTATTATCAATGTCCAAAATCCAAAAAGTCATATGTTGCTGTTTCGAGAATTGAAAACCCTTTTAAACGCGGGGTTAAACGCTTTTTACTTAATTTTTTAGTTGTAGTTATTATCCTATGGGGGTCGAAGGGGCAGGTGTATACGCTAGTAAAGTATCTTTGACAATAGACATTTGCGCCATTTCGTGTTTTATTTGTGGAACGCTGGTTCTGTGAAGGCCGTAATTTATGTTTGCTGTGTTATAGATTAAAATGTAGTTATCTCATAAAATGGAAAAAAAAATATCAAACCAAAAGTTCGGTGTAGTTGATTGTGAAAATACACCAAAAAAAAAACCCAAAATTACAATTATACCACTTTTATGGATTTCCATATCAAATAGATATGTAGAAAAAATGAATTGCAGCAGTTCGACATCATGGGTAAATAAATTTCCACGTTGTTAGTGATTACTGTATGTACAAAATTAATCATAATTGTTGTTCTATTAACAAATCTGATTTTTTTTAATTACAGCATTGGGGCAATCCTTCTCAACCAGAAATAAATTCAATGATTTGCAGTGGTCAAACTGTTTGGGAAAAAAGTAAACAATCCACATACAAAAAATTACAATCCAACTATATTCCTTGCAATATGTATATAAAAAAAGCAAAATCTTCATGCTGGTTTGTGGACTGAAAGATTACGAGTACCTACGACAAAAAAAATTGCATCTTCAGGAGTCGATGAAGCTCCAATTGAGATTAACGATAGTAAGTAAATATATATAAGAAAAAAACAAATTAACTTTATTCATTATATATGTAAAATTTATTGGTAGATTTTACTGATGATGAAGTTTTAATGATCATGATAAAAATTTTGAAGTTGGAACAAGGATAATAGAGCAACAACAGATACAAATATACATGCTAATTCACAAAGAAATGAATATTGATTATATATTATTTATAGCTTTTGTTGTAACTAATAATAAAGAAGCGCTCATAAAAAAATAAAAATGATGAGGATAAAAGAGTATAAATATTGATATATTACACGAAAGATAGTTGAATTGTAAGCTTTGTTATGTATCTACATTGTTTGATTTTTCCACTGCATCGAAATGAGCACAGCAAATCCTTGAATATGTTTCTGGTTGCCATGGCTTTTCATCCCTCCTGTAACTAAAAAGTTACTTTTTTTCTTTATTCCTAAAAGAAAATATTATTAATTAAAAAATTAAAAATTATGTTAACTTTAAATTTCAATTTATTTTGGAAAGAAAAGTATTTACATGATTAACTTTTCTGAGTAAAAGAGTTATTTAATCTTATTTTTGTTAACAGAACAACAATTGTGATTATTTTTATGTATTTATGAATAACCAAAAACGAGGAAATTTAATTTAATTGCCCTTGACGACGAACTGCTGTAATCAATTTGTTCCTTCCTCTCCCATTGCTATAGAAATCCAGGAAAACGGGAGAATTGTAAATTTTGATTTTTTCTTGATGTATTTTCAAAATCAACTACACCACACTTTCGATTTGATGTTTTTCTTTCCATTTTATGGGATAACTAAATTTTAATCTATAACACAGCAAACATAAATTACGGCCTTGACAGCTTTCCACAAATAAAACACGAGATGGAGCAAATGCCTATTCTCAAAGATACTTTACTAGCGTATAATATGATTTAGCATACTAGCTGACCCGTCCAGTGAACTCACTCTGATGTACAATATTTTATCAACTCATACAATGAGTCGATTTTATGAACATCCCATTTTTATTGAGTTTGTAATTCACTAGATGAAAAACAGAAAAGGTTTTCGATTAAAAAGTGTCATTTGAACCTTATAAAAAAGACATTTCATATTAAAAACTTACCTATATTTTGGAGTTACAGTATTGGCAATTGCTGAACACGTTGGAATATCATACGGGAGTGCTCAATCAACCATTTCAGATGAGTTGGGTTACCGAAAAGTGTGTGATCCTTCTAAGGGAAGATCAGAAAGCAAACCGTCTTGCCGTATGTGAAAGGCTGTTAGCAAGATATCGAGCAGAGGGGGATGATTTTTTGAGACATATTGTCACCTGTGATGAGACATGGGTGCGTCATTATACCCCAAACGTCTTTCTGCAGGGAAAATTCTTGCAACAATTTTTTGGGATTCGAAAGGCGTACTGCTGATCAATTTTCTGCACGAACGCCGTACAATTAATGCTGAGTATTATACTGCGAACTACTCCAACAAGTGAAACTTGCCTATCGGCAAAAGAGGCGGGATATGTCTATCCGAAGTGTGATTCTGTTGCATGACAACGCTCGGCCACATACAGCTGCATTGACTGAAGGGAAATTGAACAAAATGCATTGGGAGACCCTTGAACACCCGCCTTACAGTACTGATTTGTTGCCATGTGACTACCACATGTTTGGGCCACTTAAAGAAGAACTGGGAGGCCACCACTTTGAGGATAACGAAGGTGTAGAAACGTTTGTGCGCAATTGGTTATCGACATGACCAGTTTCATTCTTTGAGAAAGGTATTAAAAAACTTCCGATTCGGTGGAAAAAATGTATATATAAGAGAGGAGACTATGTAGAAAAATAATATGTATTAAAATTTGTATTGATCGTACCAATAAAATTTTTAAAACAAAAGTCCGGTTCATATTTGATTCACCCTCGTATTAACTTTGAGTAAACTATATCTGTAGCGTAGCTCAACAGACTTCTTCTTACAAAATGTAAGCAACAACTTCAGTAAATCGGTCTTGGTCTTGTTTTATTTTTAACAAAGACCTGGAATTTAGGCAAGTGTAATCACTCACATTCCTCAAACATGAGCCCTATCTTAGGCCCGCCCTCTTCAGTTACTAATCTTTAATTAGTGTTATGCCTTCTTGAGTACATGTTAAAATGAGTTGAAGAGAGTGTGCAATCCTGTCTCAACCCTCTTCTAATGGCTGTACCGGTGATAGATTCATCGACTATTCTTCTACAATTTATTGTTAAATAAAATAAAAGCTGTTAAGAAATTGGGGCTTTCATCATCCAATCTCAAGGCTCTACGTACATCTATTGGGTGGACTCCTTCAGTTTAAAGATATATTTCATTGTGACTTCTTGTCAATTAGTACCTAAGCCTAGGCATCGCGGCGGCTACGGAACAAGTATAATCATTTAAATGAATTTGAAAGTGAGGGCAGCGGTGATATGTTGGGGGGCTATTTACAATAAGATAAATTTCAGACAACATGAGACGCAAACTCTTAACAGAATTGTATATAGTATTGGTATAAGTAATCTGTTGCCATGGATGCGGACTACCTCAGCAACTTTACCACACTACAGTCTATTGGAAATTTATTCATAGATGAATATATCAGTATACCGTAGAATATAGCCTCTTACTTACGTTAGACATCCTAATTGTCGGATTGAGTAGTGCAATGGTAGATCAAATTGGAATTGTGAATTTTCTAAAAAGCAAAAATAAGTAAAATATCGAATTAACTGTGGAAAGCCAGTGATGGTATGTCATGGAAAGCCTAATATGCCGTACCGGATTTTTTAACAATCATTATCGAAGTTGTAGATGTATCTACCACTTTTTTATTTTTAATTTTACCGAAAACCTCATTCTCCATAAAAAGTTGTACATCGAATATCAAATTTTGTAAGCCATATACGAGAAAGTAAACAGATTAGAATTTTGCTCAAGAGTAAAATACCAAAATAATTTTTATTAAAAAAAGTAGAATTTACATTCAAATATCTAAGTAATTAATCATATAATAATTATAAGCTCATTTTTGTGTTACTCATTCTTATTAAACACTTCCTTGATTGTTTGCTTTGGAATAACTGCCAAAAAACGTTAACTTTTAATATTTTATTAATATTTTAAAGTCATTGGTTTTTCTTTCAATATAAAGCTTTTTATTCCAATTCTGGTGTTATTTCCCAAGAAAACATAAAAATAAAAATAGAATTAATATTTTTTGACTTCCATACGACTTACAAAATTTGATACTCGATGGTCGTATTACAGGTTGTAAATCATGCAGAACTATTTAAGAAGAATAATATAATAATCAAAAAATTTCCCATTTCTATACAACATTTTGGGACTCACTGTATATCCATATCCACCATAAATTCCCTAATACTTATTTAAATAATATTCACATTCGACTAAAATCTCTTTGTATTATGTTTTGAAAACAGAGTTGTTCTACTTCCATTATCTATTTGCCTTATACAAAACCAATAATATTCCCCAACTCATATCTACATTATTTTGGTCGATAATATACCCAAAACGTTCTAGTTTTTAGCAAACAATTTTATCATTAACTTCCTGAAAAATTATTTAGCCGGCAGACGTATTAAAACCCAGTCAGTTTATTTTCTACTTAACAAATGCCATAAACATGTCGCTCTTTCATGCATAAGTAGATGGAAGTTAAACATGTTAAACCATGAAATATATTTTTCTAGGCATTGTGTATTTCTACAAAACACATACGTAGCTAAAAGGATTTTCAAGTTCACCGAGAAATTTAGAGGCGAATAAATAGAACACTAAGTAAATATTGCGAACACAAAAAAGCTGCAAATATTTCGGTATGAAAATTAAAATTTTACGAAAATTTATAACCAGAATAATTAGAAATGTCATATTATCCTCCGATAGTTTGTAGTACCGTACCGTATGCTAGCAATAGTATAATAAGTATAATAATTTGGAATTTGCGCTTTCAGTCCCAGTAGGTATTCTCAGCTTTTATATGAAAACAATTATTAGGGTTCCGTATATACAATATACGGATACCCTTATAATATCACTCAGGATTTCTGCCTCTGTCACATCACACCTATTTTCTCCTAAACTACTCGACGGAAGAGGTTGAACTTTGGTATCAATCTATAGCTTGGTGACCCGATCAGGAATACATATCGTAAAAGAAAAAATTTTGATTTTAGGGGCACTTCTGGGGGAAAAAACTAAAAAAATCGACCGTTCCCCCCCTGATCTCCGAAACTACTGAGCCTAAAATTTTGAAAAAAATAGGAAATATAAAGCGTTGCTCGAACTTTACAGGAAAACTAAGGAGAAACCATTATTGTTAATTTTGGGTGGCAAATTATGGAATTAAATAAAAATTTAAAAATAAAAAATTCTTCAAACGCATCATGTAATATATCAAATGAAAGGTCTCATTTTGAGGAATACAGATATATTTTTTTCATATTTAAAAAAAATTATTTAAAAAGTTATTAACGAAAATATATCAAAATTTACCCATTCCCCCCAGATCCAAAGCTACTGAAACGTTGTGAGATCAACCATTTCAAAACTATGGAAGTCAAGGAAACTTCGAAGCACATGTAAGTAAATTAAGGAAAATTAATCACTTCATACTACTACATACATTCTAGTTTCCCTTACTAATACAATAGAGCAAAATAGTCCATAAAAAATAGCTATTATGTTAATTAAATGGGCAAGAAGATAAATTTTGTAGAGCATTATATAAAATTCATAAGAAAGAAATACTGAAATGGTTAAACGAATATTGAAATGGGAAACAATAACTACATCTATAGGAATACAGGCACCATTGAAACAAAACAAAAATATAAGGGAAGGAATTTGTATACCAGTTAGAACTTAACAGTATTAAATAGAAGAACAGTAAGAAAGAAACATGCTTACTCTTCAGTTAAATAAAAAACACAGTTACTGGGGCATTTACAAATCAAAAACTTGACTGAAAGTACTAAGTAAAACGCTAACATCATAACAGTAATTAAAACACAGAGAATAGGATTCTCTGAATTTAAGGGTAGCTGAAAAAGATAGAGAGAGAAACGTGGCAAATATTAATCTTAAAACTATTAGCAAACAAACTTAAATGTGGACAAAAGAAGATCTAAATAATAAGAACTGAAAAAGATCCAAAATGTACCAACCTTTTAAATCAAATCATGCACAAGAAATTTTAATGATGCACATCATAAATTCTTAGGAAGAAATAACACATCTTCTATTTACAGAAAATGTTGAAAGTATACTTTTGCCTTCAAAAACTTACGATAGAATAAGCTAAATAATTATCTCTATATTCTATAACATTACAAGATAAAAAGGAATATCAGTACTTTTTGCAACAAAAGGACCGTATTTAATTTCAAACTCAGTGACGGTGAATTGAATATAGCTGAATACACATACGACATCGCCGAAAGCTGAACGTAGATTGTGATCTCGATAAATGAACTCTGCCTCTGGTTCAACAGTTCGCTTACACAAAATTTATAGTGGATTTATCATTACCGGCTTCCTAAAACAGTAGCGTATAAAGCAAAGCAAACAAGGCCCGCAGTGGTCAGCAAGCAAATTGTTGATAGACGATTTAAGCCCTATTTCATCTATCAATAAACTTGCCGGTTTAATAGTAACGAACATTTTTAGCCCTGTAGTATAAGTTATATTTGATTTACAAATGTTTCAAAGAACTACATCCAAATAAAAATATTTTGTTAAATATTAGTAGTAACGTGAATATTTCCTTACCATTTTAGTAACTACATTAATATAATAGAGATTGCATATTGAAGTGTGTGTATATTTTCTGTCATTTCCTCTCAGTTGAAAATTTGTCAGATGATATATTATATAACATTATGAATAAATAATCATGTTAGCTGGTTATATTTAGGTGGAAAGATCGTCGGCTGGTACCCTGAAGAGTGTAACGCACGAGCCAGAGAAGAACAGAGTTTTTCCTCGCCTTGTTGCTAGCTGTTTTTTTATTATTTGTAGGATCATATTAGCTAGTTTACATCGGGGAGGAAATGACGTAGTTATTCAATATTACGCTCCATGCTCTGAATGAAGGATATAATCTTTTGGCATTTAAGTACATCACTATCATTTATAGACAATTTTAAATTGCCATAAATATCAATAAATGATGACTTGAGTAATACAACTGATTACAAACTTCACTTTATTTAGATATTGTAATGTTTTTATTTTCACACTCGGGTTCAGTTCAGTTCTTGGATTTATTTACAAACACAGTCCAACTCACTCTAATTTATTTCCACTACTTTAACACAACTATTTACAATTTATATCTACTTAAGTATTCAATAAGACCGTCGAAAACTGAAGATAGGAGGCACCTATCGCCAGCTGTTCATTTATATATATTTATCTTGGAATTGTCTGGTACGTGCACGAACCATCGGGAAACTATTTCATGTTCTGGAAGCTTTAAGGGAATTCCCAGTAACGGCAGCGGTCCGCCTGTTGAGAGATAAATATTTCGGCTTCCCAGAATTTATCGGAATAATGTCCCTTCCATGAATTGGTTGATGGCCGATTGCACCAGCTGTCGGATGAATTCTCGTAACATTGCCACCTCCTTAAGACCATTTCGTCCCGGAATATCCTAGAATCATTCCTGATGTGACGATATTTGCAGGACTCTCCATTTCGACAACAGGAAGTTTGGTGGAAGTAGCAGTCAACGGTCTTCGAACCTAGGCTGCGAATATTGAGACAGCATACCAGGATGTTGATGCCACTGAATCGAAAGATTGTTTCCATCATACTTCTCACCACCCTCCAATTCAGTCCATCCAACCCGCAGGCTATCTTTGGGACCGCCAATTTCATCAGATTCTTCTCCATCATCACATTCCTCAATTCTACTAGAGTCTTCCAAAGATCGCTATATGTTGGCTTGTCTTGAAAGAATGTTTTCGTTACCAAATAAAAGATGTCTCTGGTACCCATTGGTTGTTTATCTTCGAGATGCAGAACCTTCCCTACCACTGGATCTTGCTCCCGTAGCTTCTGGAACTGGCCGTACTTCTTGGCAAACACCTTGGCTATTCCTCTGGACATCCGGAGATCTCGAGCCACACAATGAGCCAGGGTATATTGTAAGGGCACCTCAAACAGGTGTCGGGGTTCCTCTCTCGTTACGTCGTGCTGAACTTTCTGCCCATCAGAGTACAATGTCATAAACTGCTCGAAGATCATCTCGTCATCGGGTGGTTGGATGCTGCGGACTTGGGCTTGGTCATCTTCGCTGTCATGACTTCCGGCATAAGGGGCTTACCTGTTAAAGATCTCTGTAGTTTGGGTGAATATCCACGACGACGTTGCGGCTTATACAGGCAAACACGATCATCAACTTGGAATTCTCCGCCCTCGGCTTTGATGTCGTAGGCTTCCTTCATTCGGGCACTGGCATTCTCGATGTTTAACCGGACTCGTTCATGGATGTCGTTCATCTTTTGACGTAACTGGCTGACATCTCTTCATCTGCCATCTCTCCTCCTGGGGAACATCCAAACTTCAAATCGCATGGTAGTCTTAATTCTCGTCCCATGATAATACTGGCCGGGGTCTGCCCGTGGACTCGTGCACATACGAACGATATGCCATTAGAAACAAGTGCAAATACTGGTCCCAGTCTCTTTGGTGGTCAGAGACTACCTTTGACAAATGGTCGTGTTAATCGAGAGTTTGCAGACGTCTATAGACATCCGTTCTACCATTCCATCGGATTGCGGGTGTAATGCTGTCGTCCGTATTTTATTGATCTTCAAGAGTACATTTCCGGAACCACTCCACGCTTGGCAGCCAATAGTTGGAAAAGAGTATGTCCTCCGGTTTGTACCGTCATGTAGTTCTCGCAAAACCTCTGGTCTCCTATTTTTAGGGACTATATCTACCTTGCCGTCATCTGGTGCAACTCCAAGGAAACACCAAAACGGCTGATCCATTCCTTGACAAGGACATCAGCAACGGTCAAGGCTTCTTGATTCGGCCAGGCATACGCTCAATCCACCTGGCCACTTGTCCTTCGGGGTTTTTAAACTGCAGGAGCCACTTCAGTGCTGCATGATCAGTCCTAAGGAGGAATCTTTTACCATAAAGGTACTTGTATAAATGTTCTACCCCCTTTACCACAGCCAAGAGTTCCCTGCGAGTAACGCAGTAATTCCGTTCAGGCTTGCTCAAGGTCCTGCTGAAATAGCCGATGACTTTCTCCTGACCGTCTTTGATCTGCGAAAGCACCGCACCAATTCCGACATCTGGCAAAGGATAACTTAAGACGGGGGCACTCGTCAATGCTCTTTTCAGTGTCTCGAATGATCGTTGACATTCCTCGTCCCACTGGTACTGCACCTTTCCCTCTGTGAGTCTAGTAAGTGGCTTGGCGATGTTGGCAAATCCTGCGACGTACCGACGATAGTACGTGCATAACCCCAGGAAACTTCTTAACTGGTGGATATCTTTAGGTATCGGCCATTCCTGGACAGCTTTGACTTTCTGTTGTTCTGTTGACGGCATGACCGTGAATTGGTAAAGTCCTGAGCCGATGGTAAAAGCAGTCTTTTCTCGGTCTTCTTTAGCAAGTTCCACCTGCCAATAACCGCTCTTCAAGTCCAGGGTGAAAAACATCTTCGATCCAGCCAGCGTATCTAGGGTATCGTCTATTCTTGGAAGACGATAGCTGTCTTTCTTTGTAGCGTGGTTTAATTGCCGATAGTCCACGCAAAATCGGGTCAAACTATCTTTCTTTTTAACCAAGACAACTGGATAGGCCAAGGGCTATTGGATGGTTCAATAACACCTTCTTCCTCCATCTCGCGGACTATCCTGTCGGCTTTTTCTCTTTTAGCTAGGGGTAGTCTTCTCGCCGACTGTCGAATAGGTTGAGCGTCCCCAGTATTATTTTTTTGTTTCACCAGATTAGTTCGTCCTCTTTTGCCATTTCCTACATCGAAGATATCCTGGTAGTTTCTAACGATGTCCCTCAATTTTGCTCTCTGGTTTGGTTTCAAATTCTTACATGAGTCGGTGATGAAACTTTCCAGTTCCTCAGAGAGTTTACTTGATGGCATTTCTGCATGCTGTGTGCTTCTGACTACAGAGGAAACTGTGGAACAATGGCCCAAAGTTGTTTCTTTCTTTAGCACAACCGAGTCATAATTCAGGTTCATTACTCTTACTGGAACAATCTAACTGGCACGAAACTGAGTCTTCCCCAGTGCGACTCCCCTGCCTACATTTCCGTCGTTAAGTTCAGGATCAAACATCATTACTGTTCCAGCTTGAGCTTTCCCATCTAAGCAAGCATCTATAATGATTTCAGCTCTTTCCAGAACATTGACATCCTCTGCTAAGATGGCTTGAAGCTTAATTTCATCTTTTCCATGAAGCACCACTTCTTCGTCATTCACTCGTAGAACTCCATCTTTGAAGTTTAATTGGAATCTCTTGGAGCTCATGACATCCATTCCATTGATTACTTCGTTTTTGATGTCTGCCACTAATGCCCGATGTAGGAAGGTTGTGTTTCCCAAGGTCATTTCAACCTCTATTTCACCATGGACTTTCGTTGCTTCTCCTGTCGCAGTTCGCAGTTGCCATTTTGTTGGTTTTATCATTGTCTCTAAAACAATGTTAGGCCTTATTACTGTTTTCGTCGCACCAGTATCCAGCAGCATTGTAAATTGCTTTCTATTAATAAGGCCATCTACAAAGACACTGCGTTAGTAGTTGGGACTTGTTGGTTACAGGTCGACGATGGTCCCTTTATATTGACCTTCTTTAGTTTCCCCGACGAGGAAGTCTGTACTCCGTTGCTCTCCCCGCAACGACTCTGGACATGTCCTACCTTACGACACTTCCGACATCTAACCAGTCTTTTTTCGGTAAGGACTTCTTCTATTAACTTTCTTACAGAGGCTTCATCGTTTCCGCCATCTTCGGATTCTCCGTCAACGATTCGGACTCTGCCCTGACCTCTACAGGTATTTTTCGCTGCCTCGAATTCTAGCGCTCGAGCAAGTGCATCCACTAATTGTGTCGGTCGAGCTAGTGTTAAAGCTTGCCTGGCTTCGTGGTCCCGAAGTCCATCCAAAATGCTTGCACTGCTAACCTTTCTATTACATATTCCGGTGTGGCTGGATAGGCAAGGCGAACCAGATGGGCAATATCAGCTTCAAACTCTTGTAGCGATTCATTAGATTTCTGATGGCTCCAGATGGGTCTGTCCATACCTCAGCTCTAAGTGTTTAACCAGTTGTTCGTAGTCTTCTTGCTCCGAGGTATTCAATGTTTGCAAAATATCTGTAGCATCCCCTCTAGGGTTAATGCGATTGCCTTCTCCTCTGCCGAACATCCGTTTAACTTTGCTGCAACTTCGAATTGGCGCCTATAATTAGTCCATGACGATTTCCCATCAAATTGGGGAGGTTTCATTTTCTGTCTTGTCCCCTCGAGGCCAATTTTTGAATCCACTACCTCTGTACTGCTTCTGTTTTCGGTTTTTGATTGGGTTTCTCCTCTTTGCATTGTGACTACCTGTTCTTTTATTTTGCTGATCTCACCCTCCATTATATGCTTTAGCTCCTCTATCCGAACCTCATTCTCGACTATGCTTTCCCTTTCAGCATTTCTGAATTTTCGTGAACCATGCTTTTCAAATCCCTTTTCAAGTTCTTTTTTTAAGTCCGTCACTTTCAAGCACTGTTTTTCATTGTTAGCAAGTTCACTTTCTGTAAGAATAGAAGAATACAGGATTAGAGCTGTAGAAAAACCTTTAAGAATCTAATCTTTCTAAAAATGAATTACATTCAGTTAAAGAATTAAGAAATGATAATTCAATCTTGCAGACAAAGGCAATGCAACAGTGATTTTGAATAAAAATCTATTGACAAAATTATGAACATAATTAATCAAGGTAAACAAAGACCCGACAAGTTTAGAAAGATACCGTTTACTCTACAGCACGTTTGCAAAACTCTCACTCCACATTATACTAAACCTCCACACTTCTATGGCTTTTTCCCTTTGAGACCAATTGTCAGTTCCATAAATTCTCCATGTTGAACTTTCAAAATTTTTCTGAAAATTATTTCTACTTACAGGTAATTCAATTTCTCATCTTAGTGCAGATTTTTAGAATTTTCAAGTTTTGACATAGTACTAACAATGTTTATCTTCTAACAGTCACTTTAGAATTTATCTATTAACACAATAATGGAATTACTCACTTTCTGTACGAAAACAACTTACTTTCAGTTAAACGATGATTTCTCAAGATTTGGCATGGCTAGTCCCCTGCCTTAAGTAACATCTTTATGGACAAATTTGAAGAACAAATGATTTTTTACAAAAGAAAATAAACCGTTGGTGTGGTGGCGTTATGTTAGCATATTCATTATTTCAAAATCTGGAAAATCTGCAGGGAATTATTAAGACATAAAACAAACAAGAACCAACCATAAAATTTACATTTCTACCTTTTTTGGCAATCTTCATTTGAAACAGAAGTTTACAGAAAACCAACTCCCACTAACAGACTTCGGTAAAAAGAGGTGTTATTAAATCTTTATATGACAGAGCAAAGACTAACTGCTCAGATACTACTAAATTCAACAAAGAAAATCATTTTACAAAAAACTTTTCCATATTAACAAAGAGTTTAATAACATACTCATGTCACCATTGCCAGAAACTTCAAACAAATAAATATCGGGATCGTTACCTTCATTTATTAGAGCATCTGGGGACCGTAACCGTTGTATTAATTCACTTTTCTTCCCACTAATTTCTAAATTTCTTCTTTTCTTTTTTTAAGTCCGCCACTTTCAATTCGTCCAAACTCACTGTTTTATACATTGTTAGTTTATTTATTTTCCACTTCTTAAAGTTCCACAAGTTCACTTCACACCTGACACCACTGTAATGTTTTTATTTTCACACTCGGGTTCAGTTCAGTTCTTGGATTTATTTACAAACACATTCCAACTCACTCTAATTTATTTCCACTACTTTAACACAACTATTTACAATTTATTTCCACTTAAGTATTCAATAAGACAGTCGAAAACTGAATGCCTCATATCGCAGCTTTCATTTATATATATTTATCTTGGAATTGTCTGGTACGTCCGCGAACCATCGGGAAACTCTTTCATGTTCTGGAAGCTTTAAGGGAATTCCCAGTAACGGCAGCGGTCCGCCTGTTGAGAGAAAAATATTTCGGGTTCCCAGAATTTATCGGATAATGTCCCTTCCATGAATTGTTTGATGGCCGATTGCACCAGCTGTCGGATGAATTCTCGTAACAATATTGTGACCATTGTTTCGCGTCATTCATACAATGGTAGTACCTTAAGAAGTACACAATTATAAACTAAATAAAATAAAAATAAGAGTTTACAAATGTTTCTTTAATATACTAGTTCTGTTAATATTAGGAAGAAATAGATATAATGCAATAAATGGGAAATATTAAAAATTATGGATTTTCCCAGATGTAATTTATACAAAGACTGGCGAGTGAAAAAAGATTGAATTTTTGTGGTTCTAAGGGATGTGACTCAGGTAAGCAGTAATAACTAAATACTTGCTTATGTTGAATTTTATTTCATAAATTATATCTGATAAAAAGTCTGATTATGTAAACAAATTTAGTAGTGGGGAATTATTAAGATGTATTTGGTCGTTGAGCAAATGTTCTGATATTTTAAACGATTAATTTCAGAACGCTCTAATAAATTTAATTTTATATTTTCTGAATGTAGAATTTTGAAATCGTGGTCAAAACTATGCTTGTATTCAAGTAAATGTTTTGCGTAATTGGAGTATTGTTAATTTTTTATATAGTATTGAGATGTTCATTTAACCTTGTCTGTAAGGATCTACCTTACCCTTTTTGGGCAATCTTTGCATGATAATTTGTAAACTTGTTCTTAATTAATTTACCTAAAGAGTTACTGATTCTATAGTTAACTTTGATGTTTTGTTGATTTAAAATTTTTGAAATATTAACGATTAGGGAACCTAGATAAGTAATGCTTTTATATGTTTTATCTGGGTCAATGGTTTTCGGATATATCATTTGGATTACTTGGAATATTGTTTTTTCCGTATGATAGAATCGACGATTTTAGTGTCATATCCATTATTGGTTGCAATTTGTTTTATTATATTAAGTTCTGTTCCAAAGTCATTTTCATTAATTTGTAATGTTGTTAATCTATGAATCTTACTATGGAAGAAAGTTAATTTTTGTGTTGGATGGGGTTGGAAGATGAATTAGGAATTAAGGTGTCTGTGTGTGATTATTTACTTTTCTGATACTTAAATCTAGGAAATTTATATAATTATTCTGTTCTTATTCTATTGTGAATTTAATGTTGGGATTAGGTTGTTAATGAAATCAGTAAATTTGGATAATTTGCCTTTCCATTCCTACAAAACAAGTAAATAAATTGACTAAATATAGGTGTTTTTTTCTTTTTTTCTTTTAAGGAATCCATAAACATTTCTACTAATAATGGGCTAAGTGGATTACCCATGATTAAGCCTTCATCTCCAACCTAAATATTATTATTGAATTCAAAATCGTTTTGTTCTATACATATCGATAGTAAAATAACTTCTTGTTTTTTAATATAGTTCATATTGTTTGAGGAAAGTAAATTTTCTACTAGGGTGATGGTTTCTGTAACTGGAACGCTGGGGATTAAATTCGTAACATCAATTGATATTAATTTTGCATTATTAGGTACTCAAACGTCTTTTATTTTACCACTAATTGGTGTGGTTAGTATTATCTATCTATATATATATATTAATAATTTTTTGGAAATTTTATATGACGGAGCATTCAATTATGAAACTACAGGCCTAATCGTGTGTCCTGGTTTTTGGGGTTTTAGAAGGGACTATAATTTAGGAGGTTGCGGGTTCATTATTGTAAGTCTTCAAAGGTATTTGTCTTTAAATAAACCTTAAGATTAACAAATTCTAATATTTGTTGTATGTAATTATCTTTATCAACGGCTATTACTGTATTCCCTTTATCTGCCTTTGTAAAAATTACGTCTACATTTTGGTCTAATGTTCTTAATTATTTTCATTTCTGGTCTAGGTTGAGTAACTTTCAGAAATCCTTTATAATTAAATTTAATGCCTGAGACCTTTTATAAATATTTTTCAAGGCAATTTCTCTCTCTTAACCTAGTATTTCAAAATTTTTAATAGAAATATTTTCGGGCAAATTATACTTAAAAACTGTTTCCAAAAGATTTTGTGCTTCTTTATTAAAATTTACTGTTGTTAAATTGACAAATCTACTACAAAAATTATGATCTGAATATTTAGTTGTGGTTTTAGTGGGTGTAGTTTTTACATTAGATTCGTTTATGGGTCTCTTTAGTTTTTTAGTGTATTTTTTTAATAAATAAATATTCAGAGAAGCTAATGAAGGTATTTGATTATTTATTAAAAGTTAGACTCAGGGTATATAATTTAATTGTTTTCCGTTGGCTGGTGTCACTTTTATCCCTCTCTGACCCACTTCGAGAATCGCTGTGAGAGTTGCTATCCATCACTTTGCCTTTAATATCGCCATCTGTACAAAAATTCAAAGAAGTGCATTTTTATATTTAACGTAAAATAATTGACATGATTAATTTTTTTTTAAAAAAATGTTACTTGCTTCCGGCTCTAGAATTATTTAATTAATGGTTCCATAAAACCATATGAAATCATATGTTGTGTCCACTTACAACCAGCCATTGTCTGAAGGTTGATTTGTCCATGTGCTTGGTACCAAATCAATGCTGACACAGCTCTGATTTTCAAGGTGGTAGAGATGGGCTATCAATATCTTTTTTCGGTAACTTAAACGGGTCGTCGTTATCAAGGATTTTTTATCAGTTTCAAGCTATACTATCTTGCCAAAAAAATCTTCTTCGTCCACAGCTGGCTTTGCTGATTGTTTGAAACTCTGCAAATTCTTCAGATCTTAGACATATCATTTGAGTTCATTTTTGAAATGGTTTCAAAGCTAAGTGGTACATCTTTCATTTGATGTAAAAATAAGTAAACATCGCATATCATAGTGCCTGCATCTTGAACTAGCTCGAATTACTCATATGTTTCTAATAAGGTCTTCAAATCGAAAATTCCAAAGCTATAGTCTATCTGATCCTGTAGATAATAAAAAAATCAGCTAGCAATATGCCGAACGAATACTCATCAGCAGATGCATTCAACTAGACAATAGATGTTCTTGTCTGGCTTCTACGTTACACCTTTCTGAGCATCAGCTGACGATCTTTCCACCGAAGTACAACCGGCTGACATGATTATTTATTCATACATAAATTATCATCTAACAAATTTTCAAGATAGAGAAAATGAATGAAAATATTGCAATAAACTTCGGGGGTTCAAATTAAACTTTAATAACTTCTATTCACTTCACTTTCTAGAATTTTATCTATACATCAAAATTTAATATTTACAACTGCTGATTTCGCTAACAATTTACATCAAAATAATAACAATATCTAAGCTGACCTAAACTACTTGAACTCTGCAATATCTTACACATGGTGAGTTTTTTTGATGATCAGAATGGGGATCTCGGAAACTAGAGGAGATAGAGCAAAGGTTAAATTGGTTTTACTGGCCCATTTTAATGACACTTTCGGATTTTTGTAAAAGTCATGGCTTACTAGATATTTTGAAAAAACGAAATTCTGTCGATTTAGTCAAATCCCTCTAGCTTCTTTGTTTTTGATTTTATAAAAAAAATGTAAATATCAAAATTGAAGAGAATTGTATCCCGAATATGATTGTCATGTCATCGTTTGCATGACAGCTCTCGTTTTCGAGATATGACACAAACTTATCTTTTTTGAATGGAAACCATAGTTGGCTATGACCTCAAAAAATCGGACATTTTTAGAGCTTTTCAACGATTAATACTCGATATAGTTATTCATAAAAATAACGGAGTTATGGATGCTTTTCTCTCTTATTTTCACTTTTAAGGTAGCCATGAAATAGATTGATTTATTAATACCTATTCCAAAAAACATTGAAAATTTTTTTTATTAGGTATATCACATAGAACGAAAAAACTAAATAAGTAGGTACTTACTAAAAACTTAAGAAATTAAAGTACATAATAATGGTTACAATTTATGTTCGAAAAGTCCACCATTGTTATTTAGACAAAAATTGCATGTTTTAAGATTGACATTACCGCTTTCCTCACAGACCGCCTATCAGTTTCTTCAATTGCTTGTAATACCACCTCCCTTAGGTCACCAACTGTCTTTCTTGTCACATAGAAAGTTCTGGTCAGTGTTGCATCTCTATCAACCGTCTTAAGTGCCAGGTCAGGAGCCGTTTTCGATTGCCAACTCAATTTAAGTTATGAGTTAATATATTCATAACTACTTCGTTTGATTGAAATTCCAGTAGTATAGATATTGAGCAAATTCAGTATTTAGTGAGGTGTTTCAATTATTTCCACGTATTTATACTTTTTTAGAATAATTAAAACAAAACTTACCCTGACACCAGCTATTCTTATCTCTAAAAATCTTCACAGTTATTTTCATTTTCATTTCTTATTTTGTAATTCTGCATCTTCTGAGTGGGCAAACTTCGCACAGGATATTTCCATTATATGCTGACATTATTCGAAAACATTCTTGCTTGCGTTGCATGTCAATCAGGATGATCTCACAATAAAATGTGTGGTTTATTTCTTTCTTTTTCCTTTTATTTGAAAAAAAATCATTAAACACAGACGTGTAAGGGTAGCATAAAATTGGATGTTGTCGAGATCTGCTTTGAAAATGTACGTGACTTCTGCTCTGATTATGGTAAATAAAATATACTCAATGTATATATTTTAACTTGTCGCACAAGCAGTGAAATTCACTGACATTAATTCTGGTTTGGAATATCACGCACTTTATATGTAATTTTACCAATAATTTTTATGAAAATAAGTAAGAAGGGCATATTAGCAGTAAAATATTTTTGAAGGGAAAACATTTTAACGGAGGCCCACAAGTACACCCAAGAAAATCTTAAACTCTTTTTGCATTTATTCAGCCATACAACGAAGATTTCTGTGTAAGGAACAGGAACCAGATTATATATAAAGAATCTCTTGATTTATAGAAAATCAATAATTTGTAGTAAATCAAGAAATATAACATCAAATTAATATACAATAAAACACTTTTAATTCTCTGTTTGTGATATATTAAATTAGAGATTTGAGGTACGTCAGAAATCAGAACACCATCAAAATGGACAACGTTACGCTCTTGTTACCAATTACCAACTTGCCATTACATTTGAGTGCTGACCAAGTTCTGAATAATATTTGAAGTCAAAGTAAATACCCTATTTTTAACCGACTTCCAAAAAGGAGGAGGTTATCAATTCGTCGCGTATTTTTTTTTTATGTATGTTACCTGATTTCTTCTCCTGTGGAGAACCGTTTTGAATGAGTATGGTCTTGTTTAATAGAGTATATATCCGGATTGATGAAACTTCAAATTTTGGAAAAGAATTCTATTGGTAAAGTGATGAAATTTGTGAATGAACACATGCGTGCATGGAAATCGACCATTATCCCTAACATATTGGTCGATTTTTCGAAAACTCCTTATGGATGTGTATAGTTCTTTAGCGTTTAATCTATTAAGGAAGATCCCTAGGTGATCTCATATACTGTTCTTTCGTGCGACGTCAAGCGCTTGTAGTTTTGAGTAAATCCCCACAAATCCAAAATAAAATTCTTACAAAATTCCGTCTAAAGAATAGTATCCCCATAAATATTTTAATTCCGACGTAATAATCGGGAATTTTAGGCACTGGAAATTTTGAATGAAAAATTGAAAATCTCAAAGCATAATGTGTACAGGATCAAATGGCTGACCTTGATATTTTGAACCAATCCTACCACTCAAGAATCAGAGTGGTACCCAGGCCTCGATGGACCAGGCAAATACTATTTAATAAAGAGGTAATTTCATTTTGCGAAAGTACGGTGCTTTTGGTTGTCACATTCTCCTGGCCTAATAGAAATTTCAGTGACAACTGTCGAGTATTTTGATCATGATAAAAACTGCTATTCGGTACGTTATCAAGGGTGTTTGAGTTATAGTGCCAAAAAAGATCACAAAGTAAAGTGAAGAAGGATTACGCTGGTATTTAAGCGACTAACACATTGATTGAAACAAGAGACTTGAGTAGAGATAGTGGTCCATAGGCTTAGCCGTATGGAGGAACTTCTGTTCGAGCGTGGGATTTACCTTTAAAATGTTGGAAAAATATTGAAATTAAAAGTATATAGTATCGTAAACTGTTAATTTGGTGGACGTAAACAAAAATAAGGAGGTTCAAATATATGCTGGAGTTAATTTTTTTAACCCCTCCGGAGTTTATAATAATTTATTTAAACTTTTTACAACCATTAATCCTCAATGTTTGCAGTTTTTTTTAATATAGTTAAAGGAATTATGTTCACAAGGCGATTAATATTTATTTTTCATATCATTTTAAAAGTCTCATTGACTCAAATAAATTCTTCTATCTGTGTAGCCCACAAAGATTTTTATTTTAGGAATTATTAGGACTGTTATTAAAATTTGACTCAATTCAAAAAAGCCTTTTAAAATAGGTGGTCAAAGGCATACCTATAATTTTGGGCTAAAGCTTACGTTAGCTTACTAGAACATTTTGTTCGTAAAATTTACTGTTGCAAGTTTCTCATGCCACTGGATGAAGCGATTTCATGAATAATCCTAATGTTTTTCGATGTTACCTGGTCCTGTCTATACAGATATAAAAAAAATAGCAGTTTTAGCATCAGAAAAATCCCAGAATAAAACTAATTTCTGAGTTCAAAATTTAAATAAAAAGTTGATACAATCAAACGTTTAGTATTATTTTAATAAATTTCGAATTTATATATATTAATAAAAAAATGCAAGCATTAATATAAGCAATATTACACGATTCGCATACACATGTGGATAAATATTGACACAATGTTTTCAGGTACCACCCACGAAATTAAAGCTGTACAGTAACAAAGGTGCTCATTATGTGTTACAAATTGAATGATTACGTGCATCAGCATCAAATCTGGTCTTTAAATTATAAATTTCAAGGGATTTGAATAGAGCCTGAATGATTTCTATACAATGCAATATGAAGATACCAAAACAGAAAGTTAGTATATATTATGCTTTTGGACATTCATTCGTCTTTCAAACAAAAACAAGATAAGACCATCAAATTATCTATATAATGTTAACATATTTCAATTATTGTTTCATTTAGTTGCAACTAGATAAAATACTAAAGGTATGGTTTAGTTATAACTGGATAGTTCTTTTATTAGAGTATGTTTTAATATAACTAGGCAAAAGTGTCAATGGTTTCCAAATATGCACTATATGTCTTAATGGCATATAGTGCATATTTGGTGTTTAATGACATACTTAATCTATAGTGATGCTCAGCGGACATGAAAGTTTTATTAAATTTTAAAACGGGAGCTTATCAAAGGATAAGTACGAAGGACCATGACGATAGGAATGCAAAGTATGACAGAGAGTAGAAAAAATGAAATGTGGAAAAAAAGCATACAAATTTAGAAATTTATTGGTGGACCAAAAGTATAACAAGCATAGAAATCCATAAGTAAATTTAGTAGATACAACAAATATGACCTCAACTGAAGAAAACAAGTAGCTGAAACGTTGGTTAAGGTCGATCAGCCAATCAGCAGACAGTTCAGAAGAAGATGAATAATGTCATCGAAACGTCAACGAAATTGTTTTTTTCAAAATAAAGGAAGGAGTTCCCGTTGAGTTGGGGGAACAGCTGCATGGGCGTGTATAATGTTAGGAAAAATTAGGTCAATAAGGTAAATCAGCTTCCACAGTATTCCATTTAGTAAAGTGGTGGTAAAGTGATTAAAGACCCACTAGGAGTAAACACTGTTAGTGATTGTGAATCTGGAAGTCCAAGGCTGCCTCAGTCTCAGTTGTTTTGTGTGTACGTTACCTGATTTAATTTCCTGCTGTGAACAAATTTGAATAATTGTTGTTTTGTTTAGTAGAGTGCACATCTGGTTAAATTTCAAATTTGAGAACAATATTCTATTCGTAAAGGGATGATAAGTTTCTATACTTTTTTAAATTGTATGCTATTAAGGAATATCTCCAGGTGGTCTCATATATTTTGCTATGACTTATAACATATAGTTTTTCAAGAAATCACCGAAAAAGCCATTATAATTAAAGCATCATCGAAGTATCGGACAGTTCTTCAAATATTTTATTTACAGCGTAATAGTGCGGGAACTGTAGACACTAAAAGTTTTATATATATATATATATATATATATATATATATATATATATATGTACCTACATTGCAAGGATATAGGTAGGTAGTATAGTATTGTTATATACTCTCTGGGTTCAATTAAAATTTAAAAACTAATAATCACTACCACCAGAAAGTGGTAGTGATTACTACCACTTTCTAGAACTTTTATTTACATCAAATATACACAACAGCTGACAATAATAATTCAACTTATAAGCTCTTCGCTGCACCAACTAACTGCCGCGATTATGGGTCGCTCCTTTTAAAACCAGCATCGAAAATTCTCGTACAATCCATTATCAATTCTACAGCTGCCGAGCCATTTCGAGATCAATTTGTTTGTCCTAAAAGCGATCGATGTCGTACTGGAATAAAACAGGGCCGGCTTAGGTAAATTTCGCAACAGTATAATACTTTTAATTAAACATACATCTCTTGGTTTTCGTATTGCTCATTAAATCAACCGTTACCATGTTCATTTTGTTTGTATACTTATTAACTGTCAATTTACATGAAAAATTCTGCGGGACCTTTAATATCACTGCCATCCGACCTAATCGAAAATTCAGTGACAACAAACTTTAACCTGCTATTCGGTGCGATCATAAAAAAGGTGCTTAGCATAGCAAACAAAATCATAAGGTAGACTAAAGACTATCAAAAAATTAAGAACTGTCGCATGCTAATCAAATCGAAAATTGTCATTCACTGTTACGCCCAGTCTATTAATATTACATATACAAAATAAAAACTACCCGAGTGTAAAATAGAATTACATAGCTGAAAAGAAAAATTAAAAAATTACCTGACCACAAAAAAGAACTGAAAAGGTGAAAATAAAACATTTTTTTTAAATAATATATTACTTCAAAGTAGAACTAAAAAGTGTAAAATAATTAACAAAACATAACACTCCACAACAAAGAGCATATTCACTGTTGTTAGGTTCCTAAACAGAGCAAGAAATGTAAATAATAAAAAGAGCTTCTTCTGTACAAAATAATTAGCTCCTTATCTAGTACAGTTTAGAAGTCGATGCCAAGTATTATTCAAGCTTCATGAAGTATCAGATAGGTAAGCAATACAGACTTTTAGATTTGCTTGGGACCGACTTCAAAAATATACAGATAGTTTGGTACTTCATTTGTGCATAATTAGCACCTTTTACCACTATTGAGTGTATAGTGTTATGTTTGGTAATTATTTTGGACTTTTTAGTTCTATACTTTGAAGTCGATCAATATATTTTTATAAATATTTGAATTGTTTCGTGATTTTGAAATTTTTTGTTTATATTTAAAGCATTCTGATATGTATATATGTATGTAGTCAACAGCAAAAAAAATTAGCTGATTTAAAGTTGTTTTAGTAGTTTTTATGTCAGTTTTCCTATTCTTCGAGCGTTATGTTTGGTACGAGTGAGGTCAAAAGATATCCTGTGATTGTTTTGATCCATCAATCTCATTTAATTATTCATCGTGAAAAATCAAACATCAAACACATTTAATTGTTTTTTAACTACATGTGAACATATCGAAATTGATAAAGCATAAACTGCGCAGACACGTGGAATGACACGACGCAAAAAAATCACCACCAGAATAGAAATTACGTGGTCAAGCGCTGAGTAATCCAACACCCGTCAGAATAGTATCCCTCCGACAGGATCGGGTACAGGTGAATGAAAAATTGAAAACAAAGCAATGTGTACAGGATCAAATGGCTGACCTTGATATTGAACCAATCCTACCACTCAAGAAGAGAGTGGTACCCAGGCCTCGATGGACCGACATAAAGAGGTAATTTCCGAAAGTACGTTTGCTGGTAAAAACAACTACGTCGTAATTATATAGTTTGATGTTCATGTTATACTAAAAACTATTTACGTTATCAATTGAGATAGTGAAGATCGAGAACAATTATGCTGGTATTTAAGCGACTAACACATCGGAAGAAGAGACTTGAGGAGATAGCATCTTAGCCAACTTCTGTTCGAGCGTGATTTACCTTTAAAATAAATATTTTAGTAGTATGGTAAATTTAATTTGATGCAAATAAAGGCAAATATATTTGGAGTTAATTTTTTTAACCCCTCCGGAGTTTATAATAATATTTAAACTTTTTACAACCATTAATCCTCAATGTTTGCAGTTTTTTTTAATATAGTTAAACAATTATTCACCGCGATTAATTATTTATTTTTCATATCATTTTAAAAGTCTCATTTGACTCAAATGAAAAGTTATGTTCTTCTATTCACTGTGTATTTGAGCTTATTTTAGGAATTATTAACTGTTATTAAAATTTTCAATTCAAAAAAGCCTTTTAAAATGTTCAAATATACCTATAATTCTAAAGCTTACTAGCTTACTAGAACTTCAAAACTGTTGCAAAGTTTCTCATGCCACTGGATGAAGCGATTTCATGAATAATCCTAATTATTTTTGTTAATACAGATAAAAAAATAGCAGTTTTAGCATCAGAAAAATCCCAGAAATCTAATTTCTTTTCAAAATTTATATTGATACAATCAAACGTTTAGTATTATTTTAATAAATTTCGAATTTAATCTTTAAAAAAAATGCAAGCATTAATATAAGCAATATTACACGATTCGCATACACATGTGGATAAATATTGACACTGTTTTTCACACGAAATTAAAGCTGTACAGTAACAAAGCTTTATGTGTTGAAATTGAATGAAACGTGCATCAGCATCAAATCTGGTCTTTAAATTATAAATTTCAAGGGATTTGAATAGAGCCCTGAATCATTTCTATACAATGCAATATGAAGATACCAAAACAGAAAGTTATTATATATGTTATGCTTTTGGACATTCATTCGTCTTTGAAACAAAAACCAGATAAGACCATCAAATTATCTATATAATGTTAACATATTTCAATTATTTTCATTTAGTTGCAACTAGATAAAATACTAAAGGTATGGTTTAGTTATAACTGGATAGTTCTTTTATTAGAGTATGTTTTAATATAACTAGGCAAAACTGTCAATGGTTTCCAAATATGCACTATATGTCATTAAACACCAAAAATATGTCTATTTTTGGTGTTTAATGACATACTTAATCTATAGTGATGCTCAGCCGACATGAAAGTTTTATTAAATTTTAAAACGGAAGCTTATCAAAGGATAAGTACGAAGGACCATGACGATAGGAATGCATAGTATGACAGAGAGTTGAAAAAATGAAATGTGGAAAAAAAAGCATACAAATTTAGAAATTTATTGGTGGACCAAAAGTATAACAAGCATAGAAATCCATAAGTAAATTTAGTAGATACAACAAATATGACCTCAACTGAAGAAAACAAGTAGCTGAAACGTTGGTTAAGGTCGATCAGCCAATCAGCAGACAGTTCAGAAGAAGATGAATAATGTCATCGAGACGTCAACGAAATTGCTGTTTTTTCAAAATAAAGTAAGGAGTTCCCGTTGAGATGGGGGAACAGCTGCATGGGTGTGTATAATGTTAGGAAAAATTAGGTCAATAAGGTAAATCAGCTTCCACAGTATTCCATTTAGTAAAGTGGTGGTAAAGTGATTAAAGACCCACTAAGAGTAAACAGTGTTAGTGATTGTGAATCTGGAAGTCCAAGACTGCCTCAGTCTCAGTTGTTTTGTGTGTACGTTACCTGATTTAATTTCCTGCTGTGAACAAATTTGAATAATTGTTGTTTTGTTTAGTAGAGTGCACATCTGGTTAAATTTCAAATTTGAGAACAATATTCTATTCGTAAAGGGATGATAAGTTTCTATACTTTTTTAAATTGACTATGCTATTAAGGAATATCTCCAGGTGGTCTCATATATTTTGCTATGACTTATAACATATAGTTTTTCAGAAACCTGAAATCACCGTCTTCAAAAAGCCATTATAATTAAAGCATCATCGAAATTATCGCGAACCTCTCCAGAATCGGACGAAGTTCTTCAAATCAGGGATTTTATAACCTTACAGCGTAATAGTCTCTTCGGGAACTGTAGACATTCCTAAGAATATATATATATATATATATATATATATATATATATATATGTACCTACATTGCAAGGATATAGGTAGGTAGTATAGTATTGTTATATACTCTGTCATGGGTTCAATTAAAATTTAAAAACTAATAATCAGTGGCGCTACCACCAGAAAGTGGTAGTGATTACTACCACTTTCTAGAACTTTTATTTACATCGTTAAATATACACAACAGCTGACAATAATGAAAATTCAACTTATAAGCTCTTCGCTGCACCAACAAACTGCCGCGATTATGGGAGAACGCTCCTTTTAAAACGGCTCCAGCATCGAAACCTCTGTGTGCTGATTCTCGTACAATCCATTATAATCGGTCTACAGCTGCCGAGCCATTTCGAGATCAATTTGTTTGTCCTAAAAGCGATCGATGTCGTACTGGAATAAAACAGGGCCAGCTTAGGTAAATTTCGCAACAGTATAATACTTTTAATTAAACATACATATTTTCGGCTCATTAAATCAACCGTTACCATGTTCATTTTGTTTGTATACTTATTAACTGTCGATTTACATGAAAAATTCTGCTATGGCGGGACCTTTAATATCACTGCCATCCGACCTAATCGAAAATTCAGTGACAACAAACTCTAACCTGCTATTCGGTGCGATCATAAAAAAGGTGCTTAGCATAGCAAACAAAATCATAAGGTAGACTAAAGACTATCAAAAAATTAAGAACTGTCGCATGCTAATCAAATCGAAAATTGTCATTCACTGTTACGCCCAGTCTATTAATATTACATATACAAAATAAAAACTACCCGAGTGTAAAATAGAATTACATAGCTGAAAAGAGAAATTAAAAAATTACCTGACCACAAAAAAGAACTGAAAAGGTGAAAATAAAACATTTTTTTTAAATAATATATTACTTCAAAGTAGAACTAACTCCCCCTAGTCTTCCCCAGTGTGGGTGTAAAATAATTAACAAAACATAACACTCCACAACAAAGAGCATATTCACTGTTGTTAGGTTCCTAAACAGAGCAAGAAATGTAAATAATAAAAAGAGCTTCTTCTGTACAAAATAATTAGCTCCTTATCTAGTACAGTTTAGAAGTCGATGCCAAGTATTATTCAAGCTTCATGAAGTATCAGATAGGTAAGCAATACAGACTTTTAGATTTGCTTGGGACCGACTTCAAAAATATACAGATAGTTTGGTACTTCATTTGTGCATAATTAGCACCTTTTACCACTATTGAGTGTATAGTGTTATGTGTGGTAATTATTTTGGACAAAATTTTTTTAGTTCTATACTTTGAAGTCGATCAATATATTTTTATAAATATTTGAATTGTTTCGTGATTTTGAAATTTTTTGTTTATCAGCAAATTTAAAGCATTCTGATACCCATATGTATATATGTATGTAGTCAACAGCAAAAAAAATTAGCTATATTGATTTAAAGTTGTTTTAAGTAGTTTTTATGTCAGTTTTCCTATTCTTCGAGCGTTATGTTTGGTACGAGTGAGGTCAAAAGATATCCTGTGATTGCTTTGATCCATCAATCTCATTTAATTATTCATCGTGAAAAATCAAACATCAAACACATTTAATTGTTTTTTAACTACATGTGAACATATCGAAATTGATAAAGCATAAACTGCGCAGACACGTGGAATGACACGACGCAAAAAAATTAGAAATTATTGGGAAATAATTCCCGGTAATTAAGTAATATATAGGATACATTACAATAATAATTTCAGTTTGTTTACATTCAAATTAATTATTTCCAACAATTTGTACATTCCTAGAAAAACTTATCCTTTTTATATCAAACCAGTTAGAAATTATACCCTATTTAACGGAAGGCTCTAATTAACCGATCTAATTGCATTAAATTAACCACTACGTGTAATTATAATAGTTTAACAGGAAGATGTTCATCAGGGTTATACTACTTATATACTTATATAATCGTTCACTTAATAATTTTTCATTAACTGAGTTGCCTGAGGGTAAAATCGATAGCAATGAATAATGTATTGCCGGTCATCTATTCAGCAGTAGCTGTAATATTCATCACTTTATGTGCATTTGACTTGTACGTTAAAAGGCGATATGCTGAAAAGCTGAAAAATAGAGAGTGCATGACGTATTTGCCTCTAATAGGAAGTATTCATGTGTTTTTATTTAAAGGTAATTATAGAAAATTTAAATTTTTAATTGTAAGTTTTAATAATATCATCTCCTTTTTATTAAAAACAAATTAATGAATTTTCTGTTTTGTGTTTTCTCCATTATTTCTTTTATTTCTTCCAAACTCATTACTAGACGACTTGTTTGAATCATTTCCAAATATTTCGTTTTCGGCATATTTATCCCCTAACAATCCTTAGAAATGTCTTTTTATAAAATGAAAAGTTATGTTTTACTATTCACTCGACAGCGTTTTTTATGAGCTCTATTTATGTGAGGAATTGTAATTAATTAATTTTGTTACAGATTTTATAGATAAACAGTTATTTCAAAAGTATTTTTTGGAAGCAAAAAATTCAAATAGAATTATACTAATCTTGAGTTGAAACATGCACAATAATCAATCAAAAGAAGTTAATAAACACTGTTGTAACAAATATAATTAATCATTATGTAGTTTATAACCAGAAAATTACATTTTTATCTCTTACTAAAAACTATAGAATAATTAAATTGTATTTTTATGCATTTCTCACTTACCTTTAATCGGAATCACATTTTTTTAAATACCGTCCGGATAGTTAATCAAAGTAATCCAATGATTCTGTTCAAGGGCACGAAATTGACCCCAAAAAGTGTTCCGACAAGAGCACTTCGCTTTGGTTGTGTTTACCTTAATTAACTTAGACAAAGCACTCCAAGATTTTGAACTAATCTTTATATATAAAATAACTGAATGCTTTCAAATAACTACTTAGGATATTTAGAACTTTCAATTTCGTGGAAAATTATTGACATAATACGTAATGAAATACATACTGAATATATTATATAGGTTGTTGAAGCTTCTTCGAAATATGCATACCATACGAAGGCGTATATATCCTATTTGTGCGCCTATATTATATAGCCAATAAACCATATTAGATTGTCGTCCTGCCCGGATGGAAAAATGTGACCATTTTTTTTATCTAAACATCTGCGGTGTACATCAATTTCTCCGTTTGTGTCTGAAAAGAATATTTTACCTGACGTTTCGCAAAAATCTCTTTTGGCATTTTTTGAAAATGCCAGCTCACTTTAGTAGTGCTACATCATAAAAAACAAACTTCGCGGTAGAGCCACTGAATCATTAAATTCGCGTAACGGAGATAATTGGCTAGATTGCATGCGCTCGTACAGCTTGCTGGGGATCCGGTCGGGTGTCGGTTTTTGAAAACCTGAAAGGAATTTTGGCAACTCGAGAGATCTATTGGCATTAATACAAGACCTTCAGAGGATGAAAAAAAGAAATTAGTCACCTCTGACTTTTGCAGCTAGGCTACAAACACATTTAGGCAAAATGTTAGCCTCCGTAAACAAACAAATGCTAACGACAAAAGAGAAACAAGCGCAAACAGACCTTATCGAAAATATGGCTCTTAATAACTTATTGTTCAGTATAGAACCCAAAATTGGACAAATCGTACCAGCTAGTGACCCTCGCGATATATTGACCGCTGTGGACGCATCAAGAATAAAACGCGAATTACAGTTACACCACTTAGAAATCCAAAAATTTCAAAGTGTTAGACAACCATTAACTCCAAGCCGTAAACCATTGATTCCTCCAACTATAAAACAATGCTCCTTTTGCAGACGTTCAGGGCATACGTATATCGAAAGCCAGGTAAGAATCAGACAACAAAACCCTTCTCCTGGACAGAATTTTCGTCCACAATTTAAAAATTTTAGAAACAATCAACAACACATTCCTTGGACAAGTACACAACAACGACCAATGAAGCAACTTCCTCCAAATTCAAACCAAACCCCAACTTTTTCAGACAACAAAGAACGTATCACTTAAATAATCTCGAATACGATGAATCATATAATCACTATGATACCACGTACGACCTATCAATATGATGAATACAATTATCAATTGACTCATGACCAATATCAATATGACTGTTCTGATCACTACACGTACACACTCGACAGAAACCTGAAACAACGACAGACGAGTCTTCAAACAATCTCTCATACGATCAAATGCTAAACGTGGAACCAAAATATCGAAATGTTTGTCTCTCAACCGCGAACCTGCCGTTCCACTGGGAATTCTCTTAAAGCTTCCAGAACGTGATGGAATTTCCCGATGGTTCGTGGAAGTACCAATACTTCAAGATAAATGTATAAATCCCTGAGCACTGGCACAGGAGAAGTTCAGGGATTTCCTAACCTAACCTAACCCAACTTACTCTCTTCGAGGTGTCATTCCTTTGTACGCAAGACATATATATATATATATATATATATATATATATATATATATATATATATATATGTTTGTGTAAAATACTGTTTCACGGATGGAAATAGATGTGAGTTGACCTTGATTTATTCCGGTGTACATCCGTTCGTCTGTATTCGTTTGAAAAATCACTTGAGGTGTGCGTTTCGCCAAAATCATATTTGGCTTTCTCAAAAGATACTAAGTAACTAAGTATCTTTTGAGAAAGCCAAATATGATTTTGGCGAAACGTCAAGTGATTTTTCAAACGAATACAGACGAACGGATGTACACCGGAATAAATCATCAACCATATATATATATATATATATATATATATATATATATATATATATATATATATATTATGAAGGTATACGATATACTTATTGAAGTTTCTGGTCATGGAACCTTCATCAGTGGCGCTTCCCACAATTGAATGTCCTCTCGAACCCTTCTTTATGTATTTGAAAGATTTCGTTAAATTTGAAGACGCGTGAAGTAACCTGAAAATTTTTATCGTGACATTCTGTCCTAGGAATTAAGGGAGAACAGCAATTACACGGAACGGCTCCAGATTCGGAACCTCTGTGTGCTGATTCTCTCGAAAATCCTAGATGTCGGTCTTACATCGCGCGTCTTCAAATTCACCCCAACTTGTTCCAAGACAGAACAGCAGTTTCTGTAAGGCCTCTCCTATCCGTTCAAGAAAATTCGAATGCTAAGTTTATATCCAGAATACTGATGGAAGAGCTAAAGCCAATTCGAAGAGCTTATATACTTTTAATCGACTTTCGATTTTCAAACCCGAAACCGGATAGAGGAGTAAAACAAATTAGGGTGAATCGAAAAAATTTTAATTAATGAATCTATTCTCGTAATAAAGGGGAGAAACCCTTCAATATCAACGATCCACACAAAGTGTATATTTGTCGTTTATATATAGAATTTGATGGACTCTTGGGATCAGACTTCCTAGAGCATTATGATTGCGTAATCGATTTTATGGAAAATAATGGACAACTTATCGTCGCCAAGTTTAAGTCACTACCCCTATATGGTCGGCAAAGTAACTAATCGAAACCCTATACACCCTAAGAGGGGACTCGACACTCCCTACTCCAATCGACACATGAAACGAAATAATCAATCAACTTCGCCTCGAACATTTAAATGAGGAAGAATGGGAACTTGGAGCACGTTTACTCAACTCAATTGAAAAATCTGGAATTCTCAGACATCTTCAAATAACTCCCCCTAGTGAAGCTGATATTCCCCAGTGTGGGTCGCCGCCTATACCCACCAAAAATTAGACGTTAGCAGTCAGCGTTTTTGGTACTTCGAGCAAAAATGCAAGCATTGATACTAGTCGACCGACTCAATTAGTGGATGCACTACCGCAAACTCTGGAATTTGAGGCTGCGACCAAACCTGTAGATAGGCAAAATATTAGGAAGAGGGTGGCGGAAATTCTGAAGTCCTGTAAGGAAGATAATAGAAGAATTTCCGGAAAAAGATCTATTAGATGTCGGAAGTGTCGTAAGGTAGGCATGTTGCCAATACTTCAAGGAGACAACGGAGCCTCGATCTTTCATCGGCGGGATATATACTAATATATAGGCCTATATATATATATATATATATATATATATATATATATATATATTATTTTGTTTGCATTCGACCTTAACAAAATGTTATTATAAATATAATTTCGCTTCCTATAATTTTTTAACAGTTTTTTGTTAATAATATAATATTAATATTGTTAAGTATTTTTTCAAAATTTATATTTATGTTTCTACTTATATCTTTAGACAAACCCTTTCATTCAATACCCACACCATTGGACAGAATCTCCAACATTTTCGAACGTCTCCTTTTTAGTTTATTTTTTGTATTATTGTCAGCAAACCCTTTCATCTGATACCCATCCATGTGCAGACATCGAACTCTGACGAAGTCATCATTGAATGGATCCGCCATGAGCTTGGGACGCCCTCTATATTGAATTTAAAGTAAGTAAGTTTTTTCGAAGTTTTCTCATCAAACACATTTATTTGATACCCATATCATAGGGATTCATAAAAAATAATTGGTCCGTGATCTTTGGGAATACCTCTTAATGTATCCGGTAAATTTCAGCTCAATCGGATGTCAGCAATTGGTTTTTAAAATTCACTTGCACTGGGGAAATTTGATTTCGTGCCAGGGAGTTATGTCACACTAAATAATAGATTATAATAAAAATATTATAATTAGTAAATTAATATATTTTTAAACCAATTTCGAAATTGAATTTAGTATAACTTGGTGTTTCTTTCTTACTTACAATTTCCGGCATTCCATAAAGAAATAATAATCATATTTGCCATGCTTGTTAAAAACATGCTGAGAATGGAAAGATTCAGTACCGATTCATCTAAGGAATTTGAAACCAAACCAAGAGTAAAAGTTTAGAGGTGACACATCGTTAGAAACTAGCAGGAGTATCTTCTATGTAGGGAATTTTCAAAAGCAGGGAAGATCTGGTGAAACACAACAATGTAACTGGGGATACTCGTCGGCGAGAAGACTCCCATAAAATGGGCCGCATTACCAAATTCTTATCAATAAAAATTTATAAATCCAATCGCCCTTGCGAGCTTCTCAGTTGTGTCATAGTAAAAAGAAAATGTTCGACCCGATTTTGCGTGACTTCCATGATAAACCACGCCAAAGAAAAATATTCCAAGAATGAAATACCCTAGACTACGTTGGCTATCGAAGATTTTCTCTCTGACAATAAATGATAATAAAAGCACAGAATAATTAAACCCAGAAGCGAAACCCTTTTCCATCGGCTCAGGACTTTACAAATCACGGTTCTTTGCGCATGTAATGCGACAAATCCAGTAACGTTTGAAAGATTGATGGAAACAGTAGGTTCATGGAAAACGTGTCTGGTGTATCTTGAGAATTATCGTGGTTGGAAAATCTTTTGAAGACCACGTGAGGAATAATATTCGGCGACTTCGAAGTTCGACTAAAGTTAAGCCCGAAAAGTGTCAGCTGTCCAAGAAGAAGAAATCTTGGACATGTATCGGCACAGGGAGTAGTGTTTAAAACAGAAAACAGCTGTCCAAGGATGGCCTTACTAACACTAAATATCCACCAGTATAAAAGTTATCTGGGGTTTGCACGTAATTCGGTACAGCCGGATTGCCAACATCGCCAAGCCACTTACTAGGTATACAAATAAGGTCAGTTTGTCACAATGGGACGAAATGTCAAATTTGATAATTAAAATATACTTTGACGAGTGCTCCCAAAAGATTGTTGCCAGATGGACCTATTACTTCCACAGCATTTGAATTGGAGCTTTTGGTATATCAGGAGGGCCAGGAGAGATGATATAAATTTCAGCAAGACCTTTATTTTCACACAAGCTTCTGATTATTTTTTTTTATTCAAATCTTACTGAGCATTTACTTGTTCAGAGAATCCTGGCTGTGGTAAAGGGGGTGAACATTTCACAAGTACCTCTAGTGAAAAGATTCCTCTGAGGACTGTCTCTATGCAGCCTGAAGTCTCTTTCTAGCGTTTAAAAATCCTGAAGGACAGGTGGCAAGGTGGATTGAGCGATATGCAAGAATTGACTTCAGGCTGAATATCTAGAGCTGAACAAGCCATAAATGCTGATGCCCTAAGATTCGAGGAAATGCCTCTAATTGCAACTTACATTTTCAGCGAGCAGAAGAAAATATGTTGTTTCTCTTTTAATACATCGATGAATTCATCTTTGCGGAGATCCAAAAAGACCAGAAATTTAATTTGAAATTTACCGTCCGGATATGGTTACTATCAGGAAGTAATGGCCGATTCTGTTCAAACCTACGTGGCACGAAATTTCTTGATACTCACCAACCATACATGTCGTACAGTGGAACTCCCTCATCCGACAAGAGTTTGGCTTCTCAAGGCGTTTGATTATTCTCCAGAGTGATAGGAAAGCAGAAAACAAATGATTATTCCAGTGTTAACAACATGTAAAAGAGTTGCATCATGAATAATATAAGTGTGACATACTGGAGGACATAATTGGGAGTACGAAAACTGGGGAAGTTTTATTTTGAGAGAACGCTTTCTATTGGGTATTGCGTGGATGTCAAATTGCCGGAAATGTACTGTTTTGACATAATGGCCCTCAGAACGTAATGAAATAACTGAAATATTATATAAGGTTGTTGAAGCTTCTTCGAAATACTGCATACCATACGAAGGCGACATTAATCATATTTGTGCGCCTACATCATTTACATATAGCCAATAAACCAGTTATTAAAATTTAAAAAATTCGACCATTTCTTGTTATGGCTTTCACTAAACAGTCTGCGGCGTCAAATTTTAGTATATAGAATTTCTTGGATCCAAAAATTACCTATATCTTTTCACCCTGTTTATCGGAAATTACAATCATTTAAATGAATTCGAAAGGGGAGTACGTTGTTGGTATTGAGAAACCAGTTTCACTCTAAGACAAATTTCTGACTGCAACGGACTTAGGAACACATATATGGTACGCTTGGCAAGCCAGGGCAAGCCTCCACAAACACAAACATGTGAACGGGATATTTGGCTTGGATTGCATGCGCTCGGAGAAGCTTGCTGGGGATCCGGTCGGGTGTCGGTTTTTGACCACACGTGAAAGGAAGTTTGCGACAAATGCTTGCGATGTATTTATACATTTGTGAGTGCTAGTTTCGAATGAAGGAGCTCACGTTGGACACTCAAAGCCGAGGGCGGTGAATTCCATAGTTGATCTTGTTTCTGATACGACGTCGTTTTGGAATTTTCGCCCAAGTCAGAGATCTGGGAGGGGCCACCAAATTGTGAAGAAAATCAACTTTATCTATAAATAAAAATATCGGGGACAAACCAAAAGCAATTGCCCTAACAGGTTAGCTCTTATGCCGGAAGTCTGACAGCGAAATGACCAATTGCTAGTTCAGGACAAACTGACGAGATGCATTCACAGTTTATGGCACGTACTCTAATGCAGAAGGTGCAGCACGACGTCCAAATGCGACCCTAGCCTGTTTGAGGTGCCCATAGACTTTGCGCTCATTTTGTGGATCTCCGGATGCAGAGGAATGCCAAGGTTTGACAAGAAAGGCCAGTTCCAGAAGCTACGGGAACAAGACTTAGGGAAGGTCCTTCATTAAATAATTGTATTTATTTTTTACAGGAGTAAGAAATTTTGTAGAAGACCTATTCAACAGCAAACAGTCTATGTATATATGGGTATTATTTAGGCCGCTCTTCTATCCTACACGTCCGGAGGAAATTCAGAGTATCTTGTTGAGTAATGGAAAGTCAATCTTCCGATTCATAAGAGCTTCGACATTTATGCTGTCTCAGTATCGCATAGATTTTTTGAAACCGTTGAATCTGTTTTTGTCTCGTTGGATCTGGAGTAAGTACTGCAAATTATTTATATTCAGGAAGAATTCTGGGATTTATTCCGGGAGAAATTTGTAAGTGAGGGGGCAAGTACGAGAATTCCGACAGCTGGTGCAATCGGCCCTCAACAATCATGGAAGGACATTATTCGATAAATTCCTGGAACCCGAATATAGTGTCTATTACCGGCGGATCTGTGCCATGATTTACTGGGAATTCTCTTAGTTTCAGAACTGATTGCCTAATCAGTTCTCGCAAACTACAATATATATCATTGTATGTACTATTCAATAGAATAGCTATAATTACGAGGTTGTATCTAGTTGTAATATTTGCTTAATATATACTGATCGACCTGTTCAAATATACTTAACTGTTTTTGAATTTTTTATCCAATATATAGCAGTCACTATTTGTTTGTTCATATTTTCTGCAATGCCGTTCCACATCGATAGCACGAAGGTTATAGGCAAGTGTATCTAAAAATGGAGAATTTTATGTTTTTCTTCTTGTTATCTACACATCCAATTACGGTAAAAGTTTAATGGGTTGAATACATGTTTGTCCTAGCGATTGCACCAATATGGAATATTGGAATATATACAGTGATGGGCAAATGTGTGGAACCAAGTAAATATCTCTGGAATTATTAGAGATATCAAAATGAAATTTGGAAGGTGGATACTGCAGTAGATTGCCTATTTGTTTCCACCTTTTTTTTCAATTTTGAACTTCCTGTTTTACCGGAAGTAATGTCGATTTTAAAATTTGAAATGAAACACCCTGTATAGTATTTTATTTCTGATGAAACATTTTATTGCGAATACAAAAATATCGGGTTTGATATTGTTTATTTGGATACGTACCGAGATATTAACAGAAAAGTAACTAAGGAAAGGAAAAATTCGATGGTAGCTAAACTCGGTTCCGATTTCATTTACGCCCGATATAAAAAACCGCTCGGTAAGGATTTGTATGTGTATTGGCCAATCAGTGGCATTATACCGTCACAGCCAATAGCACTGCTTGTTCCTTAGTCGAATACACGTGCGATTGTTTAAATCAGGGGCAAATTAAATCTGAATCAAGTTTATTAGTCCATGAAATTCATTGCAGAAGGGACAGTAGTGGTCAAAATAAGTTATTAGTTTTTTTTATTTGACCGTAAAAAGATTGTATTGTTTTAATTTGATCGTAAAATGGCGGAATTAAGTGAAAGAGAAAGAATAGAAATATTAATGATGATTGGGTATGGGGAGAGGAAAAGGATGCATCAAGAAGTTTGTGACCTTTTTAACATTGTTCATCCGAATACACAAATATTCCGTTCAGTAGTGACAAAACCTTTGCGAAGGTACGACACAAGTGGAACAGTTAGCAATTTACCAAAAAGTGGACGGTTAAAAAGTGCAAGTAATAAAGGTGTAGCTCAAAATGTTGCTATATTTTTGGAATAAAATCCTCACTTATCCACTACCGACCTCGCCAATATGCATGGAATTAGCCGTCGTTCAGTGGGAAGGATATTAAGGCGAGAAAAATATCATCCATACAAAATTCGCCTCGTTCAAGCAGTCTCCGAACACGATTTCGACAGACGTTTGCAATTTTGTGAAACGATGATGGATATTTGTAACCGTGATAATAATTTTATAAGAAATGTGGTGGTTTCAGACGAGGCTACATTTTGTTTAAATAAAACGGATTAATTGACATAACTGCCGCTACTGGTCGCAAAGTAATCCTAATTGGGTACAAGAGGCTCATACACAACATCCCCAAAATTTGAACGTTTGGGCCGGCATTTTATAACAACAGAATCGTGGTATCCTTCTTCCTACAAGAAACTTTAAATGGAGATTTACAGCGCATGGAGACACAAGTTATTCCGGCATTGGAGGTAAATGGACAATTACCAAATAATATCTGGTTTCGAGATCATTTAGATAGGACATTTCATCACAGACTATTTTCTCTGGGGTTACTTAAAGTCTAAGGTTTATGTTAATAGACCAAATAATTTGCAAGAATTTGCTGCAAGAATAACTCAAGACATCCAGAGAATTTCACCAGAAGTAATAGCTAATGTTACTAGAGAATTTAAAAACCGTCTTGCTTATTGTCAAGAAGTAAACAGTGCTCAGTTTGAACATCTAATACATTAAGTTTAGTTAAGTTAAGTTTCAATGTTTTGAACACACTTAGTTAATAATTATGATTATGTATTTCTTTAATGGATACTAGATTTTTCCTTTCCTTAATTACTTTTCTGTTAATATCTCGGTAGGTATTGAAGTAAACAATATCAAACCCGATATTTTTGTATTCGCAATAAAATGTTTCATCAGAAACTAAAATACCACACAGGGTGTTTTATTGTAAATTTTAAAATCGACATTACTTCCAGTAAAACAGGAAGTTCAAAATTATAAAAAAATGTGGAAGCAAATAGGGAATCTACTGCAGTATCCACCTTCCAAATTTCATTTTGATATCTCTAATAATTCCAGAGATATTTGCTTGGTTCCACACATTTGCCCTTTACTGTATATATAGCTATGTTGGGTAACTATAACCAATGAGCGTACCAGAGCAGAAAACTCCTGGCAGAAATTATTAGAAATAAAAGTCAGATTAATCGCAGGTTATCATATTTTCCAAGCAGTCTTGGTCATTGAATTAGAGAATTTGAAAAAGATGCATAGGGAATGTATGTATCTTTTTACGGATAATTTTTATCGCATATCGAGAAAACTTTAAGTCAAAAAGTAGCTTACCCTGACGACAAAACCCTAATAAGGACAAGACAGGATGACCCCTCAAATCATATTGAGGCATGAGGCCTTGCTAGAGTTAAATCATTAAAAGTCTTATAGATATTGAAACAGTGAAATGCTTCAAATCCCTAAAAACATTATCCTCCTACCGCTTCATCAAAGATTTAGAGAAGCATATAATATAATCTAGCATTGTATGTTGTTACTATTTCCTTACGGAATTCTAAATAACAAGAACTAAAAATATGCTTGAAATATTATTTTAATTTTCCTAGCTCTATAGTATTTGGTGAATATATAAACTTCTATAAAGTACATGAAAATCTAATCACTATTTTCCAATTGCAGAAGAGGGCTGGGCTCAACAACGCAAAAGTTTGAATAAATGTTTTACAGATCAGAAAATTCATGGTTTCGTTTCGGATTTCAACGATTTTTCAGATAAATTTAAAGGGAAAATTTCTACCAAAATGACTATGGAACAGTTTAATATAATGGCGGTAAAAAATTTCTTCAACAATTTTTTCGGTATATAATAAGCAATCTTTAAAAATTGTTCGTACTCATTGAGAACTAATTTTAGGTACAATTGGCAACGCAGGAGTAACGGATGCAAGTTCTTTACTAAAAATAGACATTTCTACAGCTATAATGGAGTAAGTTGTTACTAGAAAATTTTTGGTCATTGGCGAGGTAAAAATGTATTTTTATTGTTCACATACGTTTTCTATCCTCAAGGTAAATTATCGAACACTAAAATGTAATAGGAGAAATTTGTGGAAATTGCCTAGGATTAACTGAGAGAAAGCAAGCCTATAGTTTTTCCATGTAATATGTGTGAATATTTCAAGTAATATTGGGTTTGGTTGACTTTTCCTACCGATTGTATTTATCAAATTCGTTTGTGTATTCTAACTATAAACTAAAAATTAATGCAACAGCATTAAAACAACGTCTGACATTTGTTAATATATTCAGTCATTTCTAATAATACACTAAAATTTTAATTGTAACTGAATCATTATGATTTTACAACCCGTTAATTTATTAGTTTTGACTCTGCTTTCATGTTTTAAGCCCATGTTTGGATTCTGTTCCTGCCTATTAGAATGCATTTTTAAACTCAGGTTTCGTCTGACTTCATTTTTTTTTTTTTCGATTTCATCTTGGTGACAAGACAGCTTTTTAGCTCCTTCTCCACAAGTTTATCTTCGTTGCTGTGATCGTTTCTTTATTTCTTTTGTGGATAAAACAAACAGACTTTATTACCTTGCTGCAAACCGGTTCGAATTTGCTTTTGGCCAATACCAGGTTTTCATCCTGGCACTCGTAGCTAGCATGCGCTTTCTTGCCAATTCGTAATTCTGCATAATCCTTAATTTCTGTTTGGGGGGTCTATCTTGCGTCACAAAAGCTAGTTCACATAGAACTTGTTTACTTTCCGAACAAAATATGAGCTGGTGGCAATCCGGTACTGTAATATAAACCGTATCTGCCTTTCATTGGTATCTCAAATGGGCTAAACAGCTGCTCTGCTAATGATTTAAAAACAACTAATCTTACTAATAATTGCAAAATATCGAACATATTTTAGTATATTTATATATTATGTTATATTTTTTCACACAAATGGTATAAAAAACTCATTTTCATTCGGATAGGGAATATTCCCAATGTTTTGTTGGTAATGTGATTACTTTAAACTATTTGCTTAATAATTTTAAAATATGCAGTCATATCATTCACATTATACTGTACTAAATGGAGAAGTCATATTTTTTCTATCTACTTCAAATGCTGCCTCTGATGAGAAATTTGCAATACTCAACATTCCCAGGATAAAATGTGACATTTATACTCAGATCCCTTATTTATAAATGTTTTGTCCATCTATATGGTCAAAATTACATTCCAGTAGTTCCCTGTGACCCTATAAAATTCAGAAATTTTCCCGAATTGTCCTTAACTATTTTCCGTGAACATCATAATGACAACTAGTTTGCATATTCCGGGTCCTCCCTTGGGCACAGTTATAACTGTCTGTGATATTATTTTAAGGGAGCAACACTTTACCTAATGTTGGAAAATATGGCATGGCAACATATACGAGTACAAATGAAAGAATAGGTGAAAATAGATCGAAAAAGTTAGCAAAACTTCAAAATAATCACCAATAATGCTATTTGTTCTCTGGTTTCGATGAACATGAGTTTGACCAGTCATCAAATTTATATTTAACAATTTCTCGGCAAGCATCATATACTAAGTATATAACTGGTGCCTAAAGTTATATATATAGTCTAAAAAACAGCTTGGTGAAATTTCGTCACTAATTTACTTCAATGCTACATCTTTATAAACAAAATTATTTGTTTTGAAAGAGGAGGGGTTGATTTTGAAAACTTAATAATAATAGCTTAATAATAATTCAATAAAGTAGTAAAAGAGAGTTAAAATTTTGAGAGAATTAAATCGCCCACTGCGGATATGTAACTTATTTAGAAATTAGACTGTTATTAACTTACACAAAATTTTTGTCGAACAATATATATTTTTTTTTTTTAGGGCAGAGCATGTTGTGGTCAAGCGATATCCGTATCCTTGGTTACATTCGGATAATATATTTTATCGTACGGAAGATGGCAAGAGATACAAAAATGTCACTGATCTATTAGATGAAGGCTTTGAAGATGTAAGTAACATATGACTACAAAAACTGGTAGTTGATTAAAGTGAAACCGGATTAAATTCATTATAGAGTGTATTTCTGGACTAGTCACTTGTCATACCTACATATTTGTGCAAAGATAAAAGCGATTACTGTGGGTTATTCTTAGGAGATAACATATATACCACCCCGAACTAAGACTTTTCTGTACGCCTTTTCAAGATAAACAGTTTCTTAATCTATTATTTTCTTGTATCCCCAACGTTAGAGGTACAAACGCCTTAAATTTGTAAATATAGTATGTATATGCTGTATATCAAAAAATTTCGGAAAAAATCTTCTAAACTATGGTCAATACTGAATGATGACTTGTATCGACGATAAAAATGACATAATACCTCAAAATTTCTTAGAGCTGAACTGATTTTCCTGACATTTGCATACCAACTTTTCTTTCCATACTAAAACAAAACTTATGCATATAATGTGGTTGTACTCTTTTTATAATTTTTTTTTGTTAAATTCCATTCGTTATGTAAAACAATAAGAAAAATGTAGATATAAGATCTTCTAATTTGTAAATTTCATTTATAAGAATTTTTCCTTCCTGTTTTTTGGCTAATGGACTTTATTATCACGTAGCAAACAAAGATAAAACTCCTAAATACCACAATTAAATAGCACCCCTAAACAGCGCTGGATTTACGCTACGGCGGAAAATTTACTAGAGCGGCAAAATCTGGAAAGTAAAATAAAAATTGCCTGCAAACGATCTTTAAACTGAGTGTCCAAACGTGCAAATTACATGTCGCATATTTATGACATTAGATGTAACAAACTGTAGCGGCGCAGAACGATCGTTGACATGTTTGAAAATAGTTAAAACTTCTTACGTTCGACAAAAAGTGCAAATAGACTCAATAGCTTCGTACTTTAACTATTAGATTGCGAAAAATTAATCAACTAATTTGCAGTTGAAAAAGTCAGCCGTGTTTGCCTGCGAAAAAAATAATGAAAAACAATTACGTGTCACCCTTAGTGTAAAATTTTATTCTTAAAAAAAGCAATATTTTTTTATGTTTTGAAAATATATAATAAATTTTTCGCAATAAATTAGTTAATTTAAAAAAATAAGACATAAAAACTGAAATAAAATTTCTGTATTGGGGCGGCATTTTCTCCGATGCCCTTAAATACCACCACCAAATACCACCCCTTATAACAAAAATTCTGAAAATTTAAATTTAACTGAATTTGAACGCTGTATTCGCAATAATTTCATTAACATTACAAATATAGTTTTGGATGCAACTCGACCTGTTATAGTGGCAATGGACTTGTAATATACTCAAGAGAACGCAATTCAAACTGATAGAAGGACAAGATAAATAATTAAGATGCTATAAATATTTTAATTTGATCTTTTAAATATCAATTTTTTTACACTATTGAACATTAAACTTAATAGTAACAAACACAAAAAATCATTTATAGAGTTGGTATTTATTTTATTTTTTATAAATTCATTCTAAATATTTTTTAAATATTTTCAGTACAAAAAAAATCTGGCAATAGAAATCTTTCGAAATGTAACTATAAAATTTATTAATTCCCTTAAGAAAAAATGTAATTTTTAATTAATAATCAAATGGCAAAAAGTAATGCCACTGTTTTGATTTTGAAAGGCAATAACTAAATCATATGAAACTTTATATATACAATATATAATACGTGTATACACAATACAAACACATACTCACTAAAAATTCCCAAAAACAACAGGTATTCCAAGTTTGCTCGACGGGCTGCATTTCTTTTCGACTACTTCCTATCTTCTCTATGTAGGTATACATACAGGAAAATACACAGATATATATATATATATATATATATATATATATATATATACATTTCATTTTGTATCTTTTTGATGGCTCTAAAGCCCCATTGATTTTGAGTCCAACAAGTAAGTTGTAGTCTGAATGAAAATAAATAAAGTAAAAAGAGATTAAACCAACAAAGGAATACAGGGACATACATTCATTATTTCAAGTTGCGTGTAAACCGCACCTACAATTGGCCGAACTAAGTTGCACATTCTTGACATTCTTAATGCAATAGAAGTCAGAATGAATGAAGTTTGTGTTATGTAAAACTGCTCTTAGTTTGAAAACTTTCGAGGTAAAAGGACTTGACGGTAGGTAGTCCTCGCACTTAAATGTAACCTTTAAACATATCTCAGTTAATTCCACTCATAGAGAGATAAAAAATAACAAAGATTCGTCTTCTATATTAGGTATATATATGACACTATGAAACATTTTAAATTTTCAGATATTCAATAAGAAATTAGAAATCGTAGAACAAAATAAACTAGAAGGTTAGCTTTAATTGCAAATGATTTATAGAATTATTAATGTCTGAATTTTAGGAAAAGAAAAAGAACATGGATTCCTTGACCTTATAGTGAGTGATTATCAAACTTTAGATAAAATAAAAGGCGAAATGAAAACATTTGGAATGGCGGTAAGTAATTTTTTAAGTTGCATTTGAACATTTCAACAAATTGACCTAACTTTATTTTTAGGCAACCGAAACTATATCAGCCACATTATCTACTACGCTTTTACTTTTGGGATTACATGAAGACATTCAGGTAATAAAATTGTGATAAAGTCTGACTAGTTTGATAATTAATTATCTGCTTAACTACCAATTTTTTAACAATTACTTCCATAGAAATTAGTAAAGAAAAGGCTCCATTGTGATTCAAAAACAAGAAAAAAAGTAACGCAATCAAAGGGAATGTAGAAACCGAATCAATTTTAACATTTTAAGTGTCATTTGTTCTATAGTTATGAAAGAAATAGTTAACATTGCCTTAAGATAACCTCCGTTAGCTTTTTGTAACCTCATTTAAGCTTTAGTGTACCACACTCTTTCCCAAGAAACCTCTTGGCAGATGTTTAGGTAATTCTAGTGTACGATCTATAATTTCGGTTGAATATGTAACTAAAATATCGTGAGTTCCGGTACTGTACGATCTAACATTAACGAACTATAAACAGTCAATGACTATCATTTGCATTATTATTTACTTCACATGATTAGGCTGTAAATTTAATTTTTCCCGATCTGTAAAATCTTATGTTTTCTTTATAATTTATGAATGATTGTTAAGGAGCTATTTGATTATTTATTCGTAGTTACTCCTCTCCTGAGGTTTTTCCAATAACAGGAATGCATAGTAGGTACCAAGACCTCCTCAACAATCATTCAGAAATTACTTACGAATGCAATTTCTACAATGCATGTCTTTCTCTCAGAATATCTGTAACGAAGAATTTCTTTAGAGACAATCAGTAATCCGGGCAATGTTGCAAAATCTATACTACACTTACTCCAAATTTAAATACCCATGTCCAGACAAAACTATTTTTTATATGTTATATTGTAAGGCAATTAAGGAAACAAACGCTTTCGTTCAAATACACTGTCAAAAAGGTATTCAAGAACCTCATACTGCATTATAATACGGCCGTTAAGTTGAAGCATCTGTGTTCTTGTTTCCCTAAAAACCTATACGTCAAACACACCATTTCATGTCAATATATTCACTGACATGTATGAAATACTTAAATAATGTTTCGAAAATACATTCCTTTTAGGAAGCGCATCTCGTAAAAATTACTTCAGCTAAAATATTTACACCCTCCAGAATCCCTTTCACAAATTTGCTCTACGAGGATTATTTTCTGTGTCCATCCAGTGATTTTTATTATTATTTATTATACCTTTATTCCATCATTACCTCATTTAGACACTAGAGTGCGCTGAACAAGAAACTAAGGCCCAAATACCAAAGAGCTTCTCGTTTCTGAGATATCTTAACTTAAAAGTACATTTTTGAGGTTATGCAGCATCGTAACATAATTTTCCACACATTAACTGTAACTATAATACAATATAGTATAGATTATGAACTTTCAAGTCACTTTGATTGCTCAGATATAATTTTTTTTTGCTGAGATATTGCACCTTAAATTTTCATAATTTTTAAAAACCCACAAAACCTATTCTCATATAGTGGTGCGTTCCCGCAATTTGTTTAGTGCATTGTTTTAAATTTGATTGAATTACTTCATTGATTTTTAAACTTCTGCACCTTTTCCAAAACCTTTTTTTCGTGTAAAATACAGACAGTATTCGTGATTCGTATATTGACTATCAAGCTATTTGGACGCTTGTTTGATTCCGTCTTAAAAGACGGCCGCTATTTGTTGTTATTGTGTTACGATTCCGCGACTTATTAGTTCCGGTCGTAACAACCGCTAAACCGCTTTCATTTTGTTTCTTTTGTGTTTACAAAAGCGCATCATTTGTAGTTAAACCCGAATTTTTTGTTTGCTAAATCAATGAACATTACGTAGCTCTAAAAACAGTTCCTGCCGCTGCGGGGCTAGCGTCTGAAGAAAGAAGAACCAAGAAAACACCACCTGCAGGGCTTCGACTTAAAAGGTCAGTGATAAACTTTTATTTGGTGATTTCATTTACGCGACGGCACATGTTTATTGATTGTTCCGCTAAAGGTCCTTCGTCAATTATATACTTGCATTGAACCAGCATTGAACTAAAACCGCAACATCTAATTCATACATTTTTTTGGATATTATATGTAATGTGTCATCACAGACATTACATATAGTAAAACAGAGAATCTACATTCAGAGTTGGTGAGTTAGACATGTCAGGTTTGAGGTTGTTTAGTTTAAGTTTATTATGTTTGGGATTTGTGAATTTAAATTCTCTCTTACATAATATTAGACTAGGTTTGCCGGTTTCTTTAAAACTAGGAAATATTAAAATCTCAATATCTCAGTGATGAAAAAAGGTTTCTGAGAAAACTTAACGCGAATGGAAAGGTTGAAACCGTTATTGGAGAAACTTCGAATTTTCAGATCTTGATGAAATTTGTATAAGTAAATACAAAAGTATCACCTAAACCAATTGCTCGGATATAGAATTAATTACTCTTTCAAATGTCAAACACGTGCTTATTCAAAATGAAGAAAAGTGAAGATTTTCTCGTAGATTGCCGTCTTCAGAACTAGACCAAATTTTTAAAAATCAGCCTTTAACTTAAAGAATCATCGCTGAAAATACATAAAAAGATATTGTGACGAATTGAAAATACTTATTGAAATCGATTTAAAATACCCGTATTCCAAATTAATCTTAATTGGGGTTTTCTGAATAAAAATAGTCAATTTCTTCTTTTGTCATTAACAATTTTATTTTAGCAAAAGTTATATGAAGAAGTGATTTCAGTAGTAGGCCACAATGACCCCATAGAGATACATCATTTGCCACAACTTAAATACACTTTTATGGTAGTCAGCGAAACACTAAGACTTTTCCCTCCTGTTCTTTTTATAATGAGACGAGCTGATGAAGACGTCAATTTGGGTAAGTCACATTTACTTCATTTTAATTTTTAAACATATCTGATCATTTCAGGTGACGGGATTCTCCCCAAAAATACTGATGTTTTCATTAATATAGCACATTTACATAGAAATGAAAAGATTTGGAAAGATCCCCTAAAATTCATTCCAGAGAGATTTACTCCTGAAGAAATCCAAAAAAGGCATCCATGCAGCTATTTACCGTTCTCATATGGTTCACGAAATTGCATAGGTAAGTTAATCAAAATGCATTACGTATTATAAAGTCAACCCATGTTAAATTTCTCACATATTGTGTAAAAGAACTTTGATTTGAAATATATTTTCTTATCTCTTTGTTCTTCCTTTATCTTTATACATGCACATGCACTATTCGAGACAGTTTAAGAATAGGAACTCAAGTCAAAGAGAACTAAGTAAAATTCAAATTCAAATTAACAAATATATTTTATTTTTACATTAATCCGAATAAAAGTGTTACAAAAAAAATACATTTCCTAAATAAATATATTACAGATGTGGTTTAAATATTTTATGCCGCATCCAGACTCTTCAGGAGGCTACACGAGGTATCTCGTGTGGGAGAGTGTGGTGAACTCGTGTCCCCTCGTTTTGCCTTACCCCGCCTCGCTATCGCTTCGTTTTGTGTCGCTAGACCGGTATTCTTCTGGCTAAGATAAGTTTAACAAAAATGTGGAATAAATCTGCATATGGGGTTTGAAAAATACATAGTTGTACATGATAACGCCGTTCAAATCAAACTCGTATCCGTTGCTTTATGCAAAATATAGCTAAATATATAATTTTTTAAATTTACTTTTATATACATTGCAATGTACTTCGTGGGTTCAATTTAAAAATTATAACAACTAATATTTACTTTTACTTTTCTAGAACTTTATTTACATTTAAAACAGCTGATTCACAATACATTTTCATATAAGCTAGTCGTCGCGGTATAACTGCTGGCGATCGTGGCGTTCTTCTTTTATATCACCAGCGTAGAATTCTCCAGTAGAAATCAACATCGTTCCTTCCGCTGCCGAGCCTTTTCGAGAATCGTATTTTTTTATCTTGAAGCGTTTGTTGTCGTGCTGAAATGACACAGGGTCGGCTTTGGGTAAATTTCGTAACACTGCCCCCCCTTTAATTCTGATCGTCCCGATCAGAAACATCCCCTCCATGGTAGGGAGCGAGTCGATCTAAGTGAACCACCTTCAATTTAGCCTTGGGGTTTCGACGGATCCGGTAGACGACATCATTCAGCCTCTTGACCACTTCGTATGGGCCATCCCAGGCGGGTGTAAGCTTTGGGGATTTACCCTTGCTCCGTTGGGGGTTGTACAGCCAGACTTTGTCCCTCTCCTGGTACCCGGCTGAATTGGCCTTGAGGTCGTATCGCATCTTCATCCGGTCACTGGTGGCCAACATCTGCGTTCGGGCTAAGTCATGTATTGCCAGCATGTTATGTCGGAGCTGGTCGGCATAATCGTCGATGTCTTGGGGAGGTTCTTCGGGGGAGCCAAATGCCAAGTCGCATGGTAATCGCAGCTCCTTTCCGAATAAGACCCTGACTGGGGTCAGGCCTGTACTATTATGTACAGCAGAGCGATATGACAACAGGAATAGGGGAATATGCTCATCCCAATCACGCTGGTTATTGCTGACGACCTTGGATAGGTGTTGTTCCAAGGTCCGATTGAATCTTTCCACCATTCCGTCTGACTGTGGGTGTAATGGTGTTGTTCTCGTTTTCCTGATCCCCAACATCGTGCAGACCTTCTGGAATACATTCGATTCGAAGTTACGCCCCTGGTCTGAATGTAATTCCATCGGGACGCCAAACCTGCTGAATAGTTGTTCTACTAGCACCGTCGCTACCGTGGTTGCCTCTTGGTTGGGTATCGCATATGCCTCAGGCCATTTGCTGAAGTAATCCATTGCGACCAGAATGTATTTGTTCCCCCTCTCAGACTCGGGAAACGGACCGGCGACATCGATGGCAATTCTCTCAAATGGGACGCCCACATTGTACTGCTGCATTCTGCCCTTGGTCCGGGTCTTCGGGCCCTTACTGGCGGCACATGTGGCACATTTGCGGCACCAAGCTCTGACGTCTTCGAAGTAATTCACCCAGTAGTACCGCTGGCGAACTTTGTCTAGGGTTTTATTCATGCCCAGGTGGCCTCCGGTAATTCCATCATGTACTTCGGTCAGGATGGCTGGTACCTTTTTCTTCGGAACTACCAGTTGGGACTTGGTTTCTCGTCCATCAGCGCTTTCCCAAACTCGCTTGAGCATTCCATTGTCTACTCTTAGAGAGTCCCACTGAGCCCATAACGATTTCAGCACGCCGGAGTATCTAGCTACCTCGTCCCATCGTGGCCTGGGTGCCCCTCTCATTTTGAGTGACAAGATTGGTTCGATGTCTGGATCAGCCATTTGGTCCTGGATGCACTGTTCCGTTGTCCAGTCTTCATTGGCCTGCACTCGGATCTGCCTGATGGAGATACCCTCTCGCTGTTCCGTCTTCAGACAATGCTTGCATTCCGCTCTACAGGGTCTTCTGGATAGGGCATCGGCATTATTGTGCAACCGGCCGGCACGGTGTTCCACCTTGAAGTCGTATTGCTGTAATTTCTCCATCCATCTGGCCAGTTGTCCTTCCGGTGTCTTCATGTCCAGCAGCCATTTGAGTGCGGCATCATCTGTTCGGATTAAGAAATGGCGACCATACAGGTATTTGTGGAAATGGTCTACAGCCCTTATTATTGCAAGAAGTTCTTTTCTGGTGACGCAATAATTTCTTTCTGGCTTCGAGAATCCACGGCTGTAGTACTCGATCACCCTCTCTTCACCATCTTGCACCTGTGATAGGACGGCCCCCAAACCTGTGTTGCTGGCGTCTGTGTCTAAGATGAACTTGCTGGACTGTGTAGGAAAGGCTAGGATTGGGCTGGAACATAGTGCTGCCTTCAGTCGCCTGAATGATGTTTCGCAATCCTGATTCCAATGGAAGGTCTCTTTATCAGTGGTTTGCCGATGTAGAGGGGCGGCAATGGTGGCAAATCCCTCAACAAAACGCCGGTAGTATGAACATAGGCCCAAGAAGCTTCGGAGTTCATGTTTGTCTCTTGGAACTGGCCAATCGCGGATGGCTTCTATCTTGTCTTCGTTGGTGCGGATTCCTGACTCGGACACTACGTGGCCCAAAAACTCTACTTCTTTTTGAAACAAGGAACACTTCTTCGGATTGAGTCTCAGGTTGGCATTATTAATTCTGGAGAATACTTCGCCCAGGTTCTTCAGATGGTCGTCGAATGTCTGGCCCATGACTAGAATGTCGTCGAGGTATACTAAGCACGTCCTCCATGTTAACCCGCTCAGTACATACTCCATTAGCCTCTCAAATGTAGCGGGTGCATTACATAACCCAAAGGGCATGACCGTGAACTGAAACAGCCCTTTACTGGTGGAGAACGCTGTCTTCTCTCTGTCGTTTGCGTGTAGACCAACCTGCCAATATCCACTTTTTAGGTCTAGTGTGGAGAACCAACGGGAGCCTGCTAGTGTGGTCAAAGTGTCATCGATTCGGGGTAGTGGATAGCTGTCTTTCTTCGTGACGTCATTGAGCTTTCTGTAATCCACGCAAAATCGGGTGGTTCCATCCTTCTTTTTAACTAGCACGACGGGAGCAGACCATGGGCTGATGGATGGCTCGATAACTCCATTTTGTAACATGGACTCGATGTTTTCCTCGACTGCCTGTTGTTGCCCCAATGGTAGTCGCCTAGGTGGTATTCTGATGGGTTGAGCCTTTCCGGTATCTATTCGATGCTGGATGATGTTGGTGCGACCGGTGGTTCCATTTTTACTGTTAAAAATTTGCCAGTGTTTTGTGATAAATTGCTTGGCTTTCTTCTGGTTCTCTGGTGTCAAGTGTGTCAAGTTGTCAGCAAACTGTTGTAGGAATTCTTTATCGGGCCCTGTCTCCTTCTCCGACTTCTGGTACTCTTCTTCGCAATTGATGATGGTGTCTACTGGCTCGAAACAAGCTATCTCTTGACCATTGGTAATTCTGATGTCGTTGTTGGACAAATTCAGGACTCTGATTGGTATATCTCGTCCGGTTTTAACTATAGCCCGTCCAACTAAGTAGTCATGAGCTGAGTGTACGGGCTCCACCATTCCAACGCAGCTCCCAGGATTGCTGTATAACTGCCCAAGAATAATCTGTTCCGTTCGACCGGGAATTCTAGCCGAAGACTTTGCCACAATTTTTATGGTGGTGACTGATGTGTTGACGGGCCGTGTCAATACAAATTCCTCATTTAAGAACCGAAGAACATCATATCTCGGGTCGAACATAAATCCATGCTGGCTAATTAGGTCCATTCCCAGTATAAAATCGTCCTCAATATTCGCTACCAGGACCCTATGCCGGATCATGTTGTCCCCTATCTGTAGCACGACATCTGCCTCACCCTGTATTGACATGGACTCGCCGGTGACCGTTCTGAGCTGGATGTTATTGCTAACTGGCCGAATTTCTGATGCTCTCAAGACCCTGGACTTGGCAATGGACACAGCGGCGCCGGTATCGATGGTGATGGTAACTGCTCGCCCATTGATGGTGCCTCTGATGACTAGGCTGCCGCTATCTCGGCAAAATCCCCGGATGGATAACGTTTTGGGGGCTGGTGGAGGGATAGTCAGCATTCGCCCCTCTATGCTGACTGACTGACGGTCCCTGGACATGTGGCTGTTCTGTTGGTTACCCCTGGTCGGTGATCGTTCAGGTGGCCTCACTCGACAATTACGTTGGAAGTGCCCTGTCCGTCCGCAGCCGTAACATGCCCCTCTGGTGCCAGTTCTTTGTGACCGGTCTAATATTTTGTTCAGACCAACCAGCAGCGCTTGAAGTGGTGACTCTGACTCTTCCTGGTTGAAGGAAACTGCTCGGACCCTCGGCTTGGACATGTTCATGACGGCCTCTACTTCCAAAGCCCGAAGTAGAGCTTCATTACTCTTCTTGACGCCACTCAGTCTTAAATTTCTTTGAACTTCCACATCTCTGATGCCGTTTATGAAACTCTGCGTGGCCAACTGGTCTTTCGTTTCCTCTGGCAGGTCTGGATAGGACAAATGAACTAACCGTCTAATCTCTGCTTCGAATTCTTGAAGACTTTCACCGGATTTTTGCGTTTTTCCACTCAGTTGGACTTGGTATACCTGGCTAAAGGATTGATTGTCGTATCGTTTGTCTAGGATGGCGATGATCTTGTCGAAATTGCCTTGTTCATCGACTGGAATGCTTTGGAGGAGTTCTAGGGCCGGACCTCTTAACGAAATTACCAGAGAAGTAGATTTTTCTTGATTATCCCATCCATTAGCTGTAGCCACGGCCTCAAATTGCCGTTTATACATGGGCCAAGATGAACTGCCGTCGAATGTGGGTGGTTTACTAAAGGAACCTTTGGTACTCACGGTGTTCTGGTATTTTCCTCGCTGTAAGTTCTGTTGCATTTTTTTAATTTCTGTTTCTAGTTTATTTTGGATGGCACAGATTTTATCTTGTACTTCAGTGTGTACTGTTTGCTTGATGGAACTGATTTGATCTTGAACTGTATCTTGAATTGAACTGATTTCAAATTTTACCTGACTTTGGATGGAATCAAGATCATCTACTTTGGTTTCAAGAGTATCCACGGTATTTTTTATGGTCTTAATGTCATCATTTATCTCTTTTATATCTGACTCAACTATTTGCATTCTTTCATAAACTGTTTCATTAACTTGTCCTACTATTTGCATTAATTGTTCGAATTGCAGTTGTCTTTTCTGTTCAGTTTCGTGTCGATTTAATTCAATTTGATCTTGTTTTTCTACAAATTTCGAGAATAATCCTTCCATTAAATTTTGTTGTTCGCTTTTCATTGTAGAAACTAGATTTTGTTGTTTTTCTTCCATCGTGGAAACAAGATTTTGTTGTTTTTCTTCCATCGTGGAAACAAGATTTTGTTGTTCACTTTTCATCGTGGAAACAAGATTTTCTAATTCTATTTTACGTTTTTCATCGATATTAGTGACAAGATTTCCTAATTCAACTTTAAGTTTATCATCAAAAGATTTCACTAACCTTTGTTGAATTTCTTCTTGATTGTGTTTCTCCTTCTTGTCACGTTTTTCTAGAATCTGTGCTATTTTTTCGTCTAGTCCCTCCGTAACCTGTTTGAAAATTTTTCTGGTAGTTTCGTCGGTTTTTTCCATACTTCGAGTTTCCATAAATCAAATTACTGCACTTAATCCTTCACTTCTAACACCAAATTGCAATGTACTTCGTGGGTTCAATTTAAAAATTATAACAACTAATATTTACTTTCACTTTTCTAGAACTTTATTTACATTTAAAACAGCTGATTCACAATACATTTTCATATAAGCTAGTCGTCGCGGTATAACTGCTGGCGATCGTGGCGTTCTTCTTTTATATCACCAGCGTAGAATTCTCCAGTAGAAATCAACATCGTTCCTTCCGCTGCCGAGCCTTTTCGAGAATCGTATTTTTTTATCTTGAAGCGTTTGTTGTCGTGCTGAAATGACACAGGGTCGGCTTTGGGTAAATTTCGTAACAATATTTTTTGTTTATATTATCACTAAATTATTCTATTACATGAGTAGATAGCGATTATTTCTAAAAAATGTACAACAAAAATTGAAACACCACCTAAAAACAGCAGGAGCTAATTGTTACTAAAATTTTGAAAATGGAAATGAATGAAGAAGAAATATTTCTAATACTGCCAAGAAAATACAGCTTTAACGCATCGAGAGATGAAAAATTTAACTTTCTCAGGTGCAATGCTGGAAAAAATTGACTACTAGCTTACTGTAAGAATCATATGGGCAAAAAGGCAAGCGTTCTATACATAAGGAGGTTATTTTGTGAGTTTGACAGCAGTTGCTACGAGTTAAAAGAAAAAAGGTCCGGGCAGATGAGGAAGAGTTTTGGATGCAGTAATAGAAAAAAAGGAATTTCATTCTTAGGTAATGGTAGATGCTGGTCAGTGTTTTTTTTAATTTGCATCTGTAGTTTTCCGATGAAGATTTATCACAACAACTGATGAAGAACGGAAATGTTTATACTCGGAAGGTGGGACATCAGGAATCAAATATGTGACAACGAGCGTCAATGGGTTACTGTGGTTGTGTACAATTCCTCGAGTTGCACAAACTTATGCTAACATTGAAATCCTTTTTGAACTTACAAATAATATGTATATCCCGAAGAGGGTGATGAGTGTCATATTGATAACCCATTATTGTCATTAAAAATTTATGAAGATCTGTAAAAAGCCTAGCAGCTTGCGATATAGGCAAGAATAAAGTGGAGGCTACCTACCTTTACGTAATTTGTTAATCATTTGTATAAGGATGGTTTAACTCCTCTCGTTACCTCGTAATTCGTGAAAGGCCACTTAAACTGTAATTGGTTGCAAAAAATGAGCAAGGAGAACTTGTGTAAGGAAATGCCTGTAGTGAATTGTTGAAACAAGCAGACAAATTGATGGACTTAAAGATTTATGTAGATTGTGCCAAATCAAACTAAGAAAGGCTTTTGGAGGTACAGGTGTTTAAAAATTTTGAAAATCCAAGTAGTTGTGAACCATTTAGCAGATTGTATTCGAAATGGATTAGGTTGTTGGTCTGAACAAGCAGGGGAATCTATTCACAGAAAATGTTTGAATTACTGGAATAAATATAAAATAAATACGATAGATCACGAATCTTATATAAAAAAGATTGAAAAAACAATGATTATATTATATTACTTTATTTCCAAACATAGCTATAATGTTTTGTTCATAATAATGTACATTATAATGTATAATATTACAGTTATTGCGTTGTATTATCTACTCATAGAATAATTTGGTGATAACAAAGAGAAAATAATATATATCGGAGCAAATTAAAAACCATATATTTAAACACTTTCTGGGAAATAACAAGTCACAATATTTCTGTATGTTTCCAAACGTTTCGGATTCTACGTCAAACTCCGTTGTCAATAGTAAAGAAACTATGAAAAACTGTACCATTCTAAAATGTAAAATTAAAATGTTGCGATAAAACTCACAGTTTTGCTGAAAATCGAGAATAACTCATTTTTTTGACTTTTGATCTCGAGAAAATTTTTTTACACAGGCCGGTACGATGAGGACTTTTGAGATTCCTTTTATAATTGTATTTTGAGCAATTTTACCAAGTTACAGTATCTTATGAATTTTTGTAACTTCGAATGAAAAAACTGACCGGAATACAACGTAGCCACTGAATAAATCGAGAGTGTTGATGGCTAGCACTCCTGCAGCTCCACTCGCCAAGACTCGTTCCGAAAGGCTCCAGGGGGCGCCTCGTGAGATTGTGGACCCGGGATTAGACAGAAATGTACTCTATCTATACACAACAAACACAATGCAGGCTTACAAAGCAATGCTTGACTGCAATCTGCACTGCCTTAGATTGCATTTTGGATAATATAGCTATTTAAATAAAATGTTCACTCAAAAGATAACATATTTGTTTTTTTTAAATATAAACATAAAACCATAATGTAAAAAATGAGTAGGAAATAAATCGTTTTTTCTAAAGTTTAGATTTCATCTTAAGGAAAATATGCTATTAATTTATATTTTTACACAGCTTTTTAATTCCGTAAAATTATTTATTTCATGAGTATATATTTCCCTTCAATGAAAATCTCTTCCATATTGATCCATCTTAACACTCGAAAGAAGAGTTCAAAAAGTAATCATAATTTTCAAACTTATTAAAGATAATCAAATCTATTGATACAGATAGTAAATAAATACAAAAAAATCATTTGGTAGTAAACATATGCGAGGAAACTACTTTTTTAGTTCGTGTGTTTTTTGACATATTTATAAACATTCATTCACGTAATTTTTTTCGGATTGGTAGTATTATTCACCAGTTGTTGTTTCCCGTGTCGTCTCCCGGACTCTCTTTATTGCTCTCTTCTGTGACGTTTCGCTGTTCCGTGTTTTCTTCTATATCCTCTATATTTTCATATTCTTGATCATCAATGATAAGGTTATTTCCTGCAATTATGGCCTTTGAGTGCTGTGCTCGTACTATTTAAAGATGTTTGAAGAGCATCTGATGGTTTCTTCTGTCTTCCGGGCAGAGATCGTTTGCTACTGATAAACAGTGCTGTTTTAAATTACTTAATTTCTCCTTGTTTTGATAAATGATTTTTTTTCACATATATAAAATAAACTGGATTATAAATGGTCGGAAACTTACTTCATCTTTAATGTCTTGACTTCTGAGTTCATGACTATCTGCTTGGCTAATAATTGTTGAAAATGTGTAGTTATTTTCAATGTTTGTTTTTTGTTAGCATCAATAAGTAATTTATATAACTTTTGCTGTTCTCTGGGTAAGTATAATACTGTGTCTGCCACATTAAGCTTAAATAGCAGTAACCTATAGTTTACTCATTATTTAGGTACCACTGGCGCCTGAGGACCACAATACATTTATCCACTAATATTAAACAATTTCTCGCTATTGTCTAATATTTTTTTACGGTCTGAACCAACTGTAACAGTGTTTTCCTTATATTTTCAGTTCTCCAGGTTAAAAATTTCATGAAAAATCACAAGGAATATTTAGGCTTCTTTGTAAGAGCAACTGTAATATTTGTTTACCACTCGACGAACCCAAGTACTTAAAATGGTGATCTGTGGTGAAGAATTTTTAAAGGTAATGGTAAATATGTGAAGAACAAGAATCAAAAGGTACTAAAAAGTAACGGACATATCACATGAAACAGAAATGCCATTAAGAAAATTAGTTACAGAATGTTTACTAAAATTACTAGATAAAGAGCTGCAGATGGAACGTTCTTGACTTAGAAATAAACCATATCTAAATTTACCAGATACCGAATAAACCTACAACATTATCTTTTATGGGCATATAATGTATATAGTAATATACCAAATAGAAATTTTGAGATTATTACATATAGCAATGATAAATATGGTACACAACTACAACGATATTGACGTCCAAGTATTAAGAAAGAAAAATGAGGGAAAAAATATCTTACATGAAACCACAAAACAAAATATACAGACGAAAATAGAAATGTATAAAGCATTCAGCCAATCGAACAACCTTACTTTACAAGAAATTTTAGCACAAGGGATTCCCTACTTAGACAGAGAATACGAACTGAAAAATTTAAAAATCAGACAACGCTATATAATATTCCATGAAAATGTATGTACAAATAAGATTAGTATGCAACTAGTTTTAAGACAATTATATTATCTCCCAAAATTGTTCATGATTATAAAAATTCTGGAGTGAGATAAATAACTTCAGATTTGTGTATGATATCGCAGATACAATAATTATACAAAGGATTAACAGAACAGGACAAATTATCATCTACCAAAACATGAATCCGAACCATATATAGTAGATCCATGTAATAGAGAATAAAGTTAGAAATAAACCGAAGAGGAATGCGGATCAGAAGAGATTGTAGCACTCTCTCTTCTTCACCATTGTTCTAGTTGTGTAGGATATACATAGTATAACGAGCAAATGTTTGATATTTCTAAACTATGTTTAATACAATCGTTATGTAGAAATACTAAAAAAATATATTTAATTAATTTGATTCAAGTGAAATAATGCCTTAAAATATTAACACGATTTTCCATTAATTTCATTTAGTACTAATAATTGAGGAAATACCAAAGAAAATTGTGAAGTGCTTATCATGATTAATGTCTTTATGTAGAAAGAAAAGTGTAGACAGTTTATTAGCATAGATTCAATTAGGTTATAGAGTAATTGTTGAAGAATATACACCCTCATTTTGCAGTTTCGGAATTATATGGTTCACCATAATTTTTACGAAGCAAGTCGAACTGCAGTTATTTTGTACATTCTACCTACCTTGAGATTATTTTCTAGCTCCAAGTTCAGGCCATATCAGGTGATAGTAATTATTATCTGTTACCATGGGCATAACTAGGGATTTTTCGTAGTGTGGCCAGACCACCAGCTCAACAGCCACAACAAGCTGTAGGCTGAATTAATCATATGACATTCACCAATGGGTTTTCCTCTAGATACGCCTTTGTCTGTTATTAAAATCGATATAGACTTTTCACCGAAAAATTTTTAATTGCTCACATCAAGCAAGGTTTTTCATAAGAGTAAACCATGCTTTTCCTATCCTAGGCCTTTAGAAGTTGCCATTGACTTGTTTAAAGTTGAATTCCAATTTATTCCCTGAAGTCGACGGTCTAATAATAATTTGACCCACAGAAAGTTGGCTAAACATGTTTGTAAGGATCATAGTGGGCCTCGTTTATTAATTAAAATATTTATTTTTTCAGGAAAAAAATATGCAGAAGTAGTTTTGAAAATCAATTTAGCTAACATCATAAGAAAGTTCAAGGTGTATTCTGACTGCAAAAGCGTAGAAGATATCGAATTCAAAGCTAGAGTTATGGCTCAAATACGAAGTGAACTTACAATTAATTTCGTAAAAAGGAACGTTTAAGATGTATGACTTTTATAATAATATTTATAAACTTAGGTAATGGTAAATAAATATATAGTATTTCTCACACTTATTTACTAACCCAATAAATCAATGTATACAACATTACGAAATTTTGAAAATAACGTCATCATCTCTAAACCCCTGACCTTTGAATCTCTCCGAGTATATTTTTCTATAAGATGTAGAACAATTTTTTAAATTTTGTAAATACTAAAATTTTATTCACACATTTTTAAAGTTTAATTGTAAAGTCATATGATTGTTGAAAATGTCTGAATATTGCGAGGATGAAAATTTCAATATAGATTTAAAATTTATATAACTTATTTTTCACTCTTTACTCAATAAATCAAACTAATTCGTTATGCAAAAATTAGTACAGTACTCTTATAATACACTATGTAGTGTATAGTGTTATAATAGAGTAACCTATATTTTCATCAAAACTTCAATTGTATAAATGTGTTGGCTTAAATTCTGTACATATGGGAAACTTTGTTATTATTGATTTTACGAAAAATGTAACTACGTTATTTACAAAAAATGGTCATGATGTAATACACAAAACACGTCTACTAAATATCTTCTTTTTTTTGAATCCGTATACGAAGATTGTCGAAAATATTAGTTTTTCTCATGACAAAAATAAAAATTTGTACTGCAAAAAGTTTAAAGATATAATTATACCTATCTACTACGAGAAATTGGGTTATGTTATTAAATATTACATTTTAATCATTTAAAGGAATATATATATATATATATATATATATATATATATTTGTTTTTAAATTTTCGCGGGCACTAAATGTTTTAGGTGGTTTCCGGGAAGTCATCCGCGTAGTTGATAACTGATCCCTGCCGGGATCGATGGTAAAATGACGACGTTTCGGCAGAGTCACATCTGCCCTCTTCAGGTCGGTTCGCATAATTCTCGTAGCCTTCTGCTTTCGCTTCTAGTTACTCGAATACTGTATTATCAACTACGCGGATGAATTCCCGGAAACCACCTAAAACATATATATATATATATATATATATATATATATATATATATAAACTTTTCCCTCTCACTGAACATTTACCTCGACATACCATCATTCGTTTGCCATATATTTAACCGTTCTATTAGAAAAACTTTTAAAACATTAAAGTCAAGCCCTCCTGATTGCTCTCTCCAAATGGTCCACATTTTGAAATGGAGTCTAAAGGTATGAATTTTGTCTGAAGTACCTCTTGAGTCTGAAGACCTAGCGGGCTAAAATATTTTCCAATAAAAAGGTTATTTTTTACATTACTCTACTGTAGCATGGTGACAATCTTGTTGAACCATATCCGTAGCCTTATAGCTAGTGCAGCCATAAAGGTAATCAATTAATTGTTATAAAAAAGGGTCCTATTACTATAGTTTTATTCCGCGCCGTACCATTGTTTCTAATGAATACTGATCGCCGTGACCATTGTCTATCTAATGAATGACTGATCTATAAGTAATTCCTTGGGCAATCGAAATTTTGACTAATAGTACATTTCCACCCATAGAAATTGCTTTTTTAGTGAAACTCTACACCTCCTAATTTCATCGGCATTCATATAGATACATATACATATATCTTAGCGTAGCTATGAACCATCCTCTAGACAAATTGATCGGTCAGATGTTACACAATAACTAATAGACGCGTAGATATTGTTCCTATATTATAAACAGTATAATAACTAAAACGTATGTTAGTATGTTAATGCACTAGAGAATATTATATAGCAAGAGAAATTCAATGAAAATATAAGATATAAATTAGGTTAAAATTCTTAGAACTTATTTTTTTTAATAGTGTCATGTAATTATAACATCTCATTTATTATTTAACTAGTAGTCAATAAATAAATTAAAAGGATTACGAATTAATCCAGAGAATGTCGAATACTCTGCAACAAAAAAAACAAAAAGAATTTTGGTTGATGCAACAAGTAAAAAGCAACGACGAAAGCAACATAAACTAATTACATCCATATACACAACCAAACTTATATTAAATTACCTAGGAATTACAGTAAAACAGTATTTTAACACAAACAATGAATTATTTTAAAATAAAAAGGATGTTATCCAAACCAAATTTATTAAAAAAATACTGAAAAATTTATAGAAATAATTTAATATTTCACAAATAACAAATAAAGAATATCAGTAAAGACTAAAATTATTTAAGATCAAAATCTGAGGAGTAATAATACGATTTTGGTAGTTTAATAGTCATTATTACTTCACATACCATCAATGCAAGAACGAATTCGACATGGCATGCCTTAATAATTTTTTCATTGATAAAATTTTTCCATTCCTTCCATTCGTCAGAACAACCTTCATAATCATAACAATTTCTTGCAGCTCTGCTATTATGTGCAGGTTCATTATCTTGCATACCTAAGGATAGAATCGCCTAAAGCACCTGTCTAAAAGCTTACCACAAGTTGTAGCACTAATTCCACATCCTTCAGACCCAAAACATTACAGTCCCTCCTTTGTGTTAGGGGACCGATAAAACCGCAGGGAGTCCAGTTGGTCTCCCACGACCTCTTAGCACATCAATTCGCCGATCATCTAATTGAAGCCCCATTCTGGTCTTATCCGAAAATAGCACAGTACGCCAATCTTCAATTGTCCAGTTTTGATGCTCAAAACACCAATTATGATGGGAAATTATATTTAGAAGATACTAGCCGTTACCCGCGGTTTCACCCGCCTATGGAATGTAGAATTCTTTGCAAAATGAAATAGCTTATGAAACGTATGGGCTATCGAATATAATTTTAATTATAATTTCTTCATTGTTGAACCACTTAACATAACTATAAATCTACCAATCCAGAAAACATTTCACCCAATCTGCAAGTGCTTATGGGCCACATTATATAACAATTTTATTCAACATTTTCTTTGAAACCACCTTGTATAATTGTAACTCGGCTTCACCCTATAGAGCAATCATCCTGTATATGCTACCGTGTATTTGTCACCCAATATAACATTTTTTAATTACCTAACTATAGTTGTTCTCCACCCTATATGCTATATAACAATTATTTCTGATATGTTTCAAGTCACTTCGTAAACTATAACTTTATATGCAACTTTTTTTAAATTGTGTTTAACACAATATATAAATAAAATTTTGCTTCACTCCATATTTCAGGTATTTAATATAGCAAAATGCAACTGTTCCTTGGTGTACCTTATACAACAATTTTGTTTAAATATTTTTTTAATCCACCCTGTAAAACTATAATTCTAATAAGCTAATAAGCCCCGATCTTAACCATCATATATTTACAACTACTTATGGGCCACCCAATATAACATTTGTACCACTCTGTATAACCAAATTTACCAATCCCAACCCATTTCACCCAAACCGCAACTATTGATGGGGCCACCCTATATAACAGTTTTATTCAATATTTTTAAGAACTGCCTTCTATATTACCCATTATAACTTACTGGTCTATCGGTTTTTGAACCATCTTTTATAACTACGCTATATAACCATTTTTGAGATATTTTTTAACCATCCTGGAAAACATAATTTGTCTCCACCTTATATGTCAACTATCCCATATACGCAACTTTTTCTAACATGTTTTAATCACAATGTAATAACTTTATATTCACTATCGCCAACCACCTTGTATGTCTTAGAGTGTATTGCATATATGCAACAGCTCATGTTCTATCTTTCTATTTCACATTTTTTCTTCATATTTTTTAAGCACAGTATGAAATATAATTTCTCTTCATTTAATTCATCCTTCATTTGCAACTGTGTCTAAAATTGTTATACTGTACGCTATATTTCAACAAACCTGCATATGCAACTACTTATGAGCCACCCAATGTAACAATTTTTCACCACTATGTATACTTAGAATTCTGGTCCACCATATATTTCATCTATCCGGTCAATGAAACAGCTTGTGGATCATAACATTCCTTTATAATATTTCTTAAACCTTCCTGTACAGCTGTCATCATACTCTGCTACATATTTCAACCATCATATAATATGCTACTTGAAAATTTGTGAACTACTTGTGGATATAAAACAATTTTTTAAGCACCTTGTAAACTAGAATTCCACTCCATCTTATATTTCAACCACCCAGTTCAAACATCTGCTTCTAACATTTTTTCAACCCATCACTTTATTAATAGCTCAAGAAAATTCAAATATCCTAACTGCTTACATAACATATTTTTTTATCCACGCTGTATAAATGTAATTCAACTCCACCCGTTTTTCAACTACCTGGTATATACAACTGTTTATGGTCCACTCAATATGTATTTTTCGAACCACCCCGTATAACTTCCCCCTTATTTCAACCGCATTGTATAAATACAGCTACTTACGGGCACCTAATTTACCTTTGTTTTTCATAATTTCTTAAATACATGTAATTCTATTCCGTTCTAAGTTTTACCCATCCTAAATATGGAACACCCTGTAAAATTGCACTAGATATATCAGTTGATTTTTTTTTAAAGCCAAACATGTTACATATTGCCATATTCCGAATTTTGAATAAAAGCTGAGCTGATGCAAGTATCTAATATTTGGTGCATGTGGTGGAACCAATTAACTAATTGTGTTTTACAGAACATGGCAGTATTTTTCCCTATATCTACAGTTTCTGTTAATGTAGGGAGATAAAGTGTATACCAGATTTTAAGTCAAACTACAAGCTTTGCAACAAAAAATGATTCGGCAAAATCAGTTCAGAAGTTCTTACGTGATGCCCGAACAAACAAACAAACAAACAAACAGACAAACTTACAATTTTATAATAGTATAGAAGCCTGTGGCTAATATATTTTATAGATAAATATTATCAATATATAGAAATACAATTGAGGCTAACAGAATATTATCAAAACCTTTATAATGATTTAGTTATACTGCATCCTTGACATCAAATCATGTGACATCCATACTTAAACAGTTCTAAAATGAACTAAACAAAAGTGTTTTAATGATGCTCCAGATCTTCATGTGTAATTAAGGTATCATGTTATACCATACACATAACTGCACCTGTAATAGAAAAACAATGCATAGAAACAGATAACACTAAAAATAAATATTATTAAGTTCCATCAGAGAGGACAAGTTTGTAATCAAAGCTTTCATAATAGCGTATACATTGAAATCATCATGAAAATGTTTTTAATATCAAGATTTAAATAACAGCAACATACTTGCTGAATTATTGCCGGAGTCTCCTGTTACTCAGTTGATGTTAATGTGCTGAATCTGCAAATAAAATTACATCTTACCTAATAAGAACAAAAGTATTCAATGAAAAAATATATATCTAAGAAGTCCTTCAGTAAGTTGTTGTCATCGATATTCTTTATTATTTATGACAGGGATAACTAATAGTCATCATGTTCAAATGTTGTATCCTATAACATCAATTCCAAATTCATTACAATGTTTCTAAAAATCAAAATTAACTATAATCACCAAATATTATTTGTGAAGCAGCTTTTGTTTCTTTCGTTGTTAAAGTGAAAGTCTCTTTTTCATAGTTTCTAGTGAAACTTTAACTCCTGTAGCTTGCAAAATGTGCCCTTCTTTCTCTGAATGGAGTTTCTTCTTGCTGTCTGAACTAAGAAGCGGTCCTGACGTTCTATACAAACTTTTCCACGTCTTCTTCAGGGACCGAGCACTAATTCTATCAGTTTGGACTTCAGATAATCCCACATAATCCATTTTTAATTATTCGCTTTTTATTGTTTACATTTTACCCTTAAAAAAATATATTATATAATTGAGGGTGAGGGTTATTCACAATAAGTTTGGTTGCGTATATAATAGCATCAGTGAAAGCTTATCAAAAAAATTTAAAAGATAATAAAATTGTGAGAAACACAGATAAAACAATAAAGACACGAAAATGGTATCGTAAACTGAAAATATTGAATTTTAATTGCTAACAATGTTTTGTCTAGGAGATCGACTTGAAAATGAATTGCATGGATACAAAGGTACAAAATTAAATTCAGACATTAAGAGGTTGCAATTAATTTCAATATGTATAATCTAATTGGCACCGAATTGTAAGTGCCACATATAACCAGTATTCCAAAAGGCAGGAAATCGTGGTTGAATTTCTAGTTCACATCTTCCGGTCTATTAGTAGATTATTATTTATGTGGTTATCATAAATAATATCTCCGAAACTATAAAAAGTAAAGTTTTGAAAAAAAAAATAGAGGTACAGAGTCTGATCTGAAGTTTACTGGAAAAATAAGGAGAAACCTCGACTTTTAATTTTGGGGGAAATTACAGAATTAAATGGAAAATATAAAATTAAAATTGTTTGTAACACTTCATATTATACATCAAATGAAAAGGCTCATTATGACGAAAACAAATATATTTTTTTCATATTTTTAAAATAAATTAATTAAAAGATATTAACAAAAATATAAAAAAATTTACCCATTCCCACCCCCCTTATTTCCGAAACCATAAGCTGTAAAATTTTGAAAAAAATAGAGGTATAGCGTCTCACCTGAACTTTACTGGAAAAATAAGGAGAAACCCCTAATATTCATTTTAGGGGGCAAATCATAGAATTAAATAGCAAATAAAAAATTAAACTTGTTTCTAACGGATCATGTAATATATGAAATCACAGGGCTCATTATGACCAATACAAATAGGTTTTTTTAAATTTTTTAAAATAAATATTTTAAAATATAAAATATTTAAAAAATTACTCATTCCACCCTTTATTCCCCAAACGATAAGACCTATTTTTTTTGTTTACAGGAAAAAAACGAAATCCCTAATATTAATATGGGGGCCAGAATTAAATGGAAAATAAAAAATAGTTTTTTAAGGCATCATATATTGCATGATGCCTTAAAAAACTATCAAATAAAGGGGCTCATTATGAGGAATACAATATATATGTTTCATATTTTTAAAATTAATTGTTTACAAGATATTAACATAAAGATATAAAAAATTCTCATTTCTAGCTTTATTTCGGAAACCATACTACCTAAAATTTTGAAAATAATTAGGGGTACTGGGACTCACTTGAAATTTATAAGAAAAATTATTAAAAAACCTCCATTGTAATTTTAGAGACAAATTATACAACTAAATGGATAATAAAAATTCAATTTTCAAAAGCATCATGAAATATATCGAATAAAAGGCTCATTATGTGAATTACAAATATATCATATTTTTAAATCATTTGTTTAAAAGATATTAGCAAAAATATTAAACATGTTTATGAAAGGACGGCGCACAAAATAATTGGAAATAGGGAGAAGGTATCTTGGCTCAAAGAGCAGTATTCTGTAATTTTTGGCACCGCGAAAAAAAGTCCTCATGGGCACATCTGAAAATGCCTTGTTTTCAGACATGTCACATTATTGATAGTACCGTGTGTCATGCGGAGTACTTCCTGACGTCCTAATCTGAAGTTCTCATAGACACACCTTCTAATATTGACTAGTTTCTGATATATGAATGGAAATATTAAATAGGACAATAAACAGTTGAAATGACGGCGCCTTACCCCAAACGACACTCTCAACTAAGTTAATTTTGACACTTTGTACTCCCAAAATTGGCCTTATTCCGACTTTGCTTTTGATCAGAATCTAAAGATGAACAACATTGTATTTTCATTACATGTGACTGTAATTATTTGATTTGTGATGAACCTTTTATTTGTTTTTCTTCTACAGAAATTTTTGGAAATAAACCTAAGGAATTTGAAAGCTTAGGTCTTTCTCTGATTCTCAAAGTAAATACATAGTTGTTAATTCAGTAGTCCATTTTAGGCTAAACACATATTTACCTAAAATGATATTAAAATGAAATGATATTAATAATATAGTATTCAGTTTAAAAAGCTCGAGACATTTTCGAAATATTCTCAAATTATAAGGGAAATTAAAATAAATAACTCACCACAGTAATTTTAAAAATTTTCATGTCACAACTAATTACGTTTGCATGAATGAAAAGGTATCCTTAAATCCAATATAAAATGAAAAAAATGGGTTTAGATTTTTAATCATGATTTAGTTTAAAATTGCATAATTATAAAAGTTTGAAATCCGGCAAAAAGTTTAATAACTTCATTATTCAAAACCATCTTTCCACTTGTTCATTTATGTCATTATTTTGTAATTAGTGAGAAAGTAATTACCTGCTGTATTTCATTAAATCATAATTCCCTAACGGACAGGTACAACGTTCATTTTACAGATTTTCCGACACTAGAAAACTTGTCCAATTATAGAAGTCAAGATTAACAATCTGCCTTCACACTTGCGACTTTGAATACAATGCCATTTACTTAAGTGCATCATCATTTTAGCAATTATTTATTAAATAATTTTCTGTAATAACAGCTACATAAAATGTGTAATTAACGGAAGTTCTATTTAAAAAAAGAATCACATACATTTTAAGAGAACAGTCAAATTAAGTATTTTGTACTAATGTAAGAAATAAAGGAAATACCTTCTTGTAAGAAGGGTGAATTTGATGACCATTTAATTTCTTGAAAATAAAAGAATATATATAACACATTCAATACTTTTTAAAGCGACACATTTTTACGGTATATATGGTATAGTTTTTACATATACAATGTCTCTGAGAAAAACTGAAGGAAGTAAGCAACAGACTGGAGGCAGTAAACATCAGACTGAAGGAAGTAGACAACAGATTTTATATCAAAACCATTTTCAAAAAAATCAATCATATGGAAAACAAAACCAAAAAGTCAAGGAACTGACTGTATTTTTGTGATTGATTTTTTGGGATTAACACCACAATTGCTGAAATGTCTGTATATTTCAAATAATCCAAACATTTCAGAGTCTAATGCAGCCCCCGTTTTCAATGGTAATAAAACTTAACACAACTGAACAAGTAAATTAGAAAATTAAAAGGTTCGCAATGACAAATTCACAATTTGACATTGAAGGTTTGACAATAAAACTGACGTAATTGTGAGTATTTACTGCTAATTTGATATATACAGGGTAGCTCTAAAATCCTGCAGATCATGTCAAATAACAAAACTTCTTTGAAATTAGAAATTGAGCCGAATAACACATTATCTTTCTTAGATATCTTAATAACAAAAATACAATCGTTATTTGATACAGAAGTCTACAGGAAACCGACTCACAATAACAAATATCTCAATTTTAACTCTAATCTGCCAAATACCTTTAAAAAGTGCTTCATTAAATTTTTATATGATAGAGCAGATACCAACTGTCCGGATATCAATAAATTTAATGAAGAAAAATATGTGGAAAAATTTCATCAATAAATATTTAGATATAATTGAACACAAAATAATCACACTAACATTCAACACCAAGTTGCTCCAAACAATACTCTCTAATACCTTTACCCGTGATAATCCATATCATACATAGACGGTTATTCAGAAAGACTGAATAGAGTGGGTAACATATTACACATTTAATTTTAAAACAACTAAAACTAAACTAAATAACGTAATACAAAATTCAAAAAATTGCATTTATAAAATTCCTTGCGAAGCAACAAATTTTATCCTAGAGTAAACCTCTATACCTATAAATTTTCGAATAAATGAGTAAAAATAAACACGGGAAAATTCGAAAATTTGTGAGAATGCCTGGGACCTTGAACATAACATAACTATATCAAAACTCCACCAAATTACACAAAGAAGCACTATACAAAACGAAAGCAAAAAGAGTCTGCTTTATTTTCATCAAATTAAAGCGATCTATACCCTGAAACATTTGGAGTTTTGGACTATTTGAAATATAAAGACTTTATAGCATATGTGGTGTTATTCCCAAAAAATCTGAAAAATATAAACCATAGATACCACAACTATCAAGGATTCCTAAGAGGAAATTGAAACGGCACTTTTCATTAAACAGATAAGTATATTGAAATATATTACACATATGAAACAGGAAAACTGGTGGACAAATATATTGACTTATGCTTTGGTTCCTGCAAGAAAGTTTTTTATAGGAGAGCAAATTATCGATTATTTACTTATCTGTTTTTCAGATGTCGTTGCGAGGAGGGAAAACCCATATGAACTATCAAAACAGATTAATTCTACGTAATTGTTTTAATAATGAAATATTTGTAGAGACCCGACACGATAATATTCTTATCGTTTATACGTAAACAATATACTGCATAAGACGGATACTACAAATCCATAAACATTTTTATATCGCTTAGTTTTAATATCTTCTTGACCTTACTAAATGTCTAAATACAGTTATTTAAATTGACATCAGTATCCGAAATCTAGTAATCCTATTTGTGTGAGAAAACCCATGCAGTATTGTGGCTTCTGACTTCTCTTTATTTCTAATTGTTTATGTGAAAATATATTTAACAATATTGTAATTATTCAATTTTAGTTTGGTTGATGGTTTTCCCCAGTTGACATAAGAGTGAGAGTGTGTTGGATAATTAAATTGCAGTGCAGTTTCACGTAAGTTTAATCATAGTAGTATATTAAATTACATACATGCATGTTTTAGTGTTTTCCCCTAAGGTTTGCAGCATAATATAGCATGTATTACCTCAAATGTATTTTTTGTGCAAAGTAATTGTGTTTATCTAATTTCTTAAATTGTTAATATCAATCATACAAAATAAAACAAAAACTTTATAACCGAGCCCGTCACTTATCTAGGCGAAAATGGATAGGAAGGTTTGTTAACTGAGAGTTTTAGTCAAATGACACCCAACTCAGGTAAAGATGACTCTGTTGAATAAATAAATAAGTTTAATATCAATCTTATATGTAATGACAAAAAAAGATTTATATAGTTTTCCCCCTTTTTTTGCAAGACATTAGTTATCGAAATAGGAATAATTTACAATGTTGCCTACTCTATTAGTTTGTAAAGTAACGAAATCATAATTTCAGTCGCGAATCTACTTATAGGATTTTATTTGTTCTCTTTATTGTGCTATATAATATCAATGATAATTTGTTGTTCTGCATCCTATAATTATGCTGTTTTCAGCCATACTGACCATTTACAAGTGTATTTTTATAACATTAGCTGATTATCTCTGGTAACCTGATACCTCTCTGAGGAGATCAAATATTAGAAAAGATCACATGCACCTGCATTGAATTATCGTCGTTTACTAGGATATTAATATAAAACAAATTACAAACGCATAAATAATATTAGCAACCTGAAATGTGACAGTTTAGTAATTAACTGAAGTTGAGGTTAAGAGAAAACTAACATCTGCTTACAGATAAAGACGCTATGTTATTTAAAAGTATTCTCAATGAAAACGGAATGTGTTAGGAAATAATTCAGTGAAAAGTTAACAAAGAACTTAGTACTCCAACATGAAAGCAGGACTACATTTTACTTGGTGACTATTAGACGGCAACTGAAGAATTTATCTGAAAGAGGACATTGATATGTAGAAGACTTTTGTAAAATTGGGAAATGAAATTAACCATACTAGTGGTCGCCCAGTTGTCGAAATTCGACCATAGGTCATGAAATTGTAAAAAATATAATTTTATAAGAAACAGAGTTGTGGAGAAATGTAAATGTAATGACCAAAATTGTTCACTCATATTGACAAATCTATTGCAACAAAAAAATTAAAATGTAATCAAATAGTCGAAAATTTTTGTAATGACACCTTAAACTCTTAGCTGGAACCGCTCCTGGCAAAATATTCGATATAATAATTGGAAGATTGTTCTTTGCAACCTAACAGTTTTCGTCATTTGCGCTTTCAATTAAGTTCAGGAATATTAAAGAAAAAAGAGGACCAACAACCCTAGAAGAACTTAAATATTTAATACATTGTCTATTGTCCGCTGTCTGTTCCAGGAATATTTAATATGAAAGTTACCGCAACGCGTCCGAAAAATCAATACTGATCTACTACATTGACTATTTTACCACAATACTGATCTACTACATTCATTGACTATTTTACCACTAAACACTAAAAACGCTTGTATGGCACTTCCAGAAGTACATGCTCTAAGAATAACGACTATATATAATCAATGTTTAGTTTTGATACTGTCATGACAATATGGACTCTATTCTGCTCTGAAGGTCGTCAGTCTCGGTTGAGAGACTGGTACCTAACATTAGTTGTCATTAACACAACATAAGTGTTGAACTTTGACAAACACATGTGACATCCGGGTTTAGTCCACTAAAGGAACGGTCGCCTGACGTTTCGCCAAAATCTCAAATGCTGACACGAAGGGTGTATGGCTTTCCGGACTACTTCCGTATCCGAGATCGTCGGCTACTGAAGTGGAAGTGAAGTCCTTCCTTTACAGGGACAAAACTTTCTATCAAGAGATTACTAACGAACCTTCTGATAGAGGCGCCTACTTATGATTTGTTCTGTAATGACAATATATTGAGCAGAACTGATGAAGTTACGACGTCAACATATATACAAAACAGTTCTTATTTAAAAGTTGGGCGTTTAAATCAAGGCCAAAGTGAAGTCTTTAAGAAGTCCTCGATGACTACGCACTTATGTCATTATGCTTAAAATGAGTACTTAATTCCTTCTCTGGACTTTTCATTCTTGTTCCTAATTATGATTATCGGAACATGTACAGTTCAAAGCAATGTTCAAAAATATTTGCTAACTTTTTAAACAAATAACATTGTCATTTCAAAAATCTAACCCAGTGCGCAAAATCATGTCAATATAAAATCTTCTTGTTAAGTTTTGGACGCTAAAGTGAAGTCTTTAAAAAGTTCAAGTAGTCAAGTGCGCCACCTAACGATCTCTCATTGACTTCTTAAAAATACTCGATAAGTAATTTCCCGACTTCTTAAGAAGTCATTTGTTATTTAGTAAAACTTCTTAGGGGAATATTTTTTTATTCTAACAAATTCTATTGCTACGAATTCTTATTTTTAACTTAAAAATACCCCTCTAAGACTTATTACTCTTACTCCTAATTATGTTTATAGGAATTAGAATAAATATTAATTAATGGAAATGCTAAGGAACCTTTCGTGTGTCACAAATGAAAAAAACACTGTTTTGCACCCCAACACCAAACCGTTATTTCAAACACTCAACGCCATTTCAACAACACTAAATTGTCAGCATCAAGGATTAAACGCAACTCTCAGTTAATGACCCTTTGTTTGAATTAGATCGATAACAAATTCCCACCATCAACATCTTAGATACTTGGAAATTAGAATGAAAGAAAAACAGACAAAAAAAACAGAAATTGTGATAACTCAAAAACTGGCCAACTTAATTTTGCTTATGTCAGGAAGTTACATGGTACTAAATGACTTATTTTTCAGGAAATATTCTATTACGAAATGAAAATAGCAATAATATTGTATTTTGCTATAAAAACTCACAGTATTCTGGCCTTATACCAATTTAATGATACCCCTGAGGTGGCAGAATTTCGAAGAGGTAACCGCATCTTTGCTGGGAAATTATATAAGGTGAGTGGATAAAAATATATGCAGATATATATCCACATATTTAGAACTATATCATTCAACGTATAACAGCCGTTTCGAACCAGGAGTTCTCGTCAGATACGCTTCCTTGAATAACAAGTTCTAGAGTGAAATACTTGGATGTAATACACATCAGTAAGACAACAGTCAGTGTATTGAACCTAATAGATGTCGATGACATCTACCGTCTAGTGAGTAATTTAACTATATGAAGGCATACTATGCTATAACATATACCATACTCTTGACAGATGGTTCGAGTGTTTTATATAAAAACAAAAACACAAAAGTAAATATATATTTACTTTTGTGTTTTTATATAAAACACTTAAATTACTCACTAGACGGTAGATGTCACCGACATCTATTAGGTTCAATACACTAAGTGGATAAAAACTTGTTAAACTAAAACTTAAATAGTCAATTCACTTTACTAAAGTTAACATAGTTATTTTGTTTAGGAAATAATTAAAAATAAGAAGGGGAATTTTATAGCGAGTCCTTTTTCTGTAGAAGTAATTCTTGCTTTAACAAATGAAGGTGCAGCTGGTAAGACATCAGAGGAATTAATAAATGGACTGAACCTGCCCACTAATAAACAAACCACACAGAAAGCTTTTGTATCCATATTATCACAACTTCAAAGTTCGGATGAAGATCTAAAGCTTGTGTCTGCCAATAAGATTTATGTTGCGGAAGATGCTAAACTGAAATCAAATTTTACTGAAGTTGCTAAGAATACTTATAAAGCAGGTAAATTTTACTTCCAATTAGTTTAAAACGATTTTTTCAATAACCTCTTAATAGGGTTATGCAGTAGTTGTGGACACATTTGCTTTAGAAAAATCTACTCTTGAATTTATAAAACAACCCTGCAACTTTAACATTTAGATAGCGGGGAATATGTAACAAGAGTAATCGAAAATTGGTCAAAAATATAACATAGGTCATTTGAGATTCCTCCATAATTGGGGCCGTTATTAACACAACAATATTTATATATTTATTGTATTAAATTTCTTATATTAATGTGTCTCAATATTTAAACATATATTTAAAAGGTATGAATCACAATAACATACAACGATTATTTAGAACATAAAATGTAAAGACTTTTTTTGTCGGAACTCGCATGCTCTACGAATTTGAAAGTATTTTTTTCAGTATGTAAAACCTCTTAAGAGACATTTGAGAAAAGATGATTTTTAGTACATGTCGGATTGCAATGACTTGCATATTCCCATTTAAAATAATGACTCTTCAATGTAATTTGTAACTTGTGTGGGAATTTTGTCTAGGTTTAGACTATTTTGTAACAACTTTGAGTGAATTCCTACCCTAGTTCGGTAATCACAATTTAGTTTGCAAACTTACCGCCAACCTACAGCGAGGTTTTGCAAGTGACAAATATTATTCCAATTAGTGAATTTTATTTAGAAACATAAATACGATAACTAACTTCAAAATTCTACCATTATAATTAAATAATTAACAATCTGTAGGTGTAGAAAATGTCGATTTTTCCTCTGAAAAACAAACTGCTAGAACAATTAATTTGTGGGTGGAAGAACAAACCTACAACAAAATCCAAAATATTATCAAACCTGAGCACATCTGTCAAGAGACTAAACTTATATTGGTTAACGCTCTATACTTCAGTGGAAAGTGGCTAAATACATTCGACATTGAGGAAACTCATAAGGAAAAGTTTTACAGTACTAAGGAAGATGTACAACAAATCGATATGATGTACCAGAATGATTATTTTAAATACTACGAAAACGAAAAACTGAATACAAAATTTGTCGAGCTTCCATACAGAGGTAAGTAAAACTTTTTTTGAATTATTGATTTTTAATTGTTTCACATTCAAACTCGTCATCATATCTAATTTTACTTTAGACAGTTTTCTCTGTGGCGATGTTAAGTAGGTACTTGGGTTTTATTTAATCCCTAGATCGTTTTCTAGGCCACCGTCTGTTGTTCCTCGTGGTCTGTGTTGGGTATTCCATCTCTCAAAATGTGCTGATGCCACTTTTTTCTATATTCTTTTATTGTCTCTATAACGCGTCTAATGCCCAGTTCTTCTCTGACTTCTGAGCTCTTTTGGATACCTTAGTCTATATCTGGGTAGAAGTCTTAAAAGTCTTATTTCCCCAGCTTCTATTCTTTTCATTTGGTTGGTTTGAAGAGTCCGGATATGGCAAACTTGAAACAGCCAACATTTTAAAACTGTTTCGTTCCTAAGCTTTTTAATAATGTTGTTATTATTAAGAGTTAGAACCTTTGTAGTTTTGCTTCTAGATCGTGTCACAATGTAAGAAACTTCGCATTCTCAGTATCTAAAGGTGTCTATTTGTCATCCTCGATTATTATTTTCGTTCTTAGGTATTCTTTACCATTGAATGCTACCATTTTGATTATATTTGTGCATATTTTGAGATAACTGTTTGCCACGTTATGTATTGTCCATTCAGCTGTAAAATTCTTCCAAATCGGCCAACTGTTAGGCCTATAGTACAACTTTGGTTGTCTGATTCATTTTGATCTCTCACGAAATTCAGTACAATAATTTTATATCACGATCGCAATAGTTATATACGTTTTTGTTAATAGGTAGCCAAAGAATGTCGGATCTTAATAAAAGATAGTTCTTACAGGAAAAAATGATAACGATCTCCACAGTGGGAAATGATTTTTATAATCTATCTTAATAACCCTACAATTTTTAAAAGCATTTGAATAAATATCTATATTAGCCTTTGAGATATACCATAAATAAAAGAAAAAAAATTCGAATTTTAAATTGCACATCTCGAAATTCCATTTCCACTCCTACAATAATGGATAATGACATTCTAAATATTTTTTTCTTAATGTACATAACCTAAAGGCCAATTTAAAAAGAAATTGTTTAGATATCCCTATTTTTCGCCAAGATATAGGGTTTTGATTAAAAAAAACATTTGACATATAGTGCAACAGTTTACAGTCACAAATTGTCGTTAGGAAATACAGGAATATCTAGGATGGCTGATTAGCAAATAGGATATATGATATGAAAAGACAATATATAATTTACTTCAAGCTCTTATTATATAAAATAAGGTAATTTTTTTAGGTGGCAATGCCAGTCTCGTACTTGTTCTTCCAAATGAACTCGACGGGCTTTTAAAGTTGGAGAACCACATTGAAAAATTGCTAGAACCACAACCACTAAATGATTATGAAAACTTAGACCTTAAAGTGCCAAAATTTGAAACTGAAAGTGAAATTGAAATGAAATCTATCCTAGAAGTAGTAAGTAATATATCTAAATTATTATCCAAATATACAGGGTGTTCCTAAATTGGAGGTACAAACGAAAAGGGGAGATTCCTTGAATAGTTTTAGGAAGAAAAAGTCCCATAAACATTGGTCCGCAAACGTTTCGTTTTCAAGATACAGAGTGTTAAAGTTTGAATTTTTTTCAAGTTTTTTTCTCATAGTATCTGCACTTCACAAGATATTCAAATGAAATTTGGCATAGATATTACAATTAAGAGTTTACACCTTGTGACATGCCAATTTCGATTGCAAATCTACAGGATGATATTTTTTCGGGAACACTGCCCACTGTTGGCCTTCAGAACTTTTTTTTGGTGAGCCACTGGTAGTTTCAAAAATTGTAAAGAAAAGCTTTGTTGTTATACCAAACTTTATGTTCTATTGTAGTTTTGTCGTATCTACTACCGGTTTCGAGAAACAAATTTTGAATGATTCTCTTGAAATCCTCAGAAAATTCCGAATTGTTATAGAAATCTAATTACCTACCTAGTAGGCTGTGGTGAATGAATAAATTTAATGTTAATTTTGACACATCAAATTAAACTCCTGTGTTTTCAAAATTAAAGATGGTTGCATTTTAATATCAAAACATGCCGAATTTTACGAATTCCGAAATGGCTGACATGCATTTCATGTATGGTCTTGCAAATGGTAATTCAAGAGAAGCTAAGCGTCTTTACATAGAACGCTATCCCAATAGAGTGATGCCTGGTCATCGGATGTTCTCTAATATTCACAGGCGTCTTTCAGAAACTGGATCTTTTTCTGCGAAAAATATTAATGCAGGTAGACCACGAAGTGTGAGAACACCACGACTCGAAGAGGCAGTGTTGAACGAAATAGAAGAACATCCAGGAACCAGTACAAGAAAAATTAGTGTTACCTTAAATACAAGTCATCAAGTTGTTTGGTGGATCTTGCGGGATTCTTTGCTCTATCCTTATCACATTCAGAGGATGCAGGCGCTCTTGCCTCGAGATTGTCATCCAAGAATTATTTTTTGTCAGTGGTACCTCAACCGACTATTGAACAATCCTCATTTTGATTGCCAAATCCTATTCACTGATGAAGCCTGTTTCTCAAGGACTTCATTCATAAATTTTCATAATGAACACATATGGGCTGAGGAGAATCCACATAAAATTGCAGAAGCTTATTTTCAAGGGAATTTTCATTAAATATGTGGGGTGGTAATATTGGCGATTATTTGATTGGTCCTTTCTTCTTGCCAGGGCGACTGGTCAATCATACAGACATTTATTTTTTAGAGAACGATTTGCCCTTGATATTGGATGATATACCTCTTATGATGCGACGTGAAATGTGGTTCATGCACGACGGTGCTCCTGCTCATTTTTCACTTTTGGCTAGGGAGTATTTGAACGAAAATTATGTATACAGGTGGATTGGACGAGGTGGACATCAGCCATGGCCCGCCAGATCCCCAGATTTAAATAGTTTAGATTTCTTTCTATGTGGCCATCTGAAATCTCTAGTGTACATAACGCCAGTGAATACCGTAGACGAACTGAGAAATCGTATAATAGGCGCGTTTGATACAATTAGGAATACTCCAGGAGTGTTTGAAAGAGTTCGATCGTCTATGAGAAGACGAACAGAAGCTTGTATAAGGGTTGGAGGAGGACATTTTCAACAATTGCTGTAGTTTAGTTCCTTTGTTGTTATTTAGTTTTTTTATTATGATTAATTTTTGAGTTGTACGTTTCTTGCAGTAATACATTTTTTTTTGATGATTATACCAGTTTATCGAATCTTTAAGAATCATTGCTAGTTTAATAATTCAAAATTTTTTTATCGAAATCGGTAGTAGATACGACAAAACTACAAGAGAACATAAGCTTTTCTTTACAATTTTTGAAACTACAAGTGGCTCACCAAAAAAAAGTTCTCAAGGACAACAGTGGACAGTGTTCCCGAAAAAATATCACCCTGTAGATTTGCAATCGAAATTGGCATGTCACAAGGTGTAAACTCTTAATTGTAATATCTATGCCAAATTTCATTTGAATATCTTGTGAAGTGCAGATACCATGAGAAAAAAACTTGAAAAAAATTGAAACTTTAACACTCTGTATCTTGAAAACGAAACGTTTGCGCACCCATGTTTATGGGACTTTTTCTTCCTAAAACTACCCAAGGAATCTCCCCTTTTCGTTTGTACCTCCAATTTAGGAACATCCTGTATAAAATTTTACATGGTGTTCTTAAAACTCTCAACTCCATAAAAGGAACTGAAAAACGACATTCAAAAAAGCAACTTTTTTAAATATGAGGTTAAACACTTTGTTACTAAGATGGTCTCTGTTCATAACACGGCACTGACCGACATAAGCTTAGGCAAATTCGACGAAGTGCTAATCAGTTAACTTTAAGGACGGAATGCATTTTAACGCCATGTAGATTAAATTAGTCGAACACAAGAAATAGTCGCAGTAATATTTTGACAAATTGTTTTTCAAAAAAGGTTAAGTTTGGTTTATTTAAAATGATTTAGGGATTCAAAATTGCGCTCGTCGATTCCAGTACGTGAAGCTTGGATTTTTAATGGGAAAAAATGGGTAAACAAATACAAGATCAAGAAGTTTGGAAAAAAGTTTCTAAGAAATTAGATGAGATATTTTTCCAATATGGACAAATGAAAACAGAAAGTAATACAAGCAGGGCAAAAGAATCGGTAATAATTAGTATAACCAACTGTTACATCCTAGTGAATACCCAGAAGATTGAATTCACGGATCCCCAGAGAAAATTTCTCAGGCCAGATGACCGACACTTGCTACTAGCATTCTTCGACTCGGCATTAGAACCTCAGACCCATATGATAAACTTCTTTGTTTAGCTACTTATATATACTTATATTAAAAGCCATACAAGTTGCAAAGATGGAGGAAGATATTTATGACAATTAATCAAGAGGGATCATTACTTACCTACAAACGAAACACTTTTATCCGATTAATACAAAGCAATTGCTATTTCGCGCAACCCGAAAATCTTCTACGAGCCATATTATGAAACCACTTGTAGAAAAATCCCAAAAAATTCAGGCTGTTTCAGGTTACAGATCCACATATCGTCAAGCAAATCTCTACCGAAGAACAAAATGGATTTTTTTGAATTGTAATACTTATTGGCAAAAAATGCTTATGCTTAAATACCAAATCTATAGCATTCTTATATAAATAACATTTACTTCCATCATACAACAAAATTATATAGGTAATGCTAAACACATTTGAAGAAATGATGGACTTTATTCAATTTTTGTTTAAATTTAAAGGTCAATACGGTGGCAGAAAATAATACAGATTGTCATAAAATTTCCTAAAATTGTTCTTAAACTACAAGATGTATTTTCATTGCTATTACAAGTCAAAAGTAAAACGCTTTCTTCTCCATGTTAAAATGATGCCTCCTTAACATAATATAAAAGAAACAAAGGATGAACTTATTCATATAAAGTAAAAATATCTTTAAAACACAAAAACTAAACAATGCCAAGGTATGTTTAACATGTTTAAAAAAAACAAAGTAGTTACAAAATTACAATAACTCAGAAATAACTGATAACTGAGCTAAAAAATCAAATATTACTTTTCCAATTTAACAATGTTTCAAATTTTTTAAATGAAAATTAATCCTCTTGGTTGACAGCTTGTCCAGTCTCAACAAAAACAAAAACAAAAAAAAAAACATTTTCAAATACTGAAAGTTAATTTGATAATTTGTAAACAAAGTTCTGACTTTTGACATTGACAACTCAATACCTCTCAAGGTGGAAACAATTAAACATGAATTTAGAATATTGTCAAAAAGGGTATCTAAAATGAATAGGTTGGACATTTTAGCATATTTTTTTTCATACTTATATGACTTTGGTTTCAGTTAGGTGTGAAAAAACTATTTAGCAGAAAAGCTGACTTAAGCGGACTACTTTCTAATTCTGAAGAGATGTACGTGGATAAAGTTGTTCAAAAAGCCTTCATAAAATTGAATGAAGACGGATCAGAAGCTGCGGCAACTACAGGAGGTAAGGATTTTATGCAATATCATTTATTGAACGGGGTTATATTTAAACCTTTAGCTAACTTATGTCATCACCATCATCATGTAGCAGCTTGTCTCATCCACGTTTGGGCAGTTTAAAGATATTCTTTTCAAATCGCCCAGTTCCACTTTAAGTGTGTAATTTTTTTCAATTGCATCCTTTACTTGTATTCTTTTACGTAGTTCTTCATTTCGGATTTTACTCGCAATGCCACTCCCAACAGGGACCTCTCTATGGCTCGTTGAGTTATTCTTATCTTATAATTTCTTGGGTTAATCTTAGTGTTTCCGGGCCATAAGTCAACACAGGGAGAATGCAGTCGTCGAACACTTTACGTTTGAGACATATCCATATATCTGACATGAAGACATATCTCAGCCTACCAAAGGCAGCCCAGATCAGTCCTATCCTTCTATTTAGTTCGCATATCCGGTTGCCTCTTCCTATTCGAATACCGTGTCCCACATATTTGTCGAATGTTTCGTATGGAATTTCTTTTCCTTTCAACATCAGCTGGGAACTTGATTTGTCATAAATTTGGTCCTGGCAATGTTGATTTTTAACCCTACTTTCTGGGAACTTGCGGTTAGTTCTAAACCATTTCATTTGCCCCGTCTTGTCGGTCTGAAATCAACACCACATCATCGGCAGAATGTAGGTTTCGCTTTTTCCGATTTATTTTTATGCCCTTATTGCCTAATCTTTTTAAACATATATTCTATCAGTTGTGTGAAAAGTGTAGGGGATATTGTGTCACCTTGTCGGACGCCCCTTTCGAGATTGAACCGTCTGTTTCCGCATGTATTCTTACTTTTGCTATTTCCTGCTCATATTAAATGCGCATTTTTTCAACAACAAAAAATTTATATAGGTTGTGTCATGTGACAGTGGCCAATACCAACTTTCTTATTTTAAATGAAACCCCCTTATATTATTTATTTTTTGATTCTCCAGAAAATTCTAAACATAATTCATGTACAATATCCTACACCTATCTTCACCTGTTGATTGGTTATGGAGATAACACACGGGCACAAATGGAAGTTTCTCGCTTATTTCACGAAAATTTTCCACATTTACCGCCTGTAGGAACAAAACTGTTTGGTTTACTCCTTGAAGATGACAACTTAGAGTTGTTGAAACCGCGTTGAGTATTTAAAATAAAGGTTTGGTGTTAGGGTGCACAACTGTGTTTTTATATTTGTGACACACCAAAGGTTCCACAGCTTTTCCATTGATGGCAACTTGAACGCATATAAATATTTAGGACTGCTCCAAAATAGTGTCGTGCCAACTTTGACAAACATATATCCGGATCCAGTAAACCCACAAGTTCCTGTCAATACAATATGATTTCAGCAAGATGGAGCACCGCACCATTATGAAACCAATGTCCGACATTACCTGTGCCAATTTTCTCCAAATCGGTGAATTGAAAGGCGCGAGTTTTGGGTTCAAAAAGAAAAACAATATTTTTAAAAAAGTGAAATTCAAAAATATACCAAACTTTATTAAACTTGAAGTGAACAGTTCAAAAGTCGAATTGCAAAAGCATTATACAGTACAAATGCACTCTTATTTATAACATTCGGTCCATATGCTGACATGAGCGTCTCTGTGGGGTTTCTCGTACTCATAACTCGCGGATCGATAGAATGACCAGCACGATCTCCTAATTTGACACCATTGGACTACTTTTTGTGGGGATATGTCAAAAGTACTGTATATAAAACTAAACCCCTCAACTTAGATGACCTAAAAAGACAAATCACGCTTGCGATTAGACCAGTCACGCCTGAGATGTTGAGTAGCGTTAGAAGACATTACTATTCCAGATTAGCATGTTGCCAAGATGTTCGCGGCGGGCATTTTGAACATTTCCTATATTGTAGTGATGTGGCGTTATTAACATAGCTGCTATTAAACAACTATTATTTACTCGACAACAATAACAACTGTTATTGTCCGTTGACAATAACAGATAACAGATATACGTTTACTACTGCTTAGCGCTTATCGAACAATAACGTAAACAGTCCTAACCTCAACTGCCTTTTTGAATAGCAACAACAGATCGGTTGAAAACTACACGACTGAAAGTTGATCTGTTATCTGTTTCGACGGGTAATACAAATATTATAGCAGTGGTTTTCATTGGCTGCATTCAGGGAATTATAGCATTAAAGCGTTGAAGCGCCACAGCGTTTTGCTTTCGCTGAATGAAAACTTTTGTTTCTAGTTATTTTCACTAGTTATGTTTACTTGTTGGCGACACTTTTGCGTAATATCAACACAGAATTTGAGAGCTGATTAGTTATAAAGCGGTAAAAATCTTGACAATTTAGTTATAAGTGAAGAAATTTGTAATAGATAATGATTGATATGTATTAGAAACTATATTATGGATATATATTATTATTATTGTAATACTGTAGGTTTATAAAAAATAAGCAAATGGTTTCCAAAATATTAACCTATTATAAGGAATTAGGTCTTTATATTAATCCATAGTATTTACTAGTAATACATATATCATATATACATAATAGAATTTAATTGAAAAATATATGAACAGAACACGGAGATTAACGTAAGACATAAAGTAGAGTATATGGATCACGGTCTAAAAAGATTAAAAAATAGTAGTTTAACGTATTAAATGAAAAAGTTGTCCTTGAATTTTAGTTCATAATTATCATTGTTGAAATCATGAAAAATTAATTATAAATGAATTTGTTATAATCATTAATGTATTAGATATTACATTATAATTGTAATGCTTATGTTTTTCAATATATTTATTTAATTGGTTTCTACAATATTAAATATTAATCTGAATTTGCTGCTTAAAGGTTAATTTTTAGTATTTATTAGTACTAAATTTAAAGGAATCGTATATACTTGATACAGTGTGAATTGATAAAACAGATATTTTCAGTTGAAAAATTTATTAACAGAATTCTTCTTTTAAAAAAATATGTTGATTGCAATAAAAAAATAAATCTATAACTATATATTAACTTTAAGTTATTACATATTGTGATGCAAAAACATAATTTTTTGGATTATATCAGGAGATAGCCGACTTCTACGACTTGAAATGAGTTCTCCAGTTTTTGAGAAAAGTCTTTCGCAAGGAACAGACGTGGCTACAGTGCCAAACTTTCTCTTCACCAAATCAGATAAATTTGGATAATTGTAGGAATTATTTTTCCACCAATTTAATGGATTTTATGTCCTCCCTAAAAGAGGTTCTTCCAAATATCTCTGGACTTCTACATCTGCGTTACTTGTTCTTGGAGCAAAATTGGTGGCTTTTTTATCAAAAGCTGTCCATATGGAATTTTATTTTCTTGCAAATTTGGTGACTGTACATTTGTAGATTCTTTATTGGATTCAACTTCAATCAGTGAAGTCAAATGATTGACAGTTAGCGTTCTAACTCTTTCTGAAGACGAATCCAGTGAAAAGCCTACATTTTTGAAACTAGGATCTAAAAATGTACTTATGAGCAAGGTCGTATTGTTTTCTAAATTCCTGAACCGGTTCACAATACCTTCATGCATTTTATTTACAACACTTCCGACCATAGTAGAGTACTGATAACAATTTTTCAAATTATGATAAACTTCATTAAGTCCATTAGTAACAATTACAACGATAGAAAGAGTGATTTGTTTTTCTGCACTCATTAAACGTGTCGCAAATTCCATTGGTTCCAAAATTTGAAGTAAGTCTTTAATTTCAGCAAAATCTGTGTTACGTAAAGACAAGTCTTCTGTTCCAAGGATTGCTAGAGCTACCTGAACTTCTTCTTTTAAATCATAAATTCTAGAAAACATGTAATATACAGAATTCCATCGAGTAGGCACCGACTGTTTCAATTTTTTTATTGACTTCCCATTTTGTGTTTGATAAAATTCTAGCTTACTTTTTTCCACAGAGCTTCTGTTGAAAAATGACACGACATTAGAACATTTTGTTGTTAATGCCTCAACAAATATTAGAGAGTCTTTAACAATTAAGTTTAGAGTATGTGCTAAGCAGCCCAAATGTTCCCACTGCAGTTCATGACATATTGCTTTTTTATATTTGCAGCATTATCAGAAATAGCTATTAAAACTTTATCTTCTATGTCCCATTCAACGGTAATTCTTCTTAACTCTGCAGCTAAATTTACACTTGAGTGGCTAACATTACATAAACTTACATCTAATAGAATCGAATTTATAGTAAAATCACTACTTAAGAAGTGCGCCGTTACAGCTATGTAAGAGTCATTGGTACAAGAACTCCAACAATCTGTAGTTAATGTCACTGAACATATATCACTGAGAATGTCTTTTACTTTCAGTTTGACTTCTTCATATTTTGCTGGCAATAACGTGTGAGTTAACATTTTCCTACTCGGTAAAATGTAAGATGGATCCAAAGCTGAAGTATAGTCCCTAAATCCTTTGTCTTCTACTATTGCGAGAGGTTGGAAATCTTTAACAATCAAATTTAGTAGTTTATCATCCAACACATTTTTTTGTAAAACTCCAGTTTTTTTGCCATTCTTAAAGTAGACTGAATTTTTTTACCTGTATGTCTCTCGGAATCAGTTAATGCCCTGGATGTTGCAGGTTGGGAATCTTGTGATTCTGCTGTTATTGTGTGAATAAATTAAGGCAGTGATGACTGTATTGTAGTCATTTGATCTTGTGGCTGTGAAGATTTTTTTGTTGAGTTGATTCTAATTTGATTGAAGGGTGTTTGTGTAGAATATGGTGTTTTAAATTGGATATTGATGATTTATAGGACAAACTGTACTTACAAAAATTACATATTGCTTTAGTTTGACTTTCAGGAGTGAAAAAATTTCAAATTATAGATTTTTTGCCTCTCAAAAAATTTTCCATGACCTTCAAAATGAAATTTTTATCCAAATAAGCACAAGTGCCACACATTTTCTTATAAAAAATAAATACTTATGTAGGTCCCTAATAACACAGTTCTACTTCACTACTCCGCAGTTTGATACTATATTTCAATTTAAATTTTGAATTCTTGGTTCTGTATCTGTACTTCCCAGTTAAGATTAATCTGAAAGAATAAGGAATCTTTTACAAATATATTTTACATCGTACAAAATAGGAAGAACTCTACCTCATTAACAGCCAACAAAACAAATATGAATAATTTAGTTTCTTCCCAAGAGATGGCGGAAACATTTCTCTAAGTAAAATATATAACAGTTATCTGTTATTTTCAGTTGTTATTTGCAAATAGCAATAACAATAGCAACTGTTATTTAAAAATTGCAGTTTTGCCCATCTCTACTATATTGACATTAATGTTTTTTTGTTTTTTTTTTATATTATTAAGATATAATCAGTATTACTTATTAATAAATATACAGGGGCTTGCATTTAAAATATGAAAGTTGGTATTGGCCACTATTCACATAACACACCCTATATAATTTTTTTGTTGAAAAATTGCGCATTTAAAAATACAAATCGACGTATCCAAACATTTTTCCCAACACGCCCTCCTTTATTCGTTATCGAATTTAGTCCATTTGGCTGTTCCACACTGTAGTATGGAAATGTACCGATGATCTATGCGACAGTTTGCGAGAGCTATAGACAGTTCATGTTGATTTATGGAGTCGTATGCCTTTATGTAATTGATAAACGTTAATACCTAGAGCTTGTTGTACTCAATAATTTTTTCCAGTAATGATTTTTTCATTTGAAGATGATCATTTGTTCCATATCCGGCTCGGAAACCTGATTGTTCTCTTGGCTGATACAGGTCAACTTTATTTGTAAATTGCGCGGTAATGATTGTAGTGAACAGTTCATGTTGTTTCATCAGCAGACTTATAGGTCTGTAGTTCTGTAGATTTGTGATGCTGCTTTCTTGTGCATGATGACAATGCGGCATTATTAGCATTATTCCATATTTGTGGGTTGGTTCATCGTCTAAGCATTTATTGAAGAGTTTGGTTGTTGCTTTGAGTAACTTACTTCCTACTAGTCTGATGGCTTCTACAACGACATCGTCTTCTCCAGGTACTTTGTTGTTTTTCATTTCTGATAACGACTTTAGGATCTCTTCTGTGATTTGGCATCTCTTCCGATCCGTGGTTTAATATATGGGGTATATTTTCTGACGTTTCTGCTACACTAGGATTTCTATATAATTTGGTGTAAAAGTCCTCGAGAAGCTTCAGCATTTCTACTCTATTGTTTGTTGTTTGATATTTATCTTTTTCTAATTTGGTTATTTCAAGTTTTCCCTACTTAATTTATTTCGTAGTACCCTCGTATTTTTATTCTCTTCTATAATATTTGTCACCCATTTATTGTTGTACTGTCAGTCCTTACGACTTTTATTATATCTTTATTCAGTTATCTTATTTTCTCTTTCTGCTGTGGATGTTTTTCTAGAAGTTTGATCAGATTTTTACTGTGTACAGCAAGCGTTTCCTCATTTTCTGTTTGTTTCAAGCGGTGTTTCTTCTAAGCGGCGTTGATTGTCTCCACAATGCTTCTGTTTAGATTCTTGTTGCCTTTTTACGTCTACATTTGTCCACTTCTTAGTGTTGTTTCTATGCACAAGCTTATTTCGTTCCGTCTTTAGGTGCAGTAATATCTTCGCTCTTATCATTCTATGGTCACTCCCTACTGATAGTTTGTTTAGTGCGGTTACAGAAGTGACTGCTTTATATCTGTCAGAATAAAGTCGATTTCGTGATTTGTTCTTCCATCTGGACAAATCCATGTCCACTCCATATAACTTCTTTTATGTCATTTTTCATACGACATCCATCGGCGAATGGTAGAGCCGTCGAATGGTTTCAAGAATATGGGGCCATGGTATTATCACTGCATCAACCACTCAGTTTAAGTTACGTTCTAAACAGTGCATGAGCCCGATTCTCGAACCATTTGACCGCTCTACTACTTGACTTTCGTTGTAAGTCGTATGAAATATTGACACAAATGAAATTTAACTCGTATTACACTTACACTTCATTTATGTCAGTTTTCATACGACATACGTCCTTCGTCGAGTGGTAAAGCCGTCGAATGGTTTCTAGAATCGGACCCCTTTTTACGCCATTGCAAAGTAAAGGACGAAGTGTGGCGCTAGTTTTTTGATTTTGCCTATATTTTACTGTCAACAACTTTATAATCGGACGGTTTTAGAAATGAACTAAACTCAACAATGCCGTATTCCTGTATTATAAGTCATCTATTAAAAATGAATTTCATTAAGAAATAGATGATGGTGGCAGTAACTAGTCGATGAGACCTGAACTAAATGAATATCACAAAATGAATATATTCTGTATTCGTCGAGTTAATCAATAGAGTAACTTCAAATAATGATTTAATTCACAATAACATTGGGATTAACTAACCTGCTCTTTTTTAAGTAATAACAATTTTCTCGAAATATGTTTGTAATACTTTATCATATTTTAGTGAAAATAGGGAATAGAATCGGCCCAGATTATTCCATTCCCGTATATGCAGACCATCCTTTCCTTTATTACATTCAAGACAATGGGATTATATTGTTCATTGGAAGTGTTAAAACTAAATAATAACGTTATTTAGATTTTGTATATATTCGGCAGTTGATATTCTGTTGATAGAATTACTGATTAAATTATGTTCATACAGATTTTATAATTTATTTTTAAGATTAATCAAATCATTTTTAAATAAAATGTTTAAGATTTGTTGATTTTTGTGTTAATTATTTTATTCCTCTTTTTCCTTCATCCTATTCGTACGAAACAAACTTTTTGCAACTTATTACCGGGCATCCTGTGATATTCAAATTCACAAGTTCAAATGATATTAATTGTTAACACTGCTGGTGAAATTACCAATGTGGACTCACTGGGTACGGAACTACCTCTAGCAAAATATAAAAATGCTTTTATCAAATTGACGTTTGAAGAATGGGGAAATAATTTTTAGAACATAACCAGTAGGAAATTTTCATATAGATTCTTAAAAAGAAAGAAATTTATAATAGAATAATCCCAAATATTTGAATCACATGTTAAGAGCAATTACACCCAGTCTCCAGTGGCTGAAACTTCTAGAGATCGCTAATCATTTCGAGTGGAAATATCTAATCATAACAACCATACCTTTGAAGTAAGTAAATAATTTGACGAATTCGATCTTTTGAGGATTTTAACGACGTTTACCAAATTCCTTTGTATTTTCCTGTCAACTTTATCTCGTCCAGTTCTAATCATAGGCTCCCCAACACTCGATCACTTTTATGTTCTCCTCAATTTAGTTCCGGAACCTATATCATCTCGTATTCGGTCTTCCGCTAGACCTTACAACCATTCAAGCTCTCCATATATGATTTTTATACACGTCTTTGTACTTTGTGCAATACAAGGCAGTAGCCAGAATTTTTTTTCGAGGTGGGTTGGACAATTTTTTCATCATTTTTTTTATTTGCGATGGGCTGATTAGTACTGCAAAATCTGTATTTGTTTTCATATATTTCCAGGATATATAAAAATGTATAACCATAAAATTTATTCTTATGAAAAAGATGATTAATTGGTTAAAATTGAATCTTGAAACCCAAAATTATAAAATTTCGGGGGGATTGAGCCCCCAGATCCTCCCCTCCTCTGGCTACGGGCTTGGCGCAATATTCTCAGTTCAGTAGAGTTCAGTCTTTCTGTAATTTTTAGGTATAGTTGATGATATCCGATAAACTGACTAGATAAGTACATTATAGTATATCCTGAAGGATATTAGCTTCTAAAGGCCTGAAAAGAATCCGAAATACGTCTTTGGTGAGCAATGATCCCTCATAAAGGATAGACACCACAAACGGCCATTTTCAGTAGGAAGAGAATTACTTGGCAATTAGAGAAAGATGCTCCAAGAAGGTCATTTATAAATATTTTGCGTTCATTAGCCTTCTTATGAACGGACTTGTTCATAAGCGTTACATACAAATGGAGACATCTGAACAAAGCCAGACATTGAGACCCATTTTGAAATGAATAACGAAAGAATTTCACTAAATTATTACTTAGAACCATCAATATAAACTTATCATGGATCACAGCATTAAAGTAATAATAAATCTAAGACTTCTTATTTGAAGTAAATATATGTTATTGGAAATATTCAAAAACTTTCCTCACTTTAGTTCAATTTTACCGTCAACAACATGACGAGCGTGTTTTTTTTTTCTATAATGTCCTGAGGTTCTCCAATGAAACATATTATGTTTGGAAAAAATATTGCCTAAAGTGAATTCTTCTCATAAGTGGCACCACAGATTCATGAATTACAGTTCTGTCCCCCCGACAACAATACTTCCTGGAAATTTCATTATTGGAGCAGCAAGTCGAGGATAGTTCATTCATTTAGTTAAATGGGTTGCCTATTTCGTTGTCCTAAATATGAAGAATCATGAATGTGCTACGAATTTGTTGAGAAAAAAAACATCTTTGAAATTTATGAAAGCCTCATTGCTATAGTTACAATTAAGAAAGATTGAGTATAAAATAATTAATATGATTTTCTTACTTTAATTATTTTGGTCCTTGACTGCCAGTGAAGAAGAACCTCTTAAAAATATATAAATATCTACTTTTGTCGTTACAATTGTCCATCAGATAACATTTTTATGGCATCTTAACCAACCGAATATGCATTTTTCTGTATCACTTGGCTTGCAGAAATGTAACTTCATATGATGTCCATCTGTACTGAAAACAGTATATTTAGCGAAAACTTCAATGAACAAAGGAAATTTTTGCTTCAGAGCTGTAGAAACTGTTCCACTAAACCTCACTATATCGTCCGAGGAAACTGAATTTCTGCCTCAAACTGGACTATATATTTAAGTATTGCTCCTTCATCATCAGTGATATAAAATTCAATTAAATGTTATCGAGATCAAGTCAAAGAATCTTCTACATCCACAGAAATATTTGAAGTCATGCAAAGGTCGAAGAACTACCATGCTAAAATTTTAACCTCTTCTGCTTAAAACATACTAGATACCAAAAGATCATGAAGATAAAAATTAGAACAGACTCAAAATTAAGATAAACAGTGTAAAGCAAGGATTCTGATATTTCAAAGATCTCATAAAAGGTATAAGGGAAAATCTAGAAAAAACTTATGAACTATCCTGATAAAGCGTTGTTCAGAAAGCAAGAAACGACTGAATTCTAGATAAAAACTTTTTCATTTAAGAAGACTCTTAGCTTTCGTTTTATGTTTTGTTCATCTTTGTTTACTATGATTTAATTTTTAAATTATACTTTATGGCAAAAATTCCAGTAATTTTTTTTATTTTGGCAATGCTGCTTCTTTATCTAATTTTTATGAGAAACAGTGGAATTCCTTGATCCTATTCTTGTAACAAAGTCGCACCCAGGAGCTCTACATTAAATTCTGAAGATTACTTTGGAATTCTTCCAACTTGAAAGGAGATTTATTATCTTTATATGATCTTTGTGGTTTTTTTGTATTAGACTATATTTATCAAATAGCAGATTATTCTGTTAGTTGAGTTCATAAATTGTAAAACGTTTTAATTTTAAATTGTACACTTTCATATAACTATCATTAATTAAGATGTGTCGGTTACTTGGATTCTACTAGTAAAAATAAAGAATATGGAGAGGCATCTCAATTTACAGACAGAATAAACATTTTTCCTTATGACAGATGAGTTTGAACTGATATGAAAATGTATAGTTGTTAACATAAAAATGACAAGTAGTTACTTTTTGTTCATGTTTTATTGTGCCAGGATGACAAAAATAAAAAAAAATCTAAAGGTTCAAGATTTATTACAACTGTCTAATATTTATAACCTTCGTTCGTGACTTTTAATTGTGGTGCCAAATATTTTCGGTTCAAAATCTCTTCAGAGTCCGGGCGATACTGCCCATCGTCGAATATACCAGCAGCCTCATCAGCAGCATTCTGGGCCAAACTCTATAAAGGAGCCTTATCAGTATATCAAATTCACAAAAAGTGTAGTATAGCACTAACACAAGATTTTTAGCGATGTGCGATCATATTACTTCCAAATTAAATTTTACACATAATATCTAGAAATCCTTACCTTTAGAATTTCTTCTGGAATTGGAGGTGCTACTGGCAAATGTGCTCCTTCGGGTTGAAACCCGTTTTCATCAGCAATATAAGTCATTGACAAAACTTCTCCATTTGGTGCCTTATATGAATAACGTCCTGAAACAATTACTGGTTCGGCCTCTGATCGTGTCAATCCTGATTCTTGGTGGGAAATTTGATTTTCTGTCTCATAACTAAAAAAAAGCAAGTAACCATTACAATCGATGACAAAAAAAAACAGTATAGATAAAACAAAACATTTATTAAAAAATCGATTGTGGTAGCCGTTACTTTGTGATAGTCAATCATGATGATGAAATGAAACTAATTACTTTGTTTTCTGTCACTAACACATTTATTCACTAAAACATGTTTTACTGAATAAATGTGTTAGTGATAGAAAACAAAGTAATTAGTTTCATTTCATCAAAACATTTATTTGTCAATAGGTCCATTTTGTAAATATATACAGGTTGTGGCAAGAAGAATTTCGATCAGAAGTTCACAAGGATGCTGATATTAAATATACTATTTTCAAAAACTGTGCCCTTCCGGTAAAACCGTCTGTAGAACTCGTTTATTTTAAATATGTCAAGGTATATTATTATTTTATTTTTGAATTATTTATCAAATTCCGAATACATTTTATCTATCATGTCATATACCTAAAACTGACAGTTTTTTGTCCCAAATAAATCAAAATATAAAATATTCCAGTTATCAAAAACCGTACACACTAAAAATGTGGTACAGCAAATTATAGTACGTGACCTAAATGTTTCTGCTTGAAAACTAATCATTTTTTATTCAAGACGTTCTATAGGTAGCACTCAATTCAAACAACTTAAAACAATTATTACTCCCTTATTCTTGATTACCACTTTTATTTCTATACCTAAACCAGTTTTCAGATATTTGTTTATTTTACTTAATACATAATGATGCTTTGTCTGAAGACGAATCAATTTTATTAATTTGTATATCAATAAAAGCCTTACCCAGGTATCTAGGATATTAATTGATTTACATAATTTGAGCAAATTATGTTTAATATGTTAGCAACATTGCGAAGCGTGAGCATTGATATCGAACTGTAAAAATATTCTGTTCCTTGCTAATGTGCATATCTCTTGATGGTACTAACATTTTAAAAAGCTTGCTGAAAGTAAGATAAAATTTCACACATTATAAATGACAACAATAATCAACATCTAAATGTTTATAGTAAGTAGTACTATTTACTTCTAATCACTTATGGATCCTTTGTATTAAACTATGACTCGTAATTATTACTATATTATTACATTATCCTTAAATAAAAATCAGATTTCAAAAATAGTCAGTTAAAATCGTAAATTTGATATTAATTAATATTAAATACACACTTTTATAGAAAATTATCGAATTATGAGTGTGCATACAAATGTAATTTATATCCGTTCGCATTTCAAATTTATTAATACTGAAATACTAAATGTCATTATGTTTTAAATAAAATATGTCAAAACAAGGAAGGTGTAGGTATAGGATGGCTATTATCAATTTAATGGAAATTAAAATTGAAATCAAAAACTGATATATAATGAAGAGTGTTGTATTCAGGGCCCCTATCCACGTCATAAAGAAACTTTTATAATGAACATTTTGTTCATAAATTAAAATAACTAATTTCGTACAGCACGTATCATTATTTAAAACATATATCTAAAAAAATTACATCAAAAATCATAGAAGAGTTAAATTTGAAGCATTTTCATTATATTCAAATTAATGCTAGTTTTCGACTTTTTACCCTTTTCTATGTGGAAAATTGTGTACCCAATACAGTTAATTACTGCCATGGAAAACAAAATATTTATGAATTTTATACGCTTGGGAAAATAAATGTAATATTTTACCGTGCTGAGGCTATATTAAGTATATATTGTGTAAAAAATTATCACTGTTATAATTATACATATAATGATGAACATGTATTATGTACCGTCCTAATAATAAATAAATAAATAGTAACATATTTTTTTCCCTCTATCTCTAATGTTTTTTTTTCTATTAATTCAATGAAGAGTTTCAAGGACCCTTGAAGTTTGGGGTTCCTAGACCATAGCCTACTTAGCCTATTGGGTTATCCGGCCTGGCTTGTATTTGAAATTGTTTTACCTTGTCTGAATTTAGTTGATACCTGTAATACGTCTGTATGACAAATTAAATAGTTTGAAAACAGAAACATTTAAGTCCAATATTATAATTCGCTGTACCAAATTTTGAATCAGTAGCGTTTTTTATAGCAGGAATATCTTGGTTTATTTAGTACAGCGTTTTGAATAAGAAAAAATTGATATATCCCAATAATATATAAATTTTTGGTATGAGAGTTGATACATAAAATTCATTCCGAAACCTTCTGAAGAATTCAAAAATAAACCATGTTCTATTTAAAATATGTGTTTTAGTATTTACTTCCGCTATAACTAATTGGTGCGATATTTTTGAAAATACTATATTTAAAATCGGTATTAGAGAAAGCTGTAACAAAATTTTATGTCTACCTGCAACTTCGTTCCTATAAACTTCTTACTGAAACACTTCGTTTCACCGTGAATAATTTAAAAAGTACTTACTCAAAAGTATATTTTCCATCCCCATTGTTCTCATTGTTCATTCTCAAAATTAGTACAGGTGGAACTGGCCTGAGATCCTGTCTTTCAGTTAAAGGAAGAGGCTGATATTTGATAGACTTTAAGATAGGTGTTCTTGATAGAGATGAAATAGCCCCAGCATTAATTGCAGTACTTGGTGGCAGATACACTCTTTCCAACTGAACCGCTGTTGCGACGGTAATCAGTGCAAAAAGCACAAACTGCAAGGTATTAATTCATTTTATTAACAATATAAAGTTAATTGCTTTTCTTAATTTTGCAGATATTTATAACAATACAAATTAACTCAATATGTACATATCTTGGCCTATATCAATTAAAGGACATTTTCGGTTTCAAGTCTTGCCAATGTCGCAATTAGAGCAAGACCAATGCTGTCAGATTATGGAATCAACAATTTGAATACACATATTTAATTCATATTCATTAAACCCCAACGACTCGAACATACAATGTATGGCACGCACACCCCCTCTAAGGTACGAATAGCGTGCCTTTAGGAAAAAATTCATTATACCCCAAAGGTCCAAAGGTACTAGATATCAAAATGATTTAACTCTATAGGTTATCAGGCTCATGGTTGACGTCGTGACTGCAGTTTCACATGAATAGGACAGCTATTTTGCCTAAACTTATAAAGGTGTTTGTACAGACCGAGAAATTTTAAATTGTCTAATAGATGTTTTAGGAGGACTCCTGTTATTGAAATAACAATCAGTACGGATGGGGTGTTGGTCATTTCTCATTGTCTCTTTATTTGAAATCCGAAATCCCAGTATTTCAATAATTTTTCACCTGCACAACATCTATATTATTATTTTTAGGGATTCTATGTTAATTAAGGTGTTTTTCTAGAAACTTTATCTACTAAAACTTTGTCACGTCTATTGAATCAGGTTAACAATATCTTTTATGATATCCCATAAACAATAATTTAGGCGCTTCACCTCAGCGTTTGGTTCATCTCACAGTAGAAGTTCTGCTTCCTATTGGCACTCTGATTCAAAATTCTCACTGCTTCATAAGTTTCACAAAGCCGGCGATCTCAGCCACTAAAGTCTGAGAATAGGTTTCAACCGAAATGCCTTACAGCATCGATAACGTATTATACTCGTATGCAACGAGCGCCTGCTATCCTGAAGGAAAACTTCGGAGGGTTCGATTCGACTATGGATTTGCACATCAAAATCACTAAAAACCTCCATCAGGGTTTCCGCTGAATTCGTCCTAATCAGGCATAGTTCACCAACTTTTGGGTTTAATTGTAGTATTTTTATTATTATTAAATATTTAACTTTCTTACTATTGCGAGGGCCAACTTAAAATTAACAAAGTTAGGAAATTAATAATAATAAAAAAAATATCTAACTACTCTCTTCGAGGTGTCATTCTTTAGTACGTCGGTCTTTACATCTCGCGTCTTCAAAAATAACTAACGGTTGAATTAGATAATCTCCTACACTACTAAAGCACTCTAATAAGGAGAACAAGTGTAGTATATACTAGTAGATATATATATATATATATATATATATATATATATATATATATAGGTACGTTATTAACCGACTTCCAAAAAGGAGGAGGTTATCAATTCGTCGCGTATTTTTTTTCGCTTTTTTTTTGTATGCATGTTATCTGATTTCTTCTCCTGGGGTGCACCGCTTTGAATGAATATGGTCTTTTTTCAAAGAGTATATATCCGGATTGGTGAAACTTCAAATTTTGGAAAAGAATTCTATTGGTAAAGTGATAAAATTTGTGAATGAACACATGCGTGCATGGAAATCGACCAATATCCCTAATAGTTTAGTCGATTTTTCTATAACTCCTTATGGATGTGTATAGTATTTTAACCTTTAATCTATTAAGGAAGATCCTTAGGTGATCTCATATACTTTTCTGCGACGTGCAACTTGCAGTTTAGCAGAAAATCGCCGAAAATTCCAAAATTCTTATCAAAAGTTTCATCGAAATGACATAACGGACATTTCCTCATAAATATTTTAATTCCAACGTAATAGTGCGGTAATTTTAGGCACTGGCAGTTTTAATTGCGAATTTGAAAATTTTTTATGTACATCTCAAGCGTATCGGTAGTAAAGCATAGTATTTTTGGCTCCTTAAATCAATGAGTACCAAGCTCGTTTTGTTTGTATACCAGGCAAATACCTATTTAAATGCAAATTTTTCCATTTTGCGAAGACGGTGTTTTTGGTTGTCACATTCTCCCGGCCTAATAGAAAATTCAGTGGCAACACATGTCAAACTTTAAACTGCTATTTGGTACGTTTATAGACAGGGTGTTTAGTTATAGCAAACACAATCACAAAGTAAAGTGATAGAAGCAGTTGCATTTATATGAAGATTGAAATATAGGACGGACTAGAATGATAGTGGTCCGTAGGCAGCCGTATATACAATATGGTTGGAATATAGGGTGGACTGGATGTTTGGTAGTATAAAAATGTTAAAAAAAATGTGAAATTAAAATTATATAGGGTGATTAAAAAACTGTTATATGATGTGGACATAAGCAAATCATATACATGATGGTTGAAATATATGCTGCAGTTGAATTATATTTATAAAGTGTGATTAAAAAAATATTTCTTTTATAGCCCATAAGAAGTTGCATAAAGTGTGGAGAGAAATTAATGTTACACAGGGCGATAATATAAAATGTTAAAAATGAAATAATTTATGGAGTAGCCCACAAGGAGTTATATACTATGGTTGAAATATAGGACAGATTTGACTCCGTAAATATGGGATGGAATCTACTCCGTCCTATAGTTTACAGAAGGCAGCTAACAAATTCATGCTTGTCCGTGGGCAGTCATATGTACAGGATGGTTGGTACATAGGTTGGAGTGGAATTATCTATAGTTATACAGGGTTGTCAAAAAAAGTTGAAAAAAGGTTACATGGCGTACTCCATAAGGCATAAATATATTTTGGGCTTTTTAAGTCAACGCGTACTAGTACATTTTGTCCGTAAAGATTTACCTGTCAATTTAAATGAGAAAGTATCATTGTGTAATGTTGAGGCTTTCGATGATACCTGGTTTTGTCTATTAAGGTTATACATACAAAATAAAAAATAAAGAATGAAAACTACCTGAGTTCAAAAAAAAAACTAAAAAGTTGAAAATAAAACATTTTAAAAAAAATTTTAACAGACATCTACCTATAACTAAAAAGCTAAAAATAATTATAACAAAATACAACTCTAGCAAATAAATAACACATTCAATGTTGTTAGGTACCTACCCAGGAAGTAAAAACATTAAAAGGTGCTCATTCTGTACAAATTAATTACCTACCAATCTAGTATATTTATGAGGTCGGTGCCAAGCAACAATCAAGTTTGATGAATTAGTAGATAAAGTACGCAATGAAGGATTTCAGATTTGCTTTGCACCGGCTTCGAAATATGCTAGATTGATAGGTAATTAATTTGTACAGAATGAGCACCTTTTAATGTTTACATTTTTTACTTTCTGAGTAGGTACCTAACAACATTGAATGTGTTATATATTTGCTAGAGTTGTATTTTGTTATAATTATTTTTAGCTTTTTAGTTATAGGTAGAAGTCGGTTATATATATTTTTTAAATGTTTTATTATGTTTACAGAAAATTGTAATTATTGTATTAATGTACCGCTGAATAAATAGAAAACATATATATAAGCTTGTAAAAAGCAGAAGAAATTGTAGTATTAGGTCAGAGTTTTCAGGAATTTTTATAGTATTATAAAAGAAAGATTTATTGTGTCCCCTTCTCTACAAAATAATAATAATAAGAGAAAAAAATTACACAGATGCCTCAGTATTTCGTATTATATTTACTCAGTAAAAAAAATACTACTAAATGAAAAAATATATGAACAATTGCATATGCCGGGTTCCTAATTTTTGTACACTAAATATTACACAGGTTCTAAATATTGTAAAAAGGCATTTAAAAAAATCAATAAAACATTAGTACATACCAATTTCATGATTGTTCTAGATTGTGGTAAAGTTTACACTGAAGAGCTCAGAATACTTGCTCATCATTTATAGTAAACGATTATCCGTAAAGTGATACAGTTTTCAATAAATTCAAGAAGATCTTCAACTGATCTCCGAAATTAATTTCAAGGCGATCGGCCCATAATATTGATATTAATTGAAGATACTTTAAAGGTTAAATTTTTTGAAAGTATCAGATGCAATTAAAATGTTAACTTGTATTTATAAACTAACAAATACTAATAAAAATTAACATCATTTCCAAATATAGGTATAAGATATAAGAAGTCTTACGGTGAAGATTAATTAATACTTTATGACAACAATTTAATCTTTATACCCAACCATCCAAATTCTTTTATGTTTAAGCAAACTCTTTTTCGTATTGAAATATCCTATAAGTTTATATCCCAAAAATCTACAATACCTACACAATATTTAAAAAACGCAGTGTCAATCGTTAGAGCAGATTGACAAACGATAGGGTGGTATGGAGTAATTATACCGGATTTTCCTTTCAAAACTAGTCACTAAATTAACTTTCAAATATATTTAAAAGAAAAACAAATAATTACATTTACGGGGGCACACATTTTACACGTATCGGTCACCCTTTAGTTTCAACCCTTAAGCGGGGATGAATATCACTTCTACAAGTTTAAATACAAAGGGGTATCATGTGATACCTCTTTTTAAAAGTATCTTTTAAAAAATGAAAAGAATTGCCAATTACACCAAAATTGGTTTAGGTTGGTTTTTGGGGTCTCTGATCATGAATCCGAGGTCAGATTTGTAAAACCAAAATGGCGAATTTAAGATGACGAATGAAAATTTAAAAAATCAGCCGTTTTGATTCAAACTTCTTATAAGGGGGTTTTGGGTTCGCTGATCACGAATCAAAATTCAAGATGGGGAATCCAATATGGACGATAAAAATAACCCACGAGACGAAAATTTCACCTGCCATCTTGAATTTTGTAATTTCCGCAGTCATGATCAGAGACCCCAAAAACCCCTATGTACTAATTTTGTAGTCTTGGATAAGAATCCTTGATCAGAGACGCTAACAACCCCCCCCCCCCAAACCAATTTTTTATTTGTAATTGGCAATTACTTTTCCGGTTTCTAGGTCATGACTCTGTAAAAAATAATCTGATAAAAATTATGTGTGAAAAAATTGGCAAAGAAGAGACCTTTAAAAAGAGGTATTACATGATACGCCTTTGTATTTAAACTCCTAGAAGTGATATTCACTAGTGATGGGCATAATCGAATGATATTAGTAATCGATTATTACAATGCCAGTGATTTTAATATTCGAATGATCGCTCGGTACCATCCGATTCTCGCTTGTTTTATTCTCAGATCCGTAACCTTTGCTACGTGTCAACGGCATATGTGTGAACATTTAAATTTTATTTTTTTCTAAATATTCATTTAATTTAAAATGTATTTGTGTAATTCAAAGAACAATTCAAAGAACAGTATAATGTTCCTTAATCTACATTAACAGTCAATTCATCAAATTACTTCGCTTTGCAATAATTGCACCGTACCCTGAAAATACAGTATTTACATATTTCTTCGGTCCAATGAAAGACGTAAACAAGCTACTACATAAGAGCGAGTACCGAGAACGAACGAAAGTGCCTCTGTATGAAATCGGAGTGGCAGAAAAGCACTTCTCGATTCGCAAGGAAATCATTCGGATTATAAATGCAGCATCTCTCGATCTGTGGTATCATTATCCGCGTGCTCGTCATTGGGTGAATGTTGCGAGTTAAATAATGGATTATTTTTTATTAGAATACTTTGATTTCATAATTGGAATACTCTAGTAATTTTCATAATCGAATGACGGATTATATTTCATTCGATTGATCCCATCACTATATTCACCCCCGCTTAGAGGTTAACACTCCATGGTGACCAATACGTGTTAAAATTTAGTGCTTCTTCAGCATTTTGCCAAACTTCTCGTCATGCCTTACCTTCAGACTGCAGAACAGTGTCATCACCAAAAGATAAAATTTTACACTTTTTATCGTTTGAAAGTTAATTGATGAATATAAGGCAAAATGTAGGGCCCAAAATGGTCCTCTGCGGCAACCCTGTTTTAATGTCTTTTATCACGATATCCTTCACCTATTTTAACCTGTTGTGATCTGTCTAATAAATATATTTTTTTACTAGTCGAAGAACGTTTCCCCTTATACCAATATTTGTTCAATTTTTTTTTAGTTTTTAATAACAGAGACAGTATCGAAGGCTTGTTGAAGGTTTAGAAATATGGTTATGTTTTTTTATTGTCATTAAAACTATTGAAAATTTGACTGGTGAGGATTTCCAGAGGATGCTCTCTACCCATTTTCGTTTGAAACCCAAATTGGTTAGTTGATGATATATTATGTTCTTGAATACGTCATAGTAACCGATCGTTTACACACTTTTGGAAAATTTTTGAGGAGATATTAATTAGCATTTGCCAGTAGTGTGCCATTTAATTTTTTTCTCCTTGGTAAATCGGTAAATTGCGTAACTTTCTTTGAATTGATAAGGTATTTATATAGTTTCAAAAATAATATTTATTATGTGTGCTAAGGGTTTGCCGTTATTAATTTAATACTTTTAGCAGAAATTTTGTCATTCCCTAGAGATGCTTTGTTTTTTAACTTTGATTTTATTGCTTCAATTTCCTCATAGTCAGTGAGTTTCAGAAATACTGTACTGTATATTTGTTGTTCTGGAATTTTTGACACTAGGTTACTATTTACAGGTTGTGATAATTTTTCGTCCATTTCAGTAAAATAGTTATTAGAGTTACTAGCTACTAGCGAAATGACCATTTCGTTATTAAAAGGATTTAAATAAATGAAGGGTCGCCGAAAAAAACTGAAAAATCATGAACTCTATCATTATCATATCAATCACTAACCCAGCATCATTCTCAAAAAAATTAAAACATCATATCGTCCATGATGTAAGAGAAGTGTAAATAGAAACTGTAGAAAGTTCTAACCTAGCACCATCAAATGGCTTTTTAAAAAATAACCCATTTTCACATTTTTGTAGATGTGTAAGAGAAAGGGTTAAAAGTCAAAAGAACGTAGATATTTGAAAAGAGTCTCACTAAACAGAGGTAGCAAAATGTAAATTATTTAATCAGATGAAAAATAAGTATAAAATACCTATACAACAAACATAAAAACATTTCGGATTTGTCAAACATATATAACAAATAATTGGACATTCAACACAAAAAACGGCACATAACACAATTTTCTAGAGTCTTCTCATGAATCAACGAGATACGGGAGAAAATGAATTTGAACATACCGATTGGGAAAGAGCAAAATAGAAGCAAAATAGAAGACATCGAACGGTTTTCTAGCTTGAGTTCACTTGAAATCAAGTTTGTGAGTTAAGAAGAGAATTGACAATAGTGTAGTATTTTGTGAAGAAAATATTTTGAATGTTTTTGTTGTACTTTTCTCGCCAAAAGCTTTTTTTGTCGCTTGGTGTATACTCATAACGACGTTGTGAATATTTTGAGCTGTTCCAATTTCAGCGAATTATAAATACTGCAATAGATTGTGTGGGTTCAAAAATTTACATATATGCAGTTTCACTTTCAACGTCTTTATTTTTATTAAAATAAACAATTAAACTCTCTTAAAAACACAATGACGAATGCTGTCAGCTGGTATCGCAGACGCTGCCTCAAAACAAAACTACCTTGCCTAAAGTAGTCGCCGTTATATATAAAACTGGTATTCAAATTCTGAATCTCGTCAACCTCATCTTTTTGCTTTTTAGTGTAATTGTCGGGATCGCCACTGTTGTCGTCCCTTGTTATAATCAGCCTTTTTGTTTCGTAGTCGCAATGTTAATTTAGAAGGTTACTTAATTTTTTGGGCGGCGTTAAATGAATTTTATAACAATTCTGGTATAAATATTTAGTGGTCTCTTGTAGAAAGCTTTTCAAATTGTAGTTCGGGTAGTCTACTGGTTCTCCTCCTTGGCTGTCTCTTTGCCTATCTTTTATTTATGTTTTTCTTATCCTTTTAATGCTTACTGATCAGATCCACATGGTGTTAGAAGATAATTATTAACATAATTTTAGCTTGTATTTCTGTATTTTGTATATTTTTTAAGATATAAAGAGTTTTAAAATAAACTTCATTACATTTAAAAATGTAATTCATGTATTTTTAATTCCATTAAATGAATATATTTTTTAATTAAATGAAAAATTCAAACAGATTGATTAAATACAAATATTTCAATAAAAGAGTAAGGATTCTTCAGTGTTTATACAAATTTACTTTAAAAGCTGAATAGTAATGAATTCCTTTTCGCGAAAATCTGCTCACAACAGTTGCCTATCTTTAAATACTTCCATTTACACATTCATGAGTCTGCAAAATTAAAAGCTTTCCAAACCCCCATTTAAGTCTCAAGGGTGGAATAATTGTCATGCGTCTGAACAGTTTTTACATAACTTTCCTGCAAATTGGGCAAATCTCTGTTATATTCCGCATAATATGCTGACCCCGATCACAATGAAAAATCCCTCAGAACTTTCTGAAAGTCTCATTATCTCAGTTTTACATCCTCCTAAGCACACACGCTTCCTGCGTAATGGTCTTGAAATTCTGAATTATGTATGATAAAGTCCAACTTACATTCTTTCTAGTGCCTCGACTCCGGTTTTTTTATTAGAATGAAAGGCATTAGATAAGGAAGGGCATTGTGAGGTATCTCCGGAAATCGTATAAAGATTGACCGAAAATCTCAATATTTTTCTGCGATGAATTGTCAGATTTTCATATTTTATTATTCTATATGAAATAAGTGATAAAACACTGAACAAGAAGTAAAATAACATATTAGGTGTATTTATAAAAAAATGTTTTATACGAGATTGGCTTAGCTAGAAGTTCTTAATACTTGAACTCGAATTTCTTGAAGATCTTATTCTTTAAATATGTCTACGCCTTTCCATCAATTAGAATTTCCAGAACACATTTTCCATTTTTTTATATTCCATTTATATACCTACTGATATGTATAGCACAGCGTGACCTTGGTAAACCCTATAAGAGATAAATAAACTAAAGTGTCTCCAAATTCCAGCAAATAAACGTGTAATTAAAAACTAATATTCAATGTCAAGAAATAATTTATTTTTTGGCTCCAAAAAATAATTTACAAATGGAAAAGGGAAGTTATACTACAATTAAAATTTAATTTACATGTTAGAGTTAATATTAATATCCTAACATGTTGCTTTTAAGAGTACAATGAGTACATATATTGCAACATTGTTAAATGTACGTTATAAATAATAATAAATGCTTATTTTGAATGTCCATTTGGGAATTGCACTCTTCACAGTGCTTTCTGAAAAATAGATAAGTTAAGTAATGAAAATCAAAGTGTAGTATCTAGGAGCAGTTTGTGGAAACTGCCCGGAACACTATTTGCCTTCAGAAAAAACTCTCTCTGAGGATTAACTATGAGAAAGTGTTAAGATGTATTTTGTGTTATACTTATCTGTGGTGTGACGTTTCAGTTCCTTATCAGGAATCGTTGTCGAACAATGTATTTTGAAATGATTTACACAATATACAAAATATTTATAGCTTGACTTTTTGACAATATCAATCAATTGACTCCCAGAATTCAGACACAACCTTTCACACTTCCAGTTTCCCATACCAGACTTCCAGATTAGGAACTCTCACCTTTGAACTGATCATTAGATCCAGATTGCAAATAATTCCCAAAATACACGATGATGTCAAACTGAACAGTTCATCATCTAGTTGTTTACAATTTTTTTTCATATATTTTAATTATTTTTTTATTATTCTTCTGGGTCCTCGTTATATGAACTTTCATCGTCTAAATCCTAATGCTTTTTATCAATTCATACCGTCTATGGAAAATATAATTTTTAAAAAAAGAATTAGTTATTATTATTTGTATATCTAGGTAGCCAGTGAAGTCATCTGACTGACCCAATATTAATAACGTCGTACTTTAAATAATAAAATATTTTAGTCCAGATTAGTAGAAACATTACTACTCTGCTGCCACACCAGCCTTGCCAGATCAGTATTTTCTTAATTAAAATTAAACTTAGAGTGCACTAAGTTTCAGCGAACTGTTAGTCGAACTGTCTAGTATAACAACTTTAGACTATACTGGCGAATATTTGTACCTGCCAGCCTCATCTCGCTTTTTTCCACCTTTTAAAATGTGTAAGTTAAAACAATTTAATGGTTATATTATTAGAACCGCCTTAATTTTCAAAATTATTTAACATTTTCAAAAATAATACTGGTAATTTTGCACCTTTGCCCACCCAGATCTGGCAGATCATGGTTTACGTTGTTACTAAATACCAAATTAAGTAGACACCAAACAACTTCAAATTGAATAGTCATCCAGCTCACCTACTGTAACAACTAGACTCATCTGGCATTTTTTATTCATTAATTAAAGAGATACATAAAAGTTCTCGTTTTTTCTAAAAAATAAACTTTTGCTTACATCTACCAGTATACCCAGGGGAGAGTCTTAAGCCTTCAGTTGAATTATAAAATTTTTAATAAAAACATTGGTAACAAAATAACGATAAAGAACAAAAACAGTTACTTCTTTAAAATAGTTAACGCAAGTCAAAATTTGAATAAAAATAATCCTCTGAGAGTTTAGTTTGAGATCGAAAATTAGATTAACGTAAATGAATGTTAGAAAACTTAATATCAAAGTGGTTCATTTCCTGTTTTCTCTCTGTTTTGTCAGTAAACTTAAGCTTTTGACATATGGAATTTATGTGGGTTTTGTCAGATCTTCTAAGAAAATTAACTTAACTATAACCTTAGCTAATAATAAATCTAATTGACTATTACTATGAATTCACCAATAATTAAATCAGCTTCCTTTGGCAAATCTTTCAGTGCAGAAAAATTGTTGGAATCCACTCTTTAGTGTTTTTGCTTTTATTTGTTTAATTTTTCTTTGTTCTTCTCTTATTTCAACTACTTCTTTATTAGGTACATCAGTGGCAATGATCAACGTCTCTTTTCTATTTCCTTTACGCGGACCCGCTTTAGGGTAGGTTAGGTTAGGTTAGGTAACCCTCCGAATTAGAATGGACTTAGAAACTATCAGCTACAGCTGATGATAGAGATGTGTCGTTACACACGAAGACAGTGTTTTCGTATCTATCACTGTCATTGCGTTCTTCTGGTCGAATATCTTGATTTAAATCAAGGTAAAAAAAGCGGCGATGGTGTTTTTGATTCACAGTTTTCATTATCTGCAGGCCCATTTCTCTCGTACTTATTTCTTCTCCAGTGTGAACCCCGATCTAGTTTGCCGTACACGATTGCAAGGCATTTTTACCTAGGAAAAAATATAAATTAATTTTACCTTCACGAGTTATAGTGGATGAGCAGTCCACTACGAACCAAAATGAAATGATTCACTCTGACCCATTGGCACTTGTAGGAAAAAATATAAAACGAAAGTAAATCTACTTATCATAAATACAAAACAAGATACTTTATAACGAACTTAAGAAAGAACAATCGTAAAAAAATATATAAGCATTTTCAATTCTCATTCACTTTGCGACACAACAAATTTCAAAACCACATGAAAAAATAGTTTCGGTACTTACCCACTGACTGATAACAACTGCACGTCTTCCCGCTTTGGAATCTGGTTCATGAATAGCATAGGGGTAGCCAAAGGCTTGTTTGTGGGCATTAGCGTAATACAAAATGAATTATAGTGAGTAATTCACTGTACCCCGTGATTCACGATTCACTGTAACCCAATCTCCCTCACATATAAAAATGCATGTATACATACATACAGGAATAAGTACATTTAAACACTTTGCTCTATAATTCCAGTTAAAATTTATTGCAGAAACAAATTCAGGTTAAAATTTAGAAACTAAGGTTAAAACAGTATTAACAAAGATTTAGGATTAAGAAGAAGTATATACCATGCCAAAGTGCTGACTTATTTTAGTCATTCTCAAATTTTCAGTCATTCAGCACTTTTTTCTTTACCCAAGCCTTAATTTCCTTTTTTATTAAGTACTTACAGTTTTGAGATTTTAGTTCATTTGGCATATGATAGGATCTCCTAATAGCTACCTGTAAGCTGTTCCTGTTAATTATTCTCATAGATGATTTTCGTAAGATGGTACTGTTGTTTCTTGTAATACTAGCTGAGATTTTTGAATTATTTTTTAACAATACCTCAATGTTATGTACAAGTTCATCTTTTGGTATATTGTGACACCTGTAAATCACCGAAATTGGGTTTTGGAGTTTTCGTTAATTTGAATCCTCGAATGTAAGATATTAAATCTACCCACAGTGATAACCTCACTGACTTCTTTAATGGTATCCTTTATTTCAAAAAACAATCAGCTCCATTTATCGAGCCATGATTATAAAATAGATTGTATCCGTTCAGCTGAAAATGTTGGTAGTAGTAAAGATTTCATGTCTCAGTGCACACAAATATGCAAGGTTTAGTTTTCGACCTATCGACAAAAATTTAAACTTTTTCAAAATTGGCTGCCAGTCCTCTAATGTTAATATGGACCAAAAGATTCTTATTTTCCTGTATATAACTGCTTAGGGAGTTAAAATTGGAAAAAGAGAGCTCTTGTGTAATTTCCACAAAATCTATTTGGTTATCCATTACAATCAGTGTTGGGCATTAATCAATTAAATTTTCAATCAACCAATTAATCGATTGAAAAATTAATTGCGATTAATTCAATTGCAATTACAATTAATTGCAATTAATTTAATCGCAATTGAATTGTTAATTGCATGTTGCAATTAATTTATTTGAATTAATCGACATTAGTTGTGTTTTTCCATTAAATCAATTGCAATTAACTTTGTCAATTGTTCTAATAAACAATTAAAACTAACAATTATTTCCCTTTGATACAGACGGGAATTTTCTTATTAAGCGATCGCAAAAAAGGAGGATGTTTCAAGATTAATATTCTTAATTTATCTGCATATATAGTTATTCTCCATAAATATAATCGGCATAGTCTGAAACCTAAAGATAAAAAGAAATTATTACACTTATAACAATAATTGTATACGAGGTATGTCAAAAAAGATTAATTTTCCTTAATAATGAAGTATAACCTACCATTGCTTTTGGCATCATCGAAACTGGTTATAAATTGAAATAAAAGTTTTGAAAGAATTAAGTGGCATGTTGGCGATTTTTGATGGGTAAAACTTACAAATTCGCATGTTAATTTGAGGCACACTTTGAAAGCGAGTTCTGCGTGTAATTAACATTTCGTGGCAATACATATCGTTGTTGATATACAGTATGATTCCAGAAATGTAGCCATTAGACATTTACATATGCATATACAAATTGGTTAAAATATAAGCCGTCCCAGAATTATAATTATACAGGATTGTTCAAAATATGGTAGAAATTAAATGTTTCATTGGGTTGCCCATAAGCAGTTGCATATATAAGGTGGTTAAAAAACAGAGTGGAGTGAAGTGAAACAATAGTTATATAGGGTGGTCAGAAAAATAAAATAAAATAAAAAAATAATTATATCGGATAACCGATGAGCACTTGAATACTTATGATAGTTGGAAGATAGGACGGAACAGAACATTTCTTATACAGGGTGGTTAAAATGTTTACAGAGTGTTTGAAATATAGGGTAAAGTGAAATTAATGTTATACAGGGTGATTAAAAATATGTTAAATTGGGTGGTCAGTAGCAGATGCATATACATTATTATTATTAATATTAATTATACAGTGATTTAAAAAAATGTTATATTTGGTAGCCCATAAGGAATTGCATATATAGGATGGTGGTACTATAGGCTGATAATTCTTTTTTTTTTGTTTCATATATAAAAATGTATAAATTAAAAATATTTATAAATATATTGCTTTGTTGGAGCACTTAGTTTACATATTTAATATAATTTCGTGATATCTAGAAAACAATTAACCCACTTATCCGTACCAGATCACAGTTTTCTTTCTTATTTTATATTAAATAAAACACAACGTGTAAGTCATCTATTTTAAACGCGCATTTAGTTAATTTCCTTATCTGATGTCCTCGAAAATATAGTATATTTAATTTCTTGCCATATTTGTATTATACCACTGTTTATGATTATTTTTATTAGGTAAAACAATATGATTGAAGTGAATGTCCAACATTATGATGGCGCGCTAGTACAGCGGGGAGAAACCCACAAAAATCTTCTAGCCATCGTTTGCCCTTCCATTGGCACCCAATTATATTATTGTCCCTTGCTCACACTTCGGCTTATTCGCCTTCAACCTACGGTAGTGACGTGAATGGTTTGTAAATATTTTTTTAATTGCTTATGTACAAATTACTCAACTATTGGTTTATTTTACTATTTAATATAACACATTCCGAATGACAAAGGGCTGTTTAAAAACCATTAACTACTGAAGTTACTCATATTATCAATATTTTCAAATATAAGTCTTTCTAATCGACTTGGTTACTTATACAAGATAGGTTATAAGGTAACCCTGAAAATGTTTAATTTTCTAAGGACAATTACTATGTTGTAAACATTAACTTACTTACGTCAAACACTCTTTTTATTGATGTCCCTTGTTCATATAGATCAATTCCGTACCATTGATAAAGTTCAATCTTAAAATCACTTAATCATGAACTGATAAATGACGTTGAAAATATCTAAGTGCACTCTTCCTGCTCTTATTTAAAATCATTTATAACCCTTGATGCCAGAAACGGATACTTCCACATACGTTGAGTAATATATAAGCATTACTAGCTTCCATGTTCACCCACGTAATTAGGAAATTAAAAAATATATAACTACAGAACGAAGTTTCATATTAATTGAACACTTTTGTACACTAAGTAATGCATATATAAGTCTTTTTGAATGGATTCCTATCTCAAATGACTTTATTAAATATCATTGCTCAAAGAATAATAAATATTAGTTTTCTATATGTTTATGTTAAATGCAAGAGAGAAGACAAACGAGTAAAGATAAAACTAAAATACTCTTGCAATTTTTACTCTGTGAAGATGACAGCTTGACTGTTGAATTCTTCGAAGGTAAAAAAGAAACTTTCGGTATTAACCTACAAAAGTATGTGTTTTGTACAGAAGACAAACGAACTATCTTTTTATTTTAAGTCGCTCTTAAAATTCAAGACATTAGTGGAGGTATTTGATTTTTAAATTCTTGTAACAACCATCAAATTTTGCCAAAATTGATTCAGATAAACATACCGCATAATTTATCTGCCTCAAGAAAGATTTACATTTAAAAATATAACATTAGTACAATGCAAGTAATTCTGTAATTCTACAGATGATGACATCTTAGATGTTAAAACGTGCGTAGAGTAAGAAAAAATAAAAGTCTGGTGTTAGGGTACAAAACTTTGTGTTTATAAATTTTTAATTCTGTAATTCAATTGTTTCTGATAAAATGCAGATATTAGGGAATAATTCCAAAGGGGTTGTTACCATAAATGCCATTAAGGGACAAAGTTGGATTAGAATTCAATTGCAATAACATAAAAAGTCATCTTACTTGTACATATGGTTTCAGGTCATACATATTCATGTAATGTAGACAATAGCAAGTAGTTTGCACCAAACGTGAAGAACTTTTTTAAATCTAATAAATATTTACAGATTTGTTAATATAACTTATATGGGATACATGTACTTTTTAAGGAGGTATTATGTAAATGAAATTAGCTATTACCAAATTTGTAAATAACTTTGTTGTGACAATCAAATAAATTTCAGCTGTATAATATTAAACAAGTAAATTTATTTTATTCAACTACAGATGAAAAATGCCAAAAATTTTTCAAGGTTGTCTTTTTAACTTAACCACAAGTAAATATGTATTACAAACTGTACATAATTTCAACATTGAAATATCATACTTTTGTAGCCTATGTTAAGGTGCTGATCTGGTATCTAATGTCAAATGTGCTTGTGAAAATAATAAATTTATTGCTATGAAATTATTCGTTAGGTAAGTAAGAGGGGGTTTTTAAAAGTTCTCAGGAAAGATATGGTTATATATCAAACTTGGGGAAATTACGAAATTACGAGCGAAGCTCGGTCGTCCAGACATATTAATAACATATAATGTATGTTACTACATATAAGTACTGATATTTTTAATATTTATTTTAATTATTGTTTTTTCTATTTGTCGAATTACACTATATGTAGTGATTATTTTTGTAACAAAATGTTGCATAAACCTGTTAGAAATCGGGCGTTAACTTTATGGTGTTTTTTTTATTTAAAATCAAAAATCTTTGTCTTTTACATTTTTTACATACATTTAAAACAGTAGACGCCACAGATAAAAAAAATTGTATTTTTCTGTTTATTTTGGGAATTGTAATAGGAAAGAAATATGCTCTCAAATACTCAACATTTCCATTTAATTCCCATTGCATTACTTAATGTTTTTCCTAATGATATCCCCTCATATACAAGACACCAAGTGTACGTTAATATCTGCTTCGCCCTTCGGTGTTAGCTATAGCCATAATTGCATTGTTAAATTTTTTGTAAAACATCTTTAATAAAACATCTTTGCTAAACATTTTTGGTGCTGTAATACATAATCTTTTATAAATTATTTCTTTGACATGTATCTTTTATCACATTTCCACTCGTCGTCCCATCCTTTCTACAGCGTTTTTGACATTAATTGTCACCGAAAATAAAATATAGTGTTGCGAAGTTTTCTGCAGAATAGCAAAAAATAGAAGAAAACGTTAATTGCCTATTGTGTGGACATGCAGAAATAGTGATCTATAAATTATCACAGTTCGATAAAGAAAAAAAGTGCAGTATGGTAGGTACTCCATTTTTTCTCATTTGTGTTTTTTAGCAATTAAAAAAGACAAATATAGTATCAATATTTGTAATGTGGCATCATCCATACAAAAATAATTATTGTGCCATTCTTGCCTTCTGTCTAAGCTCCTGTATAAGTTCAGGTGTAGGAAAGTTGAGCTGGTTTGATGGCCGTTGCTAATTGTCGATCACTTTTCTATTCTTATAACCGTGCCGCTGACGATGTCTGCCGATGTTGCAGATGAAACGAAATAAATCTAATAAACCACAGCAAGACAGCTCTGAAAATCGTAGTTTATCCAATAATTGTCAGTGTATTGTACCTAATAAATGTCGGTGACATCTACCGTCTAGTGAGTAATTTAAGTATATGAAGGCATACTATGCCATAACACATACCATACTCTTACCGACATCTATTAGGTTCAATACAATAAATGTTATATATATATATATATATATATATATATATATATATATATATATATATATATTAATATGAAGTGTATTAATTACAATGTATGAATTTTCAAATATGTGATTATCTCAGGGTCCTTTTTGCTTGGGTTCAAGTTATAGATATTAAATAAATAAATGAATTCTATACTTATCTTATAAATCTCTCTTTCTTCTCAGTGACACTAACACTTTTAAAATTTTGAAATTATATTTGCACTTTATTTTTTTCTGTTTTAAGATTTTTTTTTTAAATGATTAATAAATAATTTTCAAATTCTCAATCAAATTACAATTTATTAATAATGATTGTCCACAATACAATTCTAATATATAATATTGCCTTTACAACAAAATAAATTTCCTGGTTACTTAAATATTATTAAATTTCTATCAATTTGTTACAAAATTTTCAATCCTCTAAACACAAATATTCATTATACTAAATTTAAAGAAAAACCTTTATTTCTATCACTGATTGATTTCAGATTTCAATAATCTGTTTATTAAATAATGTTTCAAAAACTCACAGTTGTCTGGCTTGAATTCCCCTTTTCCTTAATTTTGGTTTTAGTATACTGCTTCTTGATTTGTTTTGGTTTATAAACTAAATTCTGCTGCTTAATTGATTTGTTTACTGCTGCACCAATACTTTTATTATTCCAACAAAATTGATTTTATCTCTCCATCCAAGGATTTCAAATAATCCCTTTTATGGAATATTTAATTTCTTAATTTCAAATTGATGATTCAAAACTTCAAAAATTTAACTTCAAACTTAATTTCTTGTCAAAAATTGACATGGAACACTTATTTCAATGATATCACAGATCATTTATCTTGTTGTCATGGAAACGTGATTTTACAGGAACGAAATTTTGAACTGCTCTCGTCGACGCTTGGAAAACAAAGAGGACCTTTCAATGTCAGATTTCCTATTTATTTAATAAATTTTGCCACCTGCTATTTCCATTTCCGCTTTAATTTATTTTATTAATTTCCAAATATGTTTGTTCTAAATCATATGCAAAAATCTAAACAAATTTTAATTTGAATTTCAATACCATTTACTCTCCTAAATTTTATCTAAATCACTTAATCCATGTTTTCAAAATTTTTGATTTGACACTTGTAACCTGCTGGTCACCAGTCATTTAACAGGTACTTTAAAAAAATTGGATTTTACTGAAATTAAGACTTTATATCTTTTGAACTATTGAATTTTCATAAACTATGCTCTAAGCTCTTTCTAACGGTATAAATCTCTTTAGTGTTCCATCATTCCTTCAAATTTTTAACGGTCTTTATAATTCTGACATTTCAATTCTCTAAATTTTAACAAATTTATGTATTTTAAAAATTAATTTTGATCCAAATGTGCTATATTCAGTGTTCTCATGGCCTAATATGTGATCTGTACTTGTGTTACAAACTCTAGTGTGATTTTCATAAGTGAATTTAACTTTTTTGCTGTTTGACCTAAATGTGACTCCCTGCCTAGATTTTCTTATGTAAGTATCCAAATTCTACTACACTCTGCATGATAGATTATCTAACTTTATATGCCACCTTTTATCCTTTCAACAATTTGCTTTTGAAACATTCTTTTTACATAGTTTATATTTTTAGGTTAACTATCTGTTATGATTTCTGCAATTCCTTTGTATGAATTTTATTTACATTTCCCCATTCATTTACTTATTCAAATTACTAAACTTTTGTATCATTTCATGTCGGGTTTGAATCCATTACAATATATATGTATTAGATGGTTTCCGGGAATTCATCCGCGTAGTTGATAATGATAATGATGGTAAAATGACAACGTTTCGGCACTCGAGTAACTAGAAGCGAAAGCAGAAGGCTACGAGATTTATGCGAACCGACCTGAAGAGGACAGATGTGACTCTGCCGAAACGTCGTGATTTTATCATCGATCCCGTCAGGGATCAGTTATCAACTACGCGGATAAATTCCCGGAAACCTCTAATACATTTAGTGCCCGCGAAAACTTAAAAACAAATATATAAGTAAAATATATATATATATATATATATATATATATATATATATATATGTATATATATTTACTTATGTGTTTTTTATAAAACACTCAAACCATCTGTCAAGAGTATGGTATGTGTTATGGCATACTATACCTTCATGTACTTAAATTACGCACTAGACGATAGATGTCACCGACATCTATTAGATTCAATACACTTACTGTTGTCTTACTGTTGTGTATTACATCCAAGTATTTTACTTTAGAACTTGTCATTCAAGGAAGCGTATCTGGCCAGAACTCCAGGTTCGAAACGGCCGCCATACGTTGGATGATATAGTTCTAAATGTGTAGATATATATCTGTATAAATATATAACTGTTTAAACATTTAAGTTTTGCATCAAAATTTTAATATTATACGTTGCAACTAGAATAACGACACTTTTAATATAAAGCAAAACGAACCACAAACATTTGGTTAAACAGGTAATAAGAAGTTTTGTTTATCAGACCAACTACTGGTACACTATATCTTGTTCTATTACTTTTTCCTTTTTGAAATGTTACAAACTGTAACAATTAAAAAAAACACAGCAGCACAAGCATAAAATTGCACATTCTCCATTATGAACGAATAGAAGATATTTGATGTAGTTTAATAATTTATAGAAAGTTGTTTTTAAATTCGTACCATATGCTTGATAAATCATCTTTGTCAAAAATCTTCCATATTGTAATACCTTATACCTATACTCTACAAAAGACTGAAAAATTCTAAAAAATATAGGTTGCAAAATTTATATTCATTTTTTAAAAACCTTAATGTTAAAGTTAAGAAGCAATTATATCAATGAGAGAATTTGTTGACGAAGTATTTCACATTTTTCATTACGAAACGAAATTCGTTTTGTGCTTCCTTATATGACGTTTCTATTTATCAGTGCAGAACTTTGGCATCGCTCCACGTCCGCGAAAACTGCTTGTATTATGAATTCTCAACTGACATCTAGAGTAATAAAAATAACAACCCTACATAAAAAAACGCAAATATTATTTCCCTTCATATATGAAAAGCAATTCCATTTATTTCCTATCCGGAAATTATAATATTGATTATTTGGAGATATGCTTCGAAATAAAGGAAACCATGTCAGGGTCTGAGCTGTTATTGACATTTAAGTTAAATTATCCAAAATGTCTGGTTTGCAATATCTTAAAGTTCAAGCACAATCCAGACTTTCGAAAAATAGGTTAAGGTGTTTTGTCAATGTCGAGCTCTTCATAACGAGAATAGAAACGGGACGAGGTTCCGTCGAAATTGATTTAAATCCGAGATGACAAATGCTCTGGAAAAATTTAATTTCACCTTATTCCCGAAATTGTCCTCTGCTATATCATGACAAGTGACGAACATAAATTTTGTCGGTATATTACGACTACGATTTTTAATCACAAATATTTCAGTTTACTTCAAAATAGTTATATTTAAAGATATTTGAGTTATTTGTTAATTATCTTTATCTCTTAGGGGCCCTAAAATTCTGTTAAATTGTGTTGTGTTGAATCGGGTGGTAAGATGAGTTGGAATTGCGGTGTCCGTAATATTTACTTTTGACTGTTAAATCTAAAAAGTTAATAGCATTGTCAAATTCTACTTCTATGGTGAATTTTGTAAAGAGATGCAAGTGATTGATGAAGTTTAGAAATTATCTAGCAGTACGTACAAACCAAATCAACATGATATTGTTTTATTCATAATTTATGTTAATATATTTCTGTTCTAGTGTTGACCAGAGTCGTTTTATTAGTATGGCATCCTAGTGAGCTTTTTGTAAATCAACAGATAGCAAATGGATTTCAAGGCTCAGCGGAGACTTCTTTTTAGTTGAGCGACAGAATGTAGATGGTCCAATATAGATAGTCCCGCTCTGTCTCTAAATCTGAATATTAATTTTCGATTCAATTTTAGTATTTTGCCACAGATTATACTAGTTGTGCCACTTACAGAGATACCTGTATAGTTTTCACATCGATATTTGCTTCTTTGGTTGGGAGTTGTTGATATTATTGATATTTTTCTTTCATTGGGTATATCATTTTTACAATTCTGAAACAGCTGATCATTACAAAGTGGTTATTATTTTGAGAAACAACGTTACATTTATTCCTACAGCAATCACGACTTTGTTATTAAAATCAGGTCTATTTTTCGTAGCTTCTTTCTAATACTTTATTTTTCTTTTGAGTATTCAATTTACACAATATTTGTTGTGCGGCCTTGTACTTCTTCTTATTAAAATAATTTTTGATGGTGATGGTGCAATCGGCATTTGTCCTTTATTTATATCTTCCTGTCTCATAAATTGAGCTTATTGTGAGTTGTCACATGCTCAGCATTTGCAAAATGACAGTTTCTTTTCTTAACTTTTCATCTAGTGTTTTCCCATACAATGCCCATCTTTCCTGCTTGAGGCTACCAAGATTGCATTGTATTTTGTTTACTTCATGATGGAATTTTTGGTCTACCGTCCAAGGCCTATATTAGGTTTTTTATTATTTTCTCAGGGTCGAGGAGTTAAGCCAACGTCTCAATCCATAACCTGGGGAGTCTCTTTCTCTAATTTGGATTGCTTTCTTTGTAGCTAAAGAGTTCCAGCTACCCTGTCTGTTGATCTAGTAGTATTGTATTTCCCACCTACATGTCATCTAGCTAGATGCAGATTGGTGCGGATAATCCTGTATTCGCCATCTCAGCAAGCGCCCTTTAAGGGTTACAATCTCAATTTATTCCCTGAACTAACAATGCGGTAAACTTTATACAACAAAATTGTTTTACTGTATACTTTGTATACTGTATATACTCACTATATTGTATAAGATCTATTGATAATACAGTTTTTACATAACCATTTTTGTTTCAGAATTGGATTGAAATGAATACTTCATAAGTTTCTCGGTAACAATAGATCCTATGCAAAAGATAGTAGAAATTTATCTATAATTTTCTCTAGCAAATACAAAACGGCTTTTCAGTAAGTTCTAAGTAAAATCTATATCTGAACAACTAACATCTTATGAAGACGCGAGATGTAAGACCGACATCTAGGATTTTCGAGAGAATCAGTACACAGAGGTTCCGAATCTGGAGCCGTTCCGTGTAATTGCTGTTCTCTCTCAACTCCTAGGACAGAATGTCACGATAAAATTTTTTCAGGTTACTTCACCTGTCAGAGATATTGAATACTCTCTTCGAGGTGTCATTCCTTTGTACGCAAGACAATATATATTATATATCAATATAATACATATTGTTTCTGGTTAGGGAACCTTCATCAGTTGCGCTTCCCACAATTGAATGTCCTCTCGAACACTTCTTTATGCATTTGATGCATTTCGTTAAATATGAAGACGCGAGATGTAAGACCGACATCTAGGATTTTCGAGAGAATCAGTACACAGAGGTTCCGAATCTGGAGCCGTTCCGTGTAATTGCTGTTCTCTCTCAACTCCTAGGACAGAATGTCACGATAAAATGTCGGTCTTACATCTCGCGTCTTCATATTTAACGAAATGCATCAAATGCATAAAGAAGTGTTCGAGAGGACATTCAATTGTGGGAAGCGCAACTGATGAAGGTTCCCTAACCAGAAACAATTTGTATTATATTGATATATAATATATATTGTCTTGCGTACAAAGGAATGACACCTCGAAGAGAGTATTCAATATCTCTGACAGGTGAAGTAACCTGAAAAAATTTTATCGTGACATTCTGTCCTAGGAGTTGAGAGAGAACAGCAATTACACGGAACGGCTCCAGATTCGGAACCTCTGTGTACTGATTCTCTCGAAAATCCTAGATGTCGGTCTTACATCTCGCGTCTTCATATTTAACGAAATGCATCAAATGCATAAAGAAGTGTTCGAGAGGACATTCAATTGTGGGAAGCGCAACTGATGAAGGTTCCCTAACCAGAAACAATATGTATTATATTGATATATAATATATATTGTCTTGCGTACAAAGGAATGACACCTCGAAGAGAGTAACTAACATCTTATCAACCGTAAACTTTTATTTACAAATGTAATTTGCAACTACATACTTAAAAAACTTAAACCAGTTTTGAAATTTGAATTTAACTACTGCGCCCTTTAATGCTCTTTGTAACTCACAAAATTGGCAACGACTGAAATTTTGAACTACTGTTAAATTTTCGTAACGAAACCAATGAACTTTTCTCAGTTGCATAAAATTGATTTTACCACATATCATGAAAACTCGTTCTTTCAGAACAAAGCAACGGCGAATTTTGTACTCGTAAAAAAACGTACGTACTTTAGCAAACAAACAAAGTCAATTTGTTTTTGAAAGTTTTAAATTCTGGATGAAAGGGCGAGTTCAACAATGCAAGTAGGTTTATGTTTCCGGTAACAAGCGCTACGGCAACGAAAAGCTAGTGAACAATTAATTGGATACTCGATAATAGATAGGTGATAATATCGATCGAAGTGACGTTTTGTTTGTTTTTTTATAAATGCATTTGTATCGAATGCCACCTTATTTATATGCACTCGTTAGAGTTGCATGAATTACTCAAACTGGTTATGGGAATTAAACTATATTGTGTTTAATTAACAGTTTGCATTAGATATCGGATTAACTGTAATCGCTTTTGAGCTTATATGAAACCGTTTTCTTATTACCTTTACACACAACTGTACGCCACTAAAGGGTGGTGTGTACTGCGTAAGCAAATAATAACGGCAGGAAACATCACTCAGAAGTGTCCTATAGTAAGCATTAGAGAAAATAAGTAGGTTTGTTCCTACACCTGATCTGATATATGAATCAATCAACAGTTGGGACAGTTTGAGTACATTGAACTAAATACAAGCTTAAAGAGAGACTGCCGTCTCATGCATACACTTAATATTAGTTATTAGCTTTATTCTCCGCAACAATTCGTTATCGGTTCATTACTGATCTCATGCGCAGTTGCAATAAAAACATTCGTTGTACAGTGTTCGACGTGAAGAAAAATAGATCCGTTATTGATTCTTAACCAGTTTGTCAGTTCTTGAATTATAGCTAGGATTCCTCGTTCTGACATGCGCTTTTGAATAGTTATAGTAGAATTTAGTTAATCCTTGATTTGCGTTGCCTACATCGAGAAATGTATTTTACCCTCGACAGTGTTTAGGTTAGAATTTAAACTTGTTGGAGAAGTGTATTGTATAAATACAATTTATGCGAATGAGATAATCAATTATAATGGCTTTATTCGCGGTAACAATTCGTTATCGATTCATTACTGATCGCATGCGCAGTTGCAATAAAACCGTTCGCGGTACAGAAATTACTGAACTGACAGTAACAATTCTGTGTTCGCGGTGAAGGAAAGTTCCATTCAGTATTGATTCGTAACCAGATTATCAGTTCTTGAATTACAGCTAGGATTCCTCGTTCTGACATGCGCGTTTGAATAATTTTTAATAAAATTTAGTAAATCGTTATTTTGTGTTGCCTACATCGGGAAATTTACTCATTGTTAACTGTGTTTTACGTTTGGAATTTAAAATTGTTTAGAATATTTGTTGACATGGACCACTTAATATCAAGTGACGGGGATTTGGAAGAACTTTTGGAAATTGTGAGTGTTCCAAACACAATTGATTATTTTGAACATATTGTGCCACAATTTAATAATCATCAGTTTGAGTTTAATTTTCGGATTGGTCGTGAAAGGGTGGAAACAAATCGTTTGGCCCCGTCAAAATATTCAAACCTCTACCATAAATAGCAGTAGCAAAATGTAGGGTGGCTCATTTAATTGACACATACTTATTTATATAATTTGACAGCATAGAAGAATTAGTTGCGATGGCATTCGCGGTACAAAAGTATCTTTTACTAGTTCTGAATCAGGCATGCGCTCTTGAGTAGAACTGAATTGATAACGAATTGGTTCAGAATTGTGTTCCGCTAATGTTCATTTGTTGGTAGTGTTTATTTTTATATATTTTGTGACTTGGGACCACTTTAGATCAGGCACTGGACGAACTTCTAAAAATTGTAATTGTCCCAAAACAAGAGGTTTCTTTGAATATATTGTGCCACAATTTGATGGTCATCAGTGTGCATTTCATTTTGGGATTAGTCGTGAAACGGTATAGCATCTTGGAAATCGTTTCGCCTTGTCAGCAAAAAATTACAATAAAAAATGTTTTTAATCTACTTCAACCTCAAATAGCAGTAGCAGCATATGACCATTATTGGCAAATCCATATTTTTATGATTATCAGCTTAAACCATAGAGTATATGAGATTTCTATGGTCCTAAATTAGTTCCAATGTCATTCGCGGTACACAGTTGATAATGAATTGGTTCAGAATTCTGTTCTGCCATTAAAGCTATTGGTATTAAATATATGGTCCCATGTCAATAGAAAGAGTACGCATGAGCGTGAAAGATTTCTGTCTCTTTTCATTTTCTTTTTCATGGTATTTGGTAATTTACAAATGAATAAATGCTTGTGTTTTGTTTTTTATAACGTTGTGTTGCATTGTGTTAAGTGAATATTCAAATATCTAAAATTGTGGTTAATTGGGTGGCTTTTGGATATAAAACATACATTCAAAGGACTCAAATGTTCAATATAATGCATGAGTTATTTGATTGTTAAAGCTTACAATGTTTTTACATGCTTGGTTATTCGGAAAATATAATTATGGTCGAAAATGCTTAACTAAATTCAGGAATTTTGCTTTAATTTAAATTGAATGATATAAAATAAATAAATAATATATTTTTTTTGTTTAGAGGTCATCGATCAGATATCAATTTCATACACACCATTAAGAGTAATGTATATTATAAAATTTTCCGTTTTTTTATCCGTCATTAAACCAGTAACTAAGAGTGAGATAAATATCTCTCAGAATAGTGGGTTGCATACGTTTTCATTTTGCCTCTCTACATGAGAATCAGTCCCGTTTTCCAATTACGACGACCAGAAGGGCACGGTGCGTACCTTAGAACATAAAAATTGAAGGTGCCTGTACTGCAAACCACACTGTGCTTGTGTAAATGACGATAAATAGAACGTGCTTTAGTTCTTCAAATACTTTACAAATGTCCTTAATGAAAAAAGTTATCACAAAGCAGATTTAAATAAATTACTGCGCTTTTAAATTTATTTTCCGCTTCATTATAAATAACTTTTTTTTTTCAAAATCACTGAAATATACAATGTGGTGTTGTCACTTGACTATATATCACCTCGCTCTATAGCTAGTATGGCTATATAAGTTTATGACTGCTTGCACATCCGATACACACAAATTTTTCTTGTGCATCTCTGTGCGCACATGGTGTCATGCTGTATTACCAATGGAACAGTGACACAGTGCGCCAGTGTGTAATTGGAAAACAACCACCACAGATCATACAAAGCGAAGCCACCACGTGGCCACCACACAGTGTGCTATGCTGTGTAGGCACAGAGTACGCACTGTGCCTATCTGTGCGTCGTAATTGGAAAACGGCCAGTTTCCCTTTCAGTTTGTATTCAATTGAATGCCAATATATAACTGTTTCATGGATCATAGCCACGAAACGATAGAATTGCAGATTATAATTCTATGGAATGAATATTGTTTTATTACTTTATGATGTAGGTAGATTACTGATGTTATAATTATCTGCTGTTTTCAGAAAAAAAGATTGGTAGTTCCATCAGACAATTTACTAAGCAATTTGAACCATATGGCAATAGACTCAAAAACGAATTCAGGACAGAATGAAAATCAGATAATGTTTACTATTTTATTATTTTTGGAAATTTTGAGTGATCAGAGCATCGTGAATGAAAAGTTAACACGTCGTAGAGGTACTTGCAGGATAGCAGGTTGTACGAAACCATCAGACAGATGTACTCTCAACCACAATCCACTACCATTCTCTCACCTCCAGCGGGAAGCCATAGAAATTTATAAACATCATGACAATTTCAATAGAAAAGAGGAGTGTATAAAAACTGAACAGAATATGGTATCTCGGTATACAGCGCGCCTAACAAAAACCAACGATGGGGCTTGCATTCCCTGTCCCTTGATTGCCACCAATCATTCAGGAGACGTCATCGTCCGACAAACAGGAATAAATTCTAGTTCCCCACAATGGACCACGACAAACAGCCCGTAAAGCCATAGTTTATCCAATTTATACTTCACATATGTATTAGATAACCAGACCATGATCACTGCATATTAAATATATCATTATTCAATGAACACGATACAAAGAAAAAACATTGTAACACGCTTGTAAGTAAAAATGATTCATGCTTGTAGCGATTACTGAATTAGCTGTTCAATAACTGATTAGTAATCAGTTAGTTGGAATACTTAACAAACGGTCCAGTGAATGGTTCACTTTTGATAAAACATTGTTTTCAAGTTTACAACGGTTGTGCATTGGGCATTTGCGGTGTGGCAACGAGACTACTAACTACTAACTCGTGTGTGTAAAAGGACGCCAAAAATTGAAATATACATACATTTCATACAAGATTTATCAAGTTAAGTTCTAGCACAATTCTTCAGAACTTCACGCATAATATATTACTATTGAATATTTATTCAATATCGGAATAGTTGACTGCTTGTTATGAACAACTGCTTCTAAATAAAGATCGGCTCAACCTATTGTTGAAATCTTGCAGCTTTTGGGTACATAGATCTTCCTATCGCGTACATTTAGAGTAGTTCTTCATGTTCTCTCTAGAATAACCGTATAACAACAGAGAGATTTAAGAAATAAATTCAGTCCTCAATAGAAAATGTGCCACTGAATCCTTAAGTCAAATTATCAAGTACAACTTATTTCCGAAATCAAAAGTCTGACGAGACTTTAAAGGAATTTAGGGCTGACGGTTGCTTTATTTATAATATTTAAGTGTACATGAAAAGTTTAAAGAGCAATTTGCTAGTTATACAGAGACACTGGAGTTCAGAAACCATCAAGCAGTAGTAAAAGCAAGTGCAATGAAGCCCTCCTTCTTGACAGAGAGGTATCCACCCACATGAAAGACATGTTTCACGATCTTTTATCTGAGATAAGGTATTTCACGAGATAAGTAGACTTATTTCATTGCACGTCAATTCAATATCAGCCCTCAGAACAGTAAGCAGATGAGGACTCTGCGAAGACAGCCGCAGTTTAGTCCTCCAGGCAGCCAGATCATATTCAACACAGGTGCTACTCTGTCCATTGTTAACAATGTTAACACTAATAGAACTGAGGTTAAGCTAAATCAATATTCGCCATAAGAATTTAGTGGCCCGTGTCCAGTACTGGACATTGACCTCATGGGATAACACGTGCATGTTTGGGGCAAAACACACTAGATGCGAGTTCTAGATGAGAAAGTCGCATTGTCCTGATTTCCCAATAACTACATGGCTTTACTGAAACTCAGCAAAACCATCATCAAGAATTCACAGAATATACCTAAGAGAGATTGAAGGGGATTAAGCTAGTAATCACAACAAAATGATATTTTAGGAATTTTAGACGTCGTAGAAGATAGCGAGTGCTTTTTACCAATTTAAGTTACGTGACACTATCCACATGCAATTACAAACCCTAAGGCACACATATTAACTAGACAATTGTTACATGAGTAATTTAAATCATTATGCATAATCACAAACGAATCCAAGTAAAGTGAAATAATCCTTTGTAACTGCCCACTATAAAACCAAGCAGATTTGAATTTGCTTTACCTTCACTATATCCAAGTTGAAATTTCCCGGGCTTATAGAATTAAACTTTTGTTAAGACTGTAGTTAAGGGTTCTTGTCGAAAAATCGACACCTGTCAAGTCTGTTTCCAGTTACAAAAGTGTTATTTACAAACTTTTCAGAAGAAAAGATTTCTTCATTGAAGAACTAAAACACCAGAAGCTTGTTCTACAGAATATAGTTGTGCTACATCAAACAAGCAGCATAGCATTCCTACGTTACATTCGACACTAAGATAGAACATGGAGGTAGCCAAAGAACAAAATTGATGCATACAGAACACAGAATTAATAATCTCAAGAAACTTACTTTCCAGGCTGAAAGGATGAATAAACACATCCAATTTTATCACTTAAGGTCCTGAGCGTACGCTGGACCTGAAAAACCTGGCGTGAGCCTTAAAAGCTTCCCATAAATTTTCCTATTTGTCCCTTTCTCTAGAACATTTTTTTTCTGATTTGCTCCTCTCTAGAATAATTTTGTTTGTGGTTTGCCCCTCCAGAACCAAAAACTGGGTATACCCATGATGAATGTGACATCCCAAGAGCGTTGCAATCAATAAAGCAAATCTATTCCATCAAATCCTGACATTCTTGATGGGAATATTTGGCAACAAAGGGAGGAATTATTCTTCTCGCCTAACTTACAACACCAACTCAAAGACCCACCCTGAACTGAACAGAATTGGCACATATTCCACTGGATATTTGTAACTAGACTTTCTAGAAAAATTGATACACAAGACATTCTCAAATATTTGGAATCCAAATCCTATCACAAAATCAACATTATTTGTAATAAAATCCAGACAGCTAAGACTCTTGGTACCAAAATAACCTAAAAGAGAATGTTGTTTTTTCTAACTAAGTAATTACAAAAAAACAATACAGAATAGAGATAACAAAATCTCGAAAAGCTAACTGTGTTAATTTTCTCAACGAAGGTGTCAAGTTAACAAAAGTTATACTTCTTGTCAATAGTAACGAAGATCTTGAAAGTTAAATAAACTACACACCTTTATCACTAATGTCAACAGTCTCGAATCTCTAATAATTAATTACTATGACGTAAATTATATCTTTACAACAAACAATTGATATTTTGTAATTAATTTCAGTTTAAGCTAAACATATATGTTGTGTCTCGGATGGCATACATTTTTATGTCCTACCAGCAGATAACAATAATTTAAGACAAGAATTAAAACTGTCTCTTAAAACAAGCTTTTGATTGTTTCGAGACGTACATCTGGAAATTTTTACTGAGTTTGTTTACCAGTACATTTGTTGTCTATAAATTTAATTAATTGGCACCCTCTTCAACATGTTCTTAATTTACGTTCCAAATTATTAACTTCTACATAGATTTTCTTTAATATCAATAATTTTTAAGTGCTAGTGACCTCGCTAAAATAACAATTGTCCCAATATCCCAAAATTTAATCAAATCGGCTAGCTAATCCTGATGACATGAAATATCCCTAAAGACGGAGCCAGAAATCCCTTTGGATTGCTGAAAAAATGTACGTTATCAAACACACGAGACACATTGTGAGAATATATTTCCCTGCTGACAGTGATAAATTTACCTGGATCTCTACGAAATAAAATTAATTGATATTCCTTAACATTGACAAAGGTCTGGTTATGTATCAAATTAGGTGTAAAACGAAAACATATATTTATCTCTTTCTTTAATATTTGTACTACATTTTGTTCATATTAATTGGGAGAATTTATTTTTTGTTTTATTTATAATTTTTTAAGTTTTCGCGGGCACTAAATGTTTTAGATGGTTTCCGGGAATTCATCCGCGTAGTTGATAACTGATCCCTGCCGGGATCGATGTTAAAATGACGACGTTTCGGCAGAGTCACATCGGCCCTCTTCAGGTTCGCATAATTCTCGTAGCCATCTGCTTTCGCTTCTAGTTACTCGAATACTGATATTTTCAGGAGCTCGCACGGTGATATATAGTCGCAGCTCGGCGAAGGTTTCCATTCATGCGACTAAAATACCGCCAACAATCATAAAAACCAGAAGTAAATAAATAAGTTCAAACCATGGTATATTCAAACCAACAAACATCTTATTTTTACCGTTGTTTTCTTAACTTTAGAAAGAAATGTATTTTTTTTAATAACTGTTAATTTTCGGTATAGAACATTGTACATGAAAATATTTAGAATTCAATGCAGATTTCAAAAATAAAATAAAAAACAAATGTTTCCATTTGAAAAAATTAAGTTGATGGTCACAATTTATTTCTGGCCCACCCTGTATAAACGAGTTTAACATCATAAAAACCGCAGTCCAAAAAAAACCGAAGTGTCCGAAATAACAACACCTGAATTTTAAATGAATTTGTTCCAAGTCACGAGTCCTCAATGTATATATTATGAGATTATCAGGCACCTCAAGTCTATCTCCACAGCTTTAAAAACTTTGTGCTGTAATTTTCATATTGGTGGAGACAAATGTTGTGAATTTTGCGATCGCAAATCTTAATGTCTAAAATTCTAAACTCCAAAATTGATTTTTTTTTTCAATTCAGCCTATATTTACGTAACTTCTAATAGAAATATTCTTTTAACCTGCCCCAATAACTTTTTGAAAGCATATATTTATTTCAGAAGGTACTGAATTTCTCAATTGAAATCATTGTAGACTAACGAATTGGAACTAATTGAAACCAGTTGTCAGTTAATTTGGTTAAGAAGGAACGAAGAGAAATCGCAAAGGGGAAATTGGGATTCACTTTTTAGGGTCGTTACTAATTGGAATCATGTTTTAGACGTTAGTCCTTCAATAAAGGAATACACTACTGACTTGGGCTTGTAAACGTTAGTTAGCCTTCACTCTTTGATTCCCAGTTTGTTTCGAAAGTTAAATTCAGTACGAAGTAAGTTAACACATCTCAAACATGAAACAAGTTTTTTTGTATAAAGTTAAACAAGAATATGCTTGTTGAAATCGATATTATATGGGTAATTTTCTCGCAATTAGTTTATGATACAGTAGCACAAATATGTCTCTTGAATACTAAACTTCTACCAGTCATACACTACTCTATGCCAAAACTACAATGGCGAAGTAATTAACGTTCCCTTATAAGGAATTTATTTATATAAGTATATATATATATATAATATATATATATAATAAGCTGTTCAAGACCACCCGTACACCCCCAATAAGATGGCACCAACATATTTTAGGGTTCCGTATATACGATTTAGAGATACCCTTATAATCACAGCAATTTTCTCCTAAACTACTGGATGGAAGAGGTTGAAATTTGGTATGTATAGTTTGGTGACCCGATCAGGAGTACATATCGCAAAAGAAGAAATTTTGATTTTAGAGGTACTTCTGAGGGGAAAAACTGAAAAAATCGATCGTCCCCCCCTGATCTCCGAAACTACTGAGCCTAAAATTTAAAAAAAAGGAAATATAGAACATTGCCCAAACTTTACAGGAAAAATAAGGAGAAACCATTAATATTAATTTTGGGGGGCAAATTATAGAATTAAATGATTTTTTAAATGGAACATGCATATTTTTATAGCGTATCGGATTCTACGTTGTTAGATCTTTCGTTAGATTTTTTTGATTAAATGCATTTTTAGTCATCTGAAGAAACTTAGAAAAGATGATTCTAATAAGACAGCTTTATATACAAAACAAACAAAATACGACTTTGAACCAAGAGTATGAATTCTACAGTAGGGAATATTGCAGATAAACCGATAATCTCTTCCGATTCCTTCCAGAAATGGGATATTCTAACCGGAGGTACACACACACACACACATATATATATATATATATATATATATATATATATATAATATATATATATATGTATGTATGTATGTATACAGGTGTGGAAATTCGTTCTCTGGGGTCGGGTAGAATCCCATGCGATTTTGAATCAATCAACGCAATACGTACCAGGAGAATGAAGTCGGTGTGACGCCAGTTCGGAAGTGTTTGGGCGATAAATACATTTTTTGTTATCACCACATTGCGACGATTCCAATCGCTTAAAAATAAAACATACGATATGTTGTAAATAATTATAAGGTTAATGATTAATTTCTTATTGGCGATTTTTTTAACAGTTACTAATTTATTTTATTTTTAAGAGTATCTATTTTATTTCATTTTTAAAACAGAAAAAATGTTAAGTTTTCGTTCTGGCATAATAGCGGACAATTAATTTTTCATCGTAAAAATCATGAAAAGGAAAAATGCTCCGAAATCCGTATTATTTGCGTAAATAATTATACTCATTCGTTGATAAAACCTTACTGACGAGGAAAGGGACGGACGGTCGCTCTGTGACGATCGAAGCCCCGCCTCCCATACGATACTATATTCTCGTGCTTTACCTTGAATGCTCGTGAAACAGACGTACTTAAAACGACAATCCTCGTCTCATGCATATAGTAGCAATTCCGTCCTTGTTTGACGTTAGCATTCTCCGACCCCAGTCAAACGTTTTCCATACCTGTATATAAAGTAGATGAGGTTGAAGTTTTCTTCCAGTGTACATTCGTTCGTCTGTTGAATTCGGCTGAGCTCTTGCTTGACGTTTAGCCAAAATCTTATCTGGCATTTTCATAAGCTATTATTCTATTATCCTTCCATTTTATGTTCCATTACTAGACTTTTCTTGATGTTGCTTTTAGGTGTTGTCAGTGTCTCTGTGCAACAATAAAAGTTAACAGACATATCTTTACCGAGAATCTAATATGACCACGAAATTAATATATGGATAAAATTCTTTTTTAAATTAGTTATTAGATTATGCTTATTAAAGAAATATTACTTACAAAACCATCATCCATATTCTAGGAATGAAATGACCCATAAAAGGATGCATATTTTATTTAGGGATATTATTTTCAGAAAATAAAATGAAAAACAAGGTAAATCTTTAAGTAACATAGATGTGACGTTTCCAGTTCATCAAACATTTCTACTTTGATTATCCCCCAGTCTGTTTATATTTCATTTTTCTGGTAAGCTTTGTATAATCTTTTTTAATATATAATTATTTTTACCTGTATATTTTAGTTACAATAGCTTACTGCTTGATAAAATTACATATGGTTTGTTTTACAAAACCACATATTTTAAATGTTATACTAAACTTATTTTATATATTTATTTCATTGGTCACTTATGACTCAACAAATACAGACAGTTTACATTTCTTAATTTTATGCATTTTATCACGTATAATAGTCAGTCTACGTTAGCATATCTTAGATTTTGGGAAAAAAGGCATCTGTGTGAAATGAGTTATATCAAAAGTTATTTAACAATCAAAAGCTGTTAAACAGAAAACGCCCAATTCAAAATTTTATAATGTATTAGGTATACGAGAAAGATAAGGTGGCTGCACTCGAGATCTACTATGCATATTTGTGACTGAAAGCAAAATGGATAGAAGAAGATAAATAAATGCTAGTGTCGAAAACAAAAAAAAATATACTATAGATCGTTAGAAGTTTGTTCATTATATTAATATTTGGGTAATTTTTGTCGCGATGTATGATATACGGGTTGGTTCTAGCTTTGTGATCTAATATTTATAGGGGATCCCAGAAAGTGTGACGAATCGGGAGGAGGGTTCTGAAAATAAAAAAAATTAGTGTGCTGTATTTTATGAACGGTTCAAAGGTAAAAAAAGTTTTTAATTTTTCAGTTAGATATTTAATTTTAGATTTTTTCTGTCCCTTAACACCATTTTGTTATTTTAAGGATGTGGATGACTAGGAATTATATATGCTAGTCAATTCATTGTTTTCAATATATATATAGTATATATATATATATATATATAATATATATATATAAATATATATGCCTTATCAGCACGGAAATCCTATCGTAGTCAAAGAGGTTGTTATGTGTAGAGCAGACAAATAGTCTTATTTTCTATCTTATCGGTAAAATGTAAAGGAAAATAAACCCCTATCCTTTTTATATTCTCCTACCGGTAGTACCTGTTATAAGGTGCAAACAGACAAATCGGTCAATCTGACATGGTATCATGCCTTAGAAACACACTCGGATCAAATTTGTCACCTTATTTATCTGACATGGTATCATGCCTTAGAAACACACTCGGATCACATTTGTCACCTTATTTTGTATGTCAGGAGTTCGAGGAAGAATTGGAAAACAGAGCTAAATTTCTGTTATTCTAGAAAGGCAAAAAAATAATTTGTTTAAAAAATAAATATCCGCAGGCAAGAACTGGGAGAATATCATAAATTAGTCAAAGAGTTAACCAAATCTATCACATATATCTTCGGATGACTAAATCTGAATTTAATTTAACGTACTTATTAAAGAAGACATTAAAAGTTAATTTCTAAGAGCAATTAGTATTATATTTATATGTAATAAAGATTTTTATGACTTGAAAGTCTTCACCACGAAGTACATCATTCTATAAATTTTAATATAGTTTCATTTGGGTTCGTGTTGTTTATTAGTTACTAATTAGACACGCATACTTAACTGGTAATGAATTGATAATGAACCGTTCAGAATTTCACATTTTTATTGTCAAATTTATTAAATTTTCCTTATTCCATTTACTGCTGTTTTGATGTAAAAGGAATAAATTTTATAAATTGTTTTTAAATCCGATTTACCATAAGAATTGAGGCAATACAACAAAACAACCCATGGTATCAGAATTGTTTTTAACATTGTTTAGTCATTATCACTTAATTGTGACTGTGTTATTAAGTTCTTATATAAACATGTTTCATTTAATATTTATGCATTGAATTTGTGAATATTATAAAGAAAAAGAGGGACAATCATTTGAGACTGAACGATGAAAACGAAAGAATATGAAATATACTTTCCGTCTGTCGTTTTCTACCTTAATTTCAACATAATTGCAAAGAAACATATGACGCATTTAATTTTTAATTGAAATAATATATTTGTTCTTTATAATATTTCAAAAATACTTCACTTTCAGAATTACCGAAAGAGCTTCTCTATATCACGCTGTCTCGTACAACTTGCTGTGAGCTGCATGAGGTGACCATAGTTTACTTCTGACCTATATATAAGAATGCGTAAATTGTATTGCAGATATTTGGAACATGCGTTATATGGCGTAATAACATGTGAGCTCACGTGATGTAATAATAATCTTTACTATAGGTTCGTTCCAACATACCGAAGTACCCATACACAACCGATAATCTTCGTTTTACGTCGGGTAAGAACACGCCTTTTATGTGCTCTCATGAGCATTCAGGGTTGCCATATCTTTCAGCGCTTAAAGAATTCATAAATATCATGGAAATCACCTTTTTTATTTTTAATTACCACTTAAAAAACTAAAACTATGATTTTCTTCTGTTTAACTGCATTATATTGTGACGGATATTCTTCCAATAGTTCGTGGAATCGGCATTTGTCCGATATTTTGGCGAATCCGAAATGTTGTTCATCTGGCGCATCGAGATCGGCAGCTTACTTTGAAGAAGTTCTCGAAGCAGTCTAGTCCATGAAGGAAACCTCTCGGTTGTTCTTTGACGTTCTGGAGAATTCCGAGAACAAATATATAAATAAGGAGTATTCGACTGTCGTATAGTAAAAGCAGGTGTTTAATATAAATTGTAAATAGTTGTGTGTACATAAAATTCGTGGAAATAAATTAGAGAGAGTTCGACTGTTTTTTTAAATAAATCTAAGAACCCGACTGTGGAAATAAAAAAATTACAATATTTTAATAAAATACCATATACTATGTTTCATGAATCTGGTACCACAAAATGTTTACATACAGATAAATCCCACATATTTCGAGAATGTTTGGGAGGTATTACATAAGACTCTGTGTAGAAATAACTGGGAGAAATCATGGCATCATGTATGTTTACTGACTTTTTTCTACACAAAATAATCCAATCCCACTTCAAATGTAATTACGTATTTTAAAAAAATGGTCATCCAATTCGTTCTGTGCTCACAAGAAAAAATGTTTGGTAATTTCTGTTAATTCTTAATAAAAAATAAAAGTTAAAGAAGTGTAACGGGGACATTTACAAGATTATCATTGTAACTTGTTACTTAGTCTTTTTACAGTATAAGCCTAAAAACCATCATACCTTCGAGCCTTGTATTTTTATGAGGAAACTTTTATTTTAGTTTATTTAGTAATCCAAAAGATTTATATTATTATTATTTATACTTGCTTTCATCTTTTGGATAGATATTCATCAACTTTGCAACATTCAAATTAAAATAGTCAACTATTTCCTGAGTCTAAATTGCAAGAATGTCAAATTCTACATTCTTTTCCTATCAATTTAATTTTGATTGCCTTTTTCATAATTTTTATTATTATAGTTTTCTGATATATGTTTTATCTTGACAGTATTTTGTTATAATTTAGCTTGCATTCATAACGTATGATTCAGTATATTTTTTAAACTTTTATAGCCATCAAATTAATTCTTCCGATACAATACAGCTGCAAATGTTTTTACGAATGGCTGGTCTTTGAAACCGGGTTCTTGAACTACTGGGATGTTTGTGACGTAAGCTAAAGTATTAATTAAACAGATATAATTGTTTTACTATATTTAAATCAAATGGTGAAGAGAATCCAAGTCATATTAATTGTCAATTTTTATATTTTATAGACGCTAGTAAAGTATCTTTGACAATAGGCATTTGCGCCATCTCGTGTTATATTTTTGGAACGCTCGTTCTGTCAAGGCCGTAATTTATGTTTGCAGTGTTATAGATTAAAAATTAGTTATTCCATAAACTGGAAAGAAAAGCATCAAACCGATGCAGTGTAGCTGATTTTGAATACAAAAATACAATTCTTCCATTTTTATGGATTTCTATATGAATGAGAGAGGAAAAAATGGATTATAGCAGTTCGCCGTCAAGGGCAATTAAATGAAATTTCTACGTTTTTAGTCATTACAAATACACAAAATTAATCACAATTGTTGTTCTGTTAACTAATATAAGATTCAATAACTCTTGTTATCAGAAAAGTTAAATCATGTAAATAATTTTCTTTCTAAAATAAATTTAAGGTTAGCATAATTCTTAATTTTATAATTATTATTTTCTTTTAAGAATAAAGAAAAAAACCAACTTTTTAATTACAGGAGGGATGAAAAGCCATGGCAACCAAGAACAAATTCAAGGATTTACTGTGCTCATTTTGTTGAAGGAGAAAAATCAAACAATGTAGATACATAGCAAAGTTTACAATCCATCTATATTTCCTGCAATATATCAATTTTTATACGCTTAAATGAATAACACTTATTCTCATTTTATTTTTTTTATGAGTGGTTCTTTATTATTAGCTTATACAAAAGCTATAAATAGTATATCATTAAGATTCATTTCTTTGTGAATTAACATGATTATTTGCATTTGTTAATGCTTCATTATCATTGTTCCAACTTCAGCATTTTTATCTTGATCCATTAAAACTTCATCTTTCAACCCACAAACCAGCATGAAGATTTTACTTACATATATATATATATATATATATATATATATATATATATATATATATATATATATATATATATATATATATATATATATATATATATGAACTAAGCTAGGCTCCGGGTGAGAACCGCGGAAGCCTCTCAGAACATTTCATATATATATATATATATATATATATATATATATATATATATATATATTATAATATAAATATATATATATGAAATGTTCTGAGAGGCTTCCGCGGTTCTCACCCGGAGCCTATATATATATAATATATATATATATATATATATATATATATGAAATATAAATATATATATGAAATGTTCTGAGAGGCTTCCGCGGTTCTCACCCGGAGCCTAGCTTAGTTCATATATATATATATATATATATATATATATATATATATATATATATATATATATGAACTAAGCTAGGTTCCGGGTGAGAACCGCGTCTGAATTTATTGAATACTCGACGTTTCAACTCCTGCTTTGGAGCCATTATCAAGAGACAAAAGTGAAAAAGAGTTTCAGAGTCTAGATCGAACTCGGGGCCTCAATCTGCCTACTCCCCAGGAGTCACTAGATAACTGAACTGATCTAGACTAGATCTAGACTCTGAAACTCTTTTTCACTTTTGTCTCTTGATAATGGCTCCAAAGCAGGAGTTGAAACGTCGAGTATTCAATAAATTCAGACGCGGTTCCCACCCGGAACCTAGCTTAGTTCATAATAATGACCGCGGAAGCCTCTCAGAACATATATATATATATATATATATATATATATATAATGTAAGAAATATAGTTGGATAGTAACTTTTGTTATGTGCATTGTTTACTTTTCTCTCCAACATTATCACCACTGTAAATTATTAAATTTGTTTCTCGTTGGATTGCCCCACTATACTGTAATAAAAAAATTTGTTGATTAAATGATTAATTATATGCATTCATTAATGACTAAAAAGGTGAAAATCAAATTTATTTACCCATGATGTCGAACTGCTGCAATCCATTTTTTCTTCATCTCTAATTAATATTGAAATCCAGGAAAGTGGTATAATGATAATTTTGGGTTTTTTCTTGATGTATTTTCACAATCAACTACACTCAACTTTCGGTTTGATGTTATTCTTTCCATTTTATGGAATAAGTAATCCTTATTGTAATACACAACAAACGTAAATTACCACTTTGACACAACCAGAGTTCCAAGAATAAAACACGAGATGGCGCAAAGTTCTCGTGTCAAAGATACTTTACTAGTGTATAAGATATAATATTTTTTAACCTGCTCATGTCCTACCTACTTCCACTGGTCAAAAATATACTATTTTACCAACAGAATTTATCAAATTCTATGAAATTTGTCACTTCATGTTTGTATAATTTGAAATTTTACTGATTGGATATGATATAATAATGCCAAATTTAATATTCGTAAAAATCTTTAATTACATAAGTAAAACTGAAATGGTTTAACATTGCTCACAAATTTCGTACAAATCTTCCATTAAACTTCTGATTCTCGTAGAAAATGTTTCACAATTCCAAGCAGCATCGTGCACCTCCCTTCGATCTTCCAAATAAAATTTATCTGCTACTTCTACGTTACTTCTTATCAGCTCTAACATATCTTTAGGGCAGAGCAGAACTTGGAGGTAAATCAATGACATAACAATAGCAGTTGACTTAAACGAAGCAATGCTTTCAAAAAATGTTTCTTTTGTGTAAAATTCATTTATATCAACATGGTATATAATCAAATTTTCTTTAAGACTTTGATAATAAATGTTAATTATATTGTCCATATGTGTCATTCGAAACCCTTTGTCTGAATTTGCATAGATAAGAAAAATCAAATCCAGAGCCGGTGGGCAATATCTGATCATTTGATAATCTACAAAAACGCAGTCTGTTAGATTATTTAACAGTAGGTTACTCCCCCATAAATCACGGTGACATATAACATTGTAAAATACTGTTGACCTTTCAAGATATTCATATGCTTTGTCAACTTCAATGGATGCTCTTCTTTTAAATTCTTCAACTGGCATGTTTTTGCAAATGTCAGGTAATTTCTATATGAAATATTCAGTAATAAGTTCTGCACCAAAATCGGTAATCCTGCAGTCAGGATTCCCCTTTTCGAAATTAATTTCATCTAAATATTCTTTAAATATGTCACCAACCCGAGATTGGACGCCACGTTCTTTAGAGAACTTTTTATCTAATAATATTGAACAAGCGTGGAATGTACTTAATTTCTTTACAATTGCATTCATCCACTCATATTGTACAGGTACCCTCAAATCGGAGGTGGTAAAACCAAACAAATTCAAGTCTTCCAAAACAATAACATCGTTCGTTCTGATAAAATAACAATTTGGAGCAAAGGTTGACAATTTTTCAAGTCCGTAATTCTTCAGCAGTGGTATAAACGTCTTATACATAAACTCCTCTTTTTTGAAAGCTTTAACAGACATTGCCCTCCAGGTAGTACCTTTAGATAAAATGAATTTTGCAAAAAAGTATAATATTTTAGTTTCTTTGTTCTGTTTTATAGTGATTTTGAGATTGAAGTGTTCACCAACAAAACCCATACTCTCTGCCATAGGATCCAGTTCAAAACTAATAAGTTCAAAATCAGTATTACCAATTTGATTAAAAACAGTTTGATAACAATCTTCTCTTGAAAAACGTGCACAAGCGATGCATTCAAAAGCTTGTAAAGCAAGAAGTCTTGATGAAGTTGCTTGTTGTTGAACATTATTTACAACTGCGTTTATTTTAATGTGCGGTAAAAAATATTTAGTAAGTGTTGCAATCTGCTCTTTAGTTACATATGGAATGACCATTGAAACTTTTTCATAGTACAAATCAAGGACAGAATGAAAGTGGCATTTACTCTCCATGTGAACTATTTTATGATACACATTGTTGAGAAAATCATAAACTAATAATTCTAAATAATCTGAAGACATCGTGTTGAATTTGTTTTCTACGTCTGTGATTATTTGAGCAATTCTTACCTTAATAAAGGTGTCTTGTAATTTACTACCATATCTTGTGTTGATGCCAATAAATAAATTTAATAAGTTTTCATTTAATTCCAATCTAGGATGTCCTAACATATTTTTAACACTTTTATCCATTATGAACTTAATGTGCAAATCAGCAATATTTTGTGTAAGAACTTCCAACATGTTTAATTCCATTTAGGAGACTATAAAACAGTATGAAAGAAATGGTTGTATTATACTCGTTCACTGAAGTAGGTATTGTAGATATGGTTTATTTTGACAAACATTAATGACTACAAAAACAAAGTTATCTGCCATGATATGATATCTAAATTGGCCTCCAAAAATCTTTTATTATAATAACTATTATGTTCTAAGATTACAGTATATACCGGGTGTCTTCTAAAATATGTCGGAATGACACTATTTTAAAACGGTAGGAGGTTCAAACTCCATTAAAATAAAGTACAGTTTTGGAAAAAAACAGGTACCTCTTACTATCTTCAGGCATACAGGGACACCCTGCTATTTTTTTAATAATAGGACTTCAACAAACCTATTCAATCGACACCATAGTACCGATACACAACATCTTGTGTCAAAGGCTAAAGTTTGGGTCACGTAAAGACAGTTACATATTAAAGTGACCAAATGTATCAATTAACCGTATTTTCAGAAATACAATTACAACCCGTACTAAAACTAATAATTAAAAATATCAGTCCGCTATTTCTAATTTCTGTACCTTTTATACATATTTTATAACAATTTCGTAACATATATGCAGGCATCTATTACTGTTTGTTTAATTTATCCCACATCTATGTAATGTATATAATGTGACTTTGTCTTGTCTGTTGTCAAATAAAAAAGTCAATATTAAAACATCGTTTTAGAAATTTTTAAAATTCTATCATTTATTACTTTTATTCCTACTCTCAACTTTGTTATTACCTCATTCATCATAAACAAAGAGTCCTTAGATGACGTTAACACAGCTCAGACTTCACTCCGCCTTCTATTGTTTTAATTCTGTGCAACTTGGCAGTTCAAACAACTGTCGGTACCAATAGAGAAGTATGCGGTTTACATACAAGTTGGAATGATGCAGATATATCGTATGTAGCAATGATCTGGGAGACAGCATTGCCAAACAACGAAATTATTGACTTACCTCAATAAGATTTGCAGTGATACTGGTTTTGAAACATACCATACATTAGCACCTGCAAGGCTAATACTTCTAATACTTGTAAGTCTGAACTAAACCTCGAACCGACTTTTGTCGACCTTTACTCAAGTCTGTACAAATGTCTGTTAAACTGGAGGTTCACACCGCGATCACCACAGAGACAGGAAACCGGTACAAATATCTCGGTCTCTTCTGCATGTACTGCGGGTCAAGACCGAGAGTCAGCCGTGTTATGCTGTTTCATTAAATACTGTATAGAACGCCACATAGTGTTATTATTGGAGGAAGAAGAAGAAGATTATAATTTGTTGCTACAGTATTATTACAAATCTAAAAAAAAGATGTGTCGGCAATCTTGTATGATGACCTACAATTCTCATTTTACCTGTATTCATACTTGATTCCATTTGTACAAATATTATCCGTTAAATTTTCGTCTCTGTAGAAGTATAGTAGTACATTGTATATCGTTCGGCTATTCACAATCTTCGGCAGAAAAAAGCAGTAGTTTTTTTTATAAAAACACACATGCTTTTCGAGCGCCACAGAGACACTACTGTCTCTTTGTCTTCGGTCTCGCGCCTCACGGTCTCTGGTCTGTGTCTCTGGTCTCCGGTCGCGGTGTAAACCGCGACACTATGAGTCAAATAGCATTTTTTTTAAAGGATCAAATTTTAAAAAGGTTCTAAATAATTTTGCCTTAATTTACATAACCTAAGGTTCAATTAAAAAAAATTGTTGTGATATCTCTATTTTTGCTCAAGATATTAGATTTCCGTTAAAAAAAATTCCATTTGACCAATAGTGCGCCATATTTAAACGCACAGTTGCAGGGTGACTTCAACCAGTTCAACCGGAGCTAGCCTAAGCATATGAGCCTAATCTATTGTTTAGTCACGATACACATATAACGGTAAGCCAGCGCGCACGAGTATTGCTATCTCTCTCTGGCATGTGACTTCACTTGGAAATGAAAATTTCCAATCACTATATGGGCTTATATACAGAGAATTGATTGATTTATTGTTTACAGATGTTTATCGATTCACTCATCAAAATCATCAAAGAATTAAATAGGACCTAACACTATTTTCTAATGACGACGTTTCGGTAGAGTCACATCTGCCCTCTTCAGGTCGGTTCGCATAATTGTCGCAGCCTTCTGTATTCGAGTAACCGACCTGAAAAGGGAGATGTGACTCTGCCGAAAAGTCGTCATTTTACCATTGATCCCGGCAGGGATCAGTTATCAACTACGCGGTTGGATTCCCGGAAACCACCGAACACACATACACAAACACACACACACACACACACACACACACACACACACACACACACACACACACACACACACACACACACACACACACACACACACACACACACACACACACCCTGGGTGGTTGCTGGTCCACCACCGGGCGCCTCCCCAGGTGGCGGATAGGGGACGCTCTCCAGCAATGGGGAGTACTGAGGACTTCCTCAGGGCGGACCAAAATCAGATAGGGGAAGGAACCCCGATAATAAACCATTCATGGATATGGGTGATAAGGTCAACTTAATACCCCAGGTGGGTACCTCTGCAGAGGATAATCCCACCACCGGTTCCGATCGAGTGAAAGCCTCGGTGGCCGGTGCACGCTCCACGGATTCTGGGGGGAGCGAATTATCACTGGTTCCGTCACATGGTGACAAGAAGAATAAGAACACTGCTAATGGTACAACATCGACCATTAAAACTAGAGCTGGCAGCAAGACACTATTCAGCCAAGTCCTCCAAAAGGCGGATAGTGCAGTTGACGCCTCCCAAAGGGCCACAACTGAGAGTGGCGCTCCAAACAAATTAGGAGCAAAGATCGATGAGCTCTTGAAGTTCATTGGGCCTAGGCACAATGTACATCATGAGATCAAGAAACTGGCACACGCCATTAAGTCAGAATATGACAAATATCAGACGTCAACGACGCGGCCACCTCCTGTAGCGAAACCTGCTACAACACAGACATCGCCAGTAAAGGTGTCAAACACTCAGACACAAGGTGAAAAGCAAAAGGAGGTCCCAAAAGCGGCTGCCTCAAAAGCAGCCAACTCAAAACCGACTGCATCAACACCGGCGGCCCCAAAGCAGGCGGCTTCAATAAAAGTAGCCTCAGTAGCAAGGACCTCGCCACCGAAGGCCTCGCCTTCAGTAGCCCCATCAAGTAAGGCACCACTAGTTAAAACTCTTAAACCGGTGCTACCTAGCAAGCTAAAGCCGGTAAAGAAGGTTGCCAGAACATCGGGCAAACCACCCAGGCAACAACAAGTAGGGTGGTCAATTCAGAAGCGGAGAGAAACAATGTATTAAAACCCAAGTTTAAACCGCAGACCAAAAAACAACCTTCAAACCTGTCGACTGACTGGCAAGTGGTAAAGAGGAAAAAGGCCCCGAGGACCAATAAGCAAAAACCAGCCCAACATTGTACGCTGCTTATAAAGAAAGGCGAGAAGAGCTCCCATGCAGATATCTTGCGAGGTATCAAGAATGATCCCACCTTGCAGGATATAGGCAAAAAAGTCAATAAGATCCGACGAACAGCTAAGGGAGATCTACTTTTGTTATTCGCCAAGGCAGACGCTCAGGAGATGGAGCGCTATTGTAACGCCATCAAGAATAAGCTCCCAAGCGGGGCCACTGTACAATCTCGAATACCCCAAATCGAGATTGAAATTAAAGACCTGGACGAGATCAGTACCAAGGAAGAGGTAGTAAACCTGCTCAAAGATAATATCGACGGCCTGGCAGAGATCACTGAGGAGGCAGTGAAATCACTTCGACGGGCATATAGATCAACACAAACGGCAGTTGTTTGTCTCCCAGAGGTCCAGGCCAAGAAAGCCATCGCACTTGGAAAGCTGAAACTTGCGTGGGGCACAGTACGTGTTCGCGAGAGGATCAGCCTTCGACGGTGCTTCAAATGCTGGCACTTTGGGCACAACGCCCAGGCGTGCAGAGGCAAAACTGACCGAAGCAGTTGTTGTCACAGATGCGGAGGCGCTGGTCACAATGCCTCGGCTTGTCAACAACCTGCCAAGTGCTTACTCTGCAAAGAGAAAGATAGTAGGTCAGACTGCCGGCACGTTGCGGGTAGTTGGAAATGTCCGATCTACCAACAGGCGATGAGAGCAGCACAAGCCCGTAAATGAAAGTACTGCAACTCAACCTCAACCATTGCGAAGCAGCCCAAGACCTACTGGTACAGCGGGTGCGGGAATTGGATTGCGACGTAGCCATAATCTGCGAGCAGTACAAAAACTTCGACACCCTGTCCTGGGTAAATGACACAACGGACAGAGCAGCGATATGGGCTTGCGGTAAACTTCCGTTCCAACAACTCCCAAATACCCCCGAACCATGGCTTGTGAGAGCCAAAGTGGGAGGGGTCCACTTCTATAGCTACTATGCACCTCCTAGTGCACAGCTCGAGGAGTTCGAGTTATTCTTGGACACCTTGGCGGAGGATGTACGGAAGCGTGAATCGGTCGCGCCATCGCAGGAGATTTCAACGCCTGGGCAATTGACTGGGGATGTCGGGAAACGAGCGCGAGAGGACGAGCTCTCCTTGAGACCATGTCTTCGCTCAACCTGGTACTCCTCAACACAGGAGCCGTAAGCACATATCGCAAAGGCACAGCCAGCTCCATTATCGACGTAACATTCGTTAGCAGCAACCTAATTAAAGGGGGCTGTGAGTGGCGGGTCGATGAGGAGTTTACTAATAGCGACCACCAAGCTATTATTTGGGAAATCAACACCACTCCCAAACGAAGATTGTGTGTCAGTCGTGCGAGGTCACAGCCAGTCGGCTGGAACAAAAAAGCTTTCGATGCTGATTCATTCGCCTTGGTTATGGAGCAGGAACCATTGTCAATAGCAACAAGCGCAGAAGCCACTGCCAAAGAGGTAATGACAAGCGTTGTCAAGTCCTGCGATGCTTCCATGCCAAGGAGACGGCAGAACAACAGCCGCCCACCAGTTTACTGGTGGAACGACACGATCTCACAACACCGACGAGAGTGTCTCAAAGCACGAAGGCTGCATCAACGAGCACGGAGACGCGACAGGGTCACAACAGAAGAACTAAGGCTCGACTATGAGATCAAAAGACAAGAACTACGAAGAGCCATTCTCTCAAGCAAGAGATCCTACTGGAAGGAGTTGTGTGACGAAGTTAATCAAGATCCATGGGGAAAACCGTATAAAATCGTGATGCATAAAATTAAGGCCCCTCCCATGACATCAACGAACTGCCCCGAATCATTGCACCGCATTGTCACTCACTTGTTTCCTGCAAAGCCTGAGCTACCCGCTAATCCTTCGTGGCAGGTGAGGGACGAAGATATACCATCAGTGACTATGAGTGAGCTGATGGGCGCGTGCAACCGGCTCCAAAACGGTAAGGCTCCCGGTCCAGATGGCATACCTAACATCGCGCTAAAATGCGCCATAGCCAATAGGCCTGACATGTTTCTACACATGTATGAGACCTGCCTAAAGCAGGGGGTTTTCCCGACTAAGTGGAAAAAGCAGAGGCTTGTGCTCCTCCCTAAAGGGGGAAAGAAACCTCCCGACGAACCGTCATCATATCGTCCCCTCTGTATGTTGGACTCTACGGGAAAACTCCTTGAAAGAATAATAGCAGATAGGCTGGAGCCCTACGTTGAGCCAAAACTTTCCACCAACCAATTCGGGTTCAGAAAGGGGAGATCAACCATCGATGCCGTGACACTCGTTACCAACATCGCCAGAGAGGCTATCTCGGGAAAGAGATGGAGAAGAGGTGGAAAAAAGTACTGTCTAATAGCCACCCTGGATATCAAGAATGCCTTTAACTCGGCCCGCTGGGACCGCATTTTGGAGGCTCTTGCCAGGATGGAAGTTCCGCAGTACTTGCGCAGAATGGTTTCATCCTATTTCAAGGACCGCATCTTGTTGTACCAAACTGAAAATGGGCAAGTAGACTATAAGATCACAGGAGGTGTACCTCAGGGCTCTGTTCTTGGCCCCCTCTTATGGAACGTAATGTACAACGACCTGCTCCTGCTCGGTCTGCCTGAGGGCGTCAGGCTAGTGGCATTCGCCGATGATGTGGCATTGATCATAGTGCGCAAGCACAAAGAGGAGATACAAACAACCTTCTCATTCGCTATAGCCACAATTCAGCATTGGATGCTCGCAGCGGACTTGAGTTTAGCAGAACAAAAGACCGAAACACTTCTTGTTAGCAGTCGAAAGGCAAGGGAAACCATCACCCTCAAAATAGGCGACTCCTACATACAGTCGCAGCCCTTCATCAGCTATTTGGGGGTGCTCCTGGACACACGGCTCAACTTCAAAGAGCACATAATCGCGGCCAGCAAGAAAGCAGCTGGGGTACAGGGGGCATTATCTAGAATAATGCCGAATGTCGGAGGCCCTAGACAGATAAGAAGACAGCTACTGGCAACAGTAACTACTTCTGTTTTGTTGTACGGGGCACCGGTATGGGAGAAATCGCTCGAGCTACCATCGTACCGCCGGAAAATGAAATCAGTCCAGCGGCTCTCAGCGATTCGAGTGGCATCATCCTACCGCACTGTGTCTTACGAGGCGGTGAGTGTGATTGCCTCTACCCTACCAATCGACATCCTGGCTGCAGAAAGGGGACGGCTTTATCGCAGAAAGTTAGAGAAAGACCAACCGACAGGAAACAGCGATGAAAGAGCCATGAGTCTAGGGCAATGGCAGGAGAGGTGGGACAACTCTACTAAAGGAAGGTGGACATATCGATTGATACCTAACATCAGTCGTTGGGTCAACCGCCAGCATGGGGAGGTTGGGTTCTACATCACTCAACTCCTGACTGGACATGGATGCTTTCGAGCATACCTGTACAGGTTCAGGAGGGCAAACTCCCCAAACTGCCCACACTGTACGGACGTGATAGAGGACGCGGAACACGTGTTCTTCTCCTGCCCCCGGTTTCAGGATCAACGTGCTGAAGTGGAGAGGATTCTGGAGACTAATATCGTCCCAGAACAATTAGTAGAAGCCATGCTGAAGGGCCCCCAAGCCTGGAACTTGGTATCAGATTACGCGGAGACTATCCTCAAAGAACTCCGCGATACCTTCGAGGAGTAGGCTTTAGAGGCTTTCAATGTAAGAGCAGTTAACATCTGCAATGAACCACCCTTGCGAAGTAGTATTGAATAAGAGTGCCGCAGGGGACCATGGTTGTAGGAGAAAGAGGTTAGGGTTTTAGCGGGTATACGGTATACTGGTTTCAATGCAACGATCCACTCTTGCTTTGAAGTCATTGTATCGGGAGTCCCGCACGACGGCCAGCACGTGCTAGCTAAGTACGGAATGTATTTCCCCCTCTTCGGATAAAAAAAAAAAAAAAAAAAAAAAAAAAAAAAAAAAAAAAACACACACACACACACACACATATATATATATATATATATATTATATATATATATATATATATATATATATATATATATATATATGTTCTGAGAGGCTTCCGCGGTCATATTTATGAACTAAGCTAGGTTCCGTTTTGACTCCTGCTTTGGAGCCATTATCAAGAGACAAAAGTGAAAAAGAGTTTCAGAGTCTAGATCGAACTCGTGGCCTCAATCTGCCTACTCCCCAAGAGTCACTAGGTAACTGAACTGAATTTGAGTCTGCTCTGCTTCTTTTATTTATAGTTAGCGCTGGGTTAGAAGAAGATGTCACGTGATGAATCACAACACAGCCTCTTGGGAGTAGGCAGATTGAGGCCCCGAGTTCGATCTAGACTCTGAAACTCTTTTTCACTTTTGTCTCTTGATAATGGCTCCAAAGCAGGAGTCGAAACGTCGAGTATTCAATAAATTCAGACGCGGTTCTCACCCGGAACCTAGCTTAGTTCATATATATATATATATATATATATATATATATATATATATATATATATATATATATATACATTTTTTCATGAATTGGTTTACACAGATTTTTTGGCAATTTGTTTTTTCGTGAAAAATATTTGTACTTTTTGCTAAATATTATTATACATTTTGTGAAATTCTTATTACAGGATCAAAAATGCCCCTTTAGTCTTTAAATTATCGTTCTTTAATGTAGCAACACCACAACAGTTCCCTTTGAATTTAATAGAAATTAAATCAAAGTTTTTCAATTAAATTAACAGACAAATGTTGGGACCGATTATACTTTAAATAAACAGCTAAATTTATCAGTAGTGACACAAAAACGAATGAAAACTATTTCTTCACAAGACATCTATAAATGTACAATGAAATTATGTTCTACAACTTGCAAAAAAACGCTCAAAATTATTTAAATTAAATGTAATAGTAAATTTTTATTTAATTCTATAATTTGCCCCCCAAAATTAATATTAATGGTTTCTCCTTATTTTTCCTGTAAAGTTCGGGCAACGTTCTATATTTTTAATTTTTTTCAAAATTTTAGGCTCAGTAGTTTCGGAGATCGGGGGGGACGGTCGATTTTTTTTTGTTTTTCCCCCCAGAAGTACCCCTAAAATCAGAATTTTTTCTTTTACGATATGTACTCCTGATCGGGTCACCAAACTATACATTGATACCAAATTTCAAACTCTTCCGTCCAGTAGTTTAGGAGAAAATTGCTGTGATGTGACAGAAGCAGAAATATTATAAGGGTATCCGTATATTGTATATACGGAACCCTAAAAAGAGGGATCTTCGAGAAGATTCTTGAATACTTATTAATTCCAATTATCTGTCTTCAGTTCATGACACTCAAATCTATGATTCTAAGTTTTTGGTGACATTGGATGTGATTGGTTTGCTTACAACACGTCAAATCGTCAATCGTACTGAAACAAAACAATAGATTGTTGCATTGACAAAAGAAATGAAAAGTGAATAGCGCGCGATAATTTCCCTACTCGGTTCTAAGCCTGTACCTAAACGTATTTATTATTTATGGGAATCTCCGAAAATGCTTTTCTTTTTCAAGCATAGACAATGTGTGGGTTGCCAGTTGCCATATGTGTAAAAAAGTAAATAACTATTGCTGACATAATCACCATCTAGACCCCCTACTCACCATGTCATCAAAAATAAGCAAAGCGAAGACCCCTGCCACCCTATAGTGCTTACATAACACTTGAACAGCTCCATGCCCAATTTAATCTGTAATTTTTTGACAGCCGGTGAAAATGTTTTGGTATTTCACCACCCTGGGCAATCTCCTCCTTAGGACAATACATACCTGGTAAATGAAATTTCTTAATACTTGTAACTGTGTCATGGATAGTTTGTTTATAGTCATATTGATTTGTCCTAGCATCTTGCTAATTTATTGTTCATTGGTTGTAGATACACAAGCCTTAATAAAGACTACTATTAGTTTTTGAAATAGTTTGAGGCATTATTTAATAAATCTTATAACAAACTAAAGAAAATGTTTTGAGCATCATTGAGTTAGATGCCTAGTCGTTTATTCATGATGATATAGCTGTTCTCACAGTTTAGTCACCCTGATTTGCTTAGGAAGAAATAAGCCCATTTAGCTTGAAATAAAAAATATGTTCTAAGATCAGATATTTTGGAAACCAAATATGTAAACAAGTATTTTATTAATTTTAAAGTTTTATTTTTTTATTTCAATGAATGAAGAAAAAAATTTCAATCAAGGTAAGAGAACCGTATTGTTTAGTGAGACCCCGAACTTGACACTAACGTAGCTGCCTATATAGTCTTATTATTGATTGTAACTATTAGTAAAATTATAGGTATTGTTAATTAATTTTGCGGGTACTGTGTAATACTTTTCAATGTCAATGTGTCAGGTTTTTATGTCAATTAATAACATATTTAAAATTGTCGAAATTTCGACGTTTATGATTGTCACCCTGAATACCTACAACCAGGGGGTGGTAAGGCAATGTTGGTCCAGGTGTCGGTGAACTGTAAACGTAGACCCCTTCAGAACTCCTTCAAGTACTACTTTTTGACAGTTAATCGAATATATCCAGGTGACACAATGTGATCTTCTTTATCGGCCCTTAGTACATGTAAATGTGATTTTTGTTTTTTGTCATTGTCTTTGTTTGAGAAAGTTGAAGCTATTAATTATTTTTTCTCTAATTTGTGGTAGAATTTTATATCGAATCCCATTCTTGCAGTATTCATACATTATTTTAAGGTACTGTATATAGCCAGAAGCTACAAACTAAATAGTATTTAAAGCATAATTTAATAATCAGTTTTTTCTGTATTATTTTACAACCAACAAATGTGTCAGAAAATATGGCTTCAAAGAATAAACAACGAAAAACTTTACATGCCAGGTATGTTTATCTTTTTCTGATACTGTTACTTGTATTTATTTCATTTATCGTTTAATTTCAGGTTATGAGAGGAGTTCAGGAGAAAATTTATATACTCTATACGAAAACAACAAACCACTGATTAATATCCCCATATGATGACAGGTAAACCAATGAAAACAACCAAGCTATTGTGAAAGAGATACATGCTATTTTTTTAAGAAGCTGCTGATAATTAGAAATATAATATAAATATCCCAAATCAAGGAAGTTGCAACCCTGAAGTGTCTGAACTGAATTATAGATGTATGGCAGTAGTGTCAACTGACGATGATCATTTGTATTGCATTAAGATGAAACCTGCAGCTGAGTCACAAAACAAAGTACACATGGGTAAGCAAATTTTAGTGCTTGTTGAATAATTCATAATATCTTGTATTTTTATCTTTTGTAAATAAATAAATTTAATTTCAATATTGAGTTTCATTTATTCTGATGCTACATTGTCTTCTAAATGTTATTTGTGGCATATTCTTGATTATTTTTATGTGTTCTTTGGAAATAACACCACAATAGAAACAAAAATCTGTATATTCAAGGAAAATTTGGTTTTTCCTTGAATATACAGATTTTTGTTTCGATTGTGGTGTTATTTTCCAAGAACACATGAAAATAATTCGATTGTACAGCCCCCTGTTGATGAGATTTGGGACCAGAAACGACAGGACTTCTGAAGATGCTTATTATGCATATTCTAACCTCTCATGGGACAAAATGTGAACACATTTTATAACATTGAGTTGCCCATCTATCTTTATTGTATGATCTGTGCCTACAACAACACAATTCAGTTACTGACACTGAACATTCTCCTTTCCTTTCTTCTATTATTCGTCGACTATTTAGACTATCTGGTAATTTTGATTTGCTGATATTCAATATCCGTTTTCCTGAAATTGGTGCTACCGCTTTCAAAATGCTTTGATAAGTTAACGAAGCATCAATGCTAGTGACGCGTTTAGCAGCTATGACTTTTACTATGATTTGGTAGCAATACTTAAAGAAAAAAGCAACATCACCTACTAATTACTTTTTCTTCCACTAAAACACAAACTTGCTCAAAGAGAGTTCGATGGTTTTCTCGACGATTATGACACTTTGAGAATTAAGGAACTTGATGAGATCGTCTTGTCACTAAATTCATTTAGCAAATATAGTGATAATTTAATCTTTCATTAATTTAATTGTATCAATTTATTCAATACTTGATTATAGTTTTTTGTAACATCTCCTGTATAAGAATACAACACAAAAGCACCTCATGACGTTGGTATCATCACGATCGTGTTAATGCCGTAAAGTTATGCCATGTTATGCAACAATTTATAAACCATTTTAGTTTTTGAACTATGATTCTCTAGGGTAAATTTGAAATTTGCCAAAATTACAGGGAGAAATTTCTTTACTTTTTCTTAGTGCAGACACATGTTAATGCCCAGAAAATCCTCCATTTTTTTCGCAGGATGTTCTTATTTCAAGCGAGGTCAGCGGAGCAAATATGAAGTTGCACGATGAGAAAAGAAACGTATCACCAACAAAAATACCTTTCTTAAGGGTGCCATATCTATACAACCCCAAGTACGAATTAATTGAAATTTTCAGATAGGTCTCTGTTCGAAATCCAGTATTAATACATTACAATTTTTTTCGAAAACAACTGACGTCAAATGAATCAACAAAAACCGTTACTAATACCCCATACAATCAATATTATTTAATGACTCAATATTCCCTAAAACAATGCAGTTTAAATCATCAAAATTGCCTAAGCCGTTTTTGAGGAATTGCTGAGCATGCATAAATAAAGATAGAAAATTTTTGTTTTTAATCTGCGTTGAACATTTTTTGACATTTTATTTGAAAAAATAGCTTTTGCACCACTTGCTAAAAATAAAAATGTCTCCGAAAATATAATTATGCAATAGATTAATGTAGTTTAACATTTTTGATTAAATCAATGCCATATTGTAGCCCTATCAATTTTCACAAACTCAATCATGTTAAACTATATTTTTACAGCTTCATATCGTTACAAAGAAAACCCAAAAATTTATTGTCTCTCTGTTAAAATTCTTTTTGTCAGAAGTGGGTAGAGGAATCAAAGTTGCACTAATACCAGTTACTAAAAAATCCAACGCAAAAGACAAAGCAGAATTTTAGGTTTGGCTGAAATTGTATTATGTTTATCCTCTAGTTGTGCTGTTCAAAAGTGTCAGCTCCACAAATACACCATTGGTTATATAAATGTATTTTTATAACATTTAACTTGGTTCATGTAGACTATTGTACTGCGGTTGTTGAAAGATTTACGCAACTAATATAAATTCTAGAATTTTCATTAGATTCAACCCATAATCTGCCTATTCAGAACTGAAATACTCGTACATGGCTATTGCACAATTTGCCATATTTTCTTCTCTAAGTACAGGTGACATAATTCATATTTGAATTATTTTTCTAAACTGATTAAATGAAAAGGAAGACCTCATACGTAGACAGCCATCGTGTAAGAATTTACCTAAGTGGGCTTCCTTATTGATTGGGATACATTGTGTTTCCTGGTCCATTATATTAAAAACAGTCTTTCTTCAGTTTAAGCCTATTTTATTTTAAGCACCTAGATAAAAACTATTCGCGATTTAATGTCAAACTCATTGAGCAATTAATACAACCAGTATGTGATCTACCACTTACTTTATATCTTCCTCTTGTCTTCGAAATTGCTAACTTACTAATATATGTATTAAAAGATGTTATATAGCTATCTTTGAGCAGTGTAAATATCCTTTTTTGTTGATTTTTTTACATAGAAGACCTGTGAAAATTAGTTTATTTATATATAAATCCTCAAATCACAACTAATTGAATAGAAAATTTCTAATCTAATTTCATTACTACTATAACAAAGTCAGTTGATAGAAAACAAATTATGGAGAAGTTATAATTATGTCCTATTAGCTGGCCTGCCCCGGCTTCGCCCTATGTAGACAAATTGTTGTTTTATTTTAATGTAAATATTGGTAAAAAGGTTGAAGTAATTCCTAGAACTCGATCACAACGCCACCTACCCGGTCCAATTGTAAACCTAAGCCATTCCAAGGAAGTAGTCAAACTCACAAACAATTTAAACAAAGTGGCCCCAACTTTTAGGTGTTTAAAAAAACTCCTATAAACCGTTAAATTTTATAGAGATTCTTAAAACCCAATCGCAGCACCATCTACCCGTAAATATAAACCATTCCAAGGGCCCACTCACACTTCCAAAAAGTTTCATAAAAATCGACCCAATCTTTAAAAGTTAAAGAAAAATATTCGCGAAGGCTAAATATTCGTTAAGTTTTCAGAAAATTTCCAATCTGCCCAATTTTCTTGGTTTTTCTTTACATACGAACATTCTACGAAGTTTCATAAAAATCGGTAAAATCGTTCTCAAGTTACAGCCTAACCAATTGAAATACAGATTAAGTTTTCTCTAATTCATTAAAATCCCACTGAATAAATGTTAAAAAACAATATGATTTTTTTATATATTGACGTACTAAAACTACAGTTCAAATACACAAAATATATAAAATACTTCCATTGCAGATATTCTGGACATGTAATATTCGTCAGGATAATAATGTGAGTTTCTTATATATGCTGAGAGTGTAAAACTTCAAATCTACAATGACGTTATGAGGTTTGCTAACCATGAAGTTTTTGAATGTCCAACCTTGGCGAAACCTCTTTTCAAAGCTATCACTTTTTGCCAATCTTTTGACACATCATTTTATTAAATCACATTATTTTTTACAGAGTAATGACCTAGAAACTGTAAACTGTAAAATAATTGCCAATTTCTCGGATTCATGGTCAGAGACCCTAAAAACCACCCTTAACCAATTTTGGTTTAATTTGCAGTTATTTTCAAAAAATTAATTTTTTACGGTTAGGTCATTCCGCTGTAAAAAATAATCTGAATAAAAAAAAATGTGTAAAAAGATTGGTAAAAAAGAGACCTCTAAAAAGAGGTTTCACATGATACCCATTTGTATTTAAACTTTTAGAAGTGATATTCACCCCCGCTTAGGGGTTGAAACTACAGGGTGACCGATACGTGTAAAATGTGTCCCCCTTAAATGTTAATTGACGATTTTTTTTTCTTTTTCTTTTAAAGATATTGTAGAAGTTTTTTGGGTGGCTAATTTTGAACTGCGAGCCCTGTATAATGTTTTTGAGCAAAAAATGTACATATTCCCGGGAAGAAACATGACAAAGCAGTTTCTTCCTATCCGGGTAAAATTCGTGATGTTATTTAGGTGTTTACTCGGAGCATACAGACAAATAGAAATAACAAAAACATTTATTTTGTTTATATGTATTAGATATATATGCCAAAAAATATGCGGTCAGAGAAAGAAAAGCTCCAAGCATTGGAACAAATTTCAGTTGGAAAAACATCCCAATTGTATGAAATACCTTTGGAATAACTCCGTTAGATCCACTCGAACTATCAAAAAATACATGTTCCGTTTTGCATCAATGCTAAAACACATAGAACTAAATATTAAACAGTTATAATGGTTTTCACTGTCCTTTAAATTGAGTTCGAAATTGAGAATATATTTTGCTGACTTTCGTTCACTGTAGGTCATCTAGTAGCTAGTAACTTTTAAAAAATTTAGAATACAATTTGTTAGGCGGTCTTCTATATCGTCTGGTCAAAAATACTGCTGCTAATTTTTTACAGATTAATGAGAAATCACACCCAAAAGACATAGAGTCTGGATATGACTTCGTTTTCAAAGACTTATTGTTTTGATTTAAACAAATTTAATAAAAAACAATTTTAAAAGGTATTCTGTAGGAAAAGTAAACTAAAAATTTCATTAGTAAAAGTTAAAATAGAAGTAAATAATCAATACAAAACTTGGTTGCTATAATCTGAAATTACTATTGATTGCAGTGTTTGGGAAAAATCCAAAAATACCACATTTATGAGTTATAAAATTCTTTATTACACAAGCAGAACTAGAACCGACTATTGCTGCTCACAAATTTCGTATAAATCTTCCATTAATCCTCTCATTCTTGAATTAAATGTTTCACAATTCCAAGCTGCATCATGTACCTCCCTCCGATCTTCCAAATAAAACTTGTCTGCTACTTCTAGGTTACTTTTTATCCGATCTAAAATATCTTTAGGACAAAGCACAAGCTGAAGATAAGTCAATGAGAGCACTATAGAAGTGGGCCTGAACCAGCGAATACTTTCTAGAAATTTTTGTTTGGTATAAAATTCATTTATATCAACATCGTACATATTCAAATTTTCTTTAAGATATTCATAATAAATGTTGACTATAGTATCCATATGTTTAAGTCGAAAGTTCTTGTCTGCATTTGTATACATTAGAAATACCAAATCCAGAGCCGGTGGGCAATATCTGATCATTTGGTAATCTACAAAAACACAATCGTTAAAATTGTTTAACAGAAGGTTGTTTCCCCATAAATCACGGTGACATATAACATTGTAAAATGCTTTTGATCTTCCAAGGTTTTCATACATTTTCTCAACTTCGATGACTGCTTTCCTTTTAAATTCTTCAACAGGCATATTTTTGCATATATCAGGTAATTTTATTACAAAATATTCGCTAATAAGTTCTCCACCAAAAGTCGTTGTCCTACAGTCAGGATTCCCCTTGTCAAAATTAATTTCATCTAAATATTCTTTAAATATGTCACCCACATGAGACTGGACACCACGTTCTTCAGAGAACTTTTTGTCTAATAACATTGAGCAAGCGTGGAGTCGACTTAATTGCCTTACAATTGAAACCATCCACTCGAATTCTACTGGTTCTCTCAGGTCAAAGGTGCTAAAACCAAGGGACTTCAGGTCTTCTAACACAATAACATCATTCGTCCTGGTAAAATAACAATTTGGTGCAAAGCTTGACAATTCTCCAATTTCGTATTTGTTCAGCAAAGGTATAAACGTCTTATACATAAACTCCTCTTTTTTGAAAGCTTTCATAGACATTGCCTTCCAAGTTTCGCCTTTAGATAGAATAAATTTTACAAAAAAATGTAATATTTTGATTTCTTTGTTATGTTTTATAGTGATTTTGAGATTGAAGTGTTCACCAATAAAACCCATATTCTCTGCCATAGGTTCCAGATCAAAAGTAATAAGTTCAAAATCATTATTACCAATTCGCTTAAAAACAGTTTGATAACAATCTTCTCTAGAAAAACAAGGACAAGCTATGCATTCAAAAGCTTGTAATTCAAGAAATCTTGATCCAGTTGTGTCTTTTTGCACATTATTTATAACTGCATTTAATTTGATATGTGGTAAAAAATATTTAGCAAGTGTCTCAATCTGATCTATGGTTACATGTGGAAGTGCTACTTCAAGTTTTTCGAAGTACAAATGAATAAAAGAATTCATGTGGCACTGATTTTCCATGTGAACTGCTTTATTGTAAAGCCTGTTTAGAAAATCGTACACTACTAATTCTAAACAATCCTGTGACATTTTCTTGAACTTGTCTTCTACGTTTGTTATTATTTGAGCAATTCTTACCTTAATCAAGGTGTCTTCTAATTTTTTACCATATTTTGAGTTTATGCCATCAAATAAAGTTAATAAATCTTGGTTTAGTTGTAATTTGGGGTATGATAAGATGTTCTTGACACTGTTTTCTGTTAAGTACTTAATATGTAAACCAGCGACATTTTCTGTGAAAACTTCCAACATTTTGTTTGATTTAAATTTGTATGTGGTAAAACAGCTCGAACATAAATTCTTCTCTTATATTTATTTCGAGAATGTGGATAGAGTTTTTTCATTCTTAATGACTAATGATTGTAAAATTAGCTAGCAAAATTAAAATATTTATAACCAATCTATTCTGTAGTATATAATGGATATACTGAATGTCTTATATATGAAGTGATAACAATTCTATGCTATGTTGACATGGAAAAAAATATATTTTAATCCCCTTTTAAGTAGGAATAGAATTACTAGATCATCGCTTTTTATATGTAAAACTTATAATAACATTTTTGTCTATAAATTTTATTTAAAAAAAGTAAAAAAAGGGAAGAGGGAAATATGTTTTTGATGTCGTCAAAATTTCGTTAACTATCGATTTACATGAAAATTTTTCAATTTTGCGATGACGACTTTTAGTTTCACCGACTAAATATACAGTACGCAAGACCCCAAGAAAACCGTAAAGCACAGTGAGAGAAATAAAAATCTTAGTGGACGTATTTAAGCTCGCTTTTGATTGGTGCTTGTTTGCTTCTGTCTAGTTATTGCTTGCAGCTCTAGACAGAGACAGATACATCCACTCGGTTTCGTTTCTCTCTCATCCAGCGTTACGTTTTCATTTGTACATGAGCCAAAACCTAACGCACGCTATCTTTAGGTGTTAGCTCTATGGGGCTATCAAGTTTTTTATTCGTATTACTGTTAACGGTCAATGGAAATAAAAATTAATCATTCTGTGATGGCGAGTCTTTCAGTGTTACGAGGGTGAATCAAATATGAACCCGACTTTTGTTTTAAAAATTTTATTGGTACTATCAATACAAATTTTAATACATATTATTTTTCTACATAGTCTCCTCTCTTATGTATACGTTTTTCCCACCGAATCGGAAGTTTTTTAATACCTCTCTCAAAGAATGAAACTGGTCGTGTCGATAACCAATTGCGCACAAACGTTTCTACACCTTCGTTGTCCTCAAAGTGGTGGCCTCCCAGTTCTTCTTTAAGTGGCCCAAACATGTGGTAGTCACATGTCGACAAATCAGGACTGTAAGGCGGGTGTTCAAGGGTTTCCCAATGCATTTTGTTCAATTTTCCTTGAGTCAATGCAGCTGTATGTGGCCCAGCGTTGTCATGCAACAGAATCACACTTCGGATAGACATATCCCGCTTCTTTTGCCGATAGGCAAGTTTCACTTGTTGGAGTAGTTCGCATTAATTGTACGGCGTTCGTGCAGAAAATCGATCAGCAGTACGCCTTTCGAATCCCAAAAACTGCGTAGATATTCACCTCATTGATGCTTGTCGTGTGACGGCGTGCATGAGGCTCATTTTCCACTGTCTCTCGGCCATCTGAAAACTTTTGGTGCCAGTCGTACACTTGGGTCCTTGAAAGTGTTTCATTGCCGAACTGTGCAAAATTTCAGACGGTCTAACGCCCTCCCGCGCCAAAAAACACGTTGTGCAACAGACGTATGCACCTATTGCTCTGACATGATGCTACTAACAGCGCATCGACTACGCCTCGCCAAACCGACGAACTCCTCTCTTCTTAACATCCCTACCTAACATATATCGAGACGTCACGCCACTCGAATTACCTACAGGGCGAGAAACAGAAAAGTCCGGTTCATATTTGATTCACCCTCGTATATGTTCGATCTATTAAGGTTTTTGAAACAAAACAAAAGATAAAGGATAAACACTACCCGAGCTCAAACTAGATCTAAAGATCGGTAAAGAAAACATTTAAAAAAATTAACAGACTTCAAAAAATACTATAAATCCAAAGTACATTTTTTTAAACAATTAACCGACTTCAAAGTATAACTAAAATAATAATTTTCAAACCACAACCTTTACCATAACTAGCACATTCAGTGATGTCAAGTACCTACTCACAAAGTAAAGAATGTAAACAATAAAGATGCTCGCTCTGTAGAAATTAATTACCTACCAATATGGTATATTTTTGAAATCGTTGTTGAGCAACAATCAAGTTTGATGAAGTAGTAGATATGTAAGAAACGATTTTAGGTTTGTTTGACATCGACTTCAAAAATGTATTAGATAGGTAGGTATTTAATGTTTACAGAATGAGCACATTTTATTGTTTACATTCTTTACTTTGTGTGTAGTTACACATAACTGTGAATATGCTATTTACTGTACAGTGTTATGTTGTGTTAATTAATTTACACTTTTTAGTTCTACGTTGCAGTCGGTTATTATTTTTTAAAAAATGTATAATTTATACTCAGTATTATATAAAACACAAACGGATTCAATATTGAGCAGGGCAGTGTAAGCATGATTTAGGAAAATCATAAATCTTCTTATACCTTGCACATTTTCTAACACACCAATGTTTCTATTTATGAGATTTCTAGATATTATTCAAACGGACATACACCTCCGTCACCATACTTTCTATATGCTTCCACAAAATCTTTATAAACCTATATTTTGCATCCACCACTGATACAGTGTAAAATTGTAATTTCAAAACATGACCAGCTTTCCATCAGTACTGCCTACTCAGTTTGGTTTTTTGTTATCAGGATAGGTTTTTTTAAAGACATTTCTGAATGGCTTAATTTTATATCAGATACAGATTTTATTTTCATATAAAAAAAGAAAAAGCTTCGTGAATATCGTTCATGCTTAGGATCGTTATGACACTATAACACTAAAATTGGTGCAAAATGTGATTCAGAGTCACATATTTTTTAATAACGTTTTATTGTAACGTTATAGTATAAAGAATTACAGAATACGGCTACAGTTGAGAAACACAAGAAACAAGTAGTAAATAAAAAAACTTTAGTGATGAATTAATTATGATCTATTTTATTAGTGCATGTACGTTCTTAATTTCGAAATCAAAATAATAATAATAAATGTTATATCTAATCATAGGAAAAAAGTTCTTGAAAGGAGTATGGACTATGATAACATGAATCACGGATTTCCTCAACTTTATCTCTCTGTGAATGCAAACAGTGAAATTGTCCGAAATGTTATCCATCTTTGTATATTTCATATTTGCGTTCTTGTTATTTCTGATTTTATTTAAAATTATCAATTTCAATAATGAATTATTCATTAGTTAACTCAAAGAAGAAGGTATAATTGACAAAATTGACACTGATTCGCCATATCACTAAACGCCCCACAATATATAATATTGAATTGTTGTGGCTGATACTTCATGTAAATCCATGATAGGAAACACACAAACGAAAATACACTTCGAGCTTTACCCTTTATTTTGGCAGAACGGCACGTGTTTCGGCATACAATGCCTTTATCATATTTCATATATATATATATATATATATATATATATATATATATATATATATATATATATATATAATGGTGAAAGTAGAATAAGTCTTCCAGTATTTTGTCAAACTTGATAAAGGTATTGAATGCCGAAATACGTGTCGTTCTGTCAAAATACATAAGACTCCCAGTATTCACAGAAATTTCCATACATTTTTGTATGTAGGAAGCCCCTGCAATTGTATGTAAATATATTTCATTATGACCTAGCGAAATGTTAATAATAAAGTTTAAATAGGTTAATACATTCAAAAGAGTTTTTAATAAACAATTTGAATTGACTAAATTCAGATTAATAAAAATTAAAATATGTACTAAGGTTACTTAATACATTAATTAATTTAGTTTTTAAAAAACATTAAGACTTGACATTTTTTTAGCTGAGAAGCAGTTTGAAAGGAAAATTATTTTTTACAGTACCTAAATATGTAGCCGATAGGATAAATATTTATGCATTCTACCTTCCATATTCCCAACTTTAAAATTGACACACTTTCCATACAAATATTATACTTTACTACTATAGCGAATGAATTTCCAATAATGCTAATGAAAGAATTTTGAAAAATTATTTTTTAGTGCTCATTTTCGTTTTCTAGAGAATACATGGGTATGCTTTTAACCTACCAATTTAGCCTGTGAGCTGTTTGTCAGGTTAATAATTTTATTAAATAGATTACGACAACAATTAGGTCACCAAACATTTCAGAAAATTATATACGAGACTACAAAAAAATTTAAGTTTAAGAAGAAAACTCTTTAGTTATTTTCCAACAAAAATCTCCCCCTTAGTTCATAGAGCCCACAGTATACGTATCAATTTGAGTCAGAATTCAATCTATTAAATATCTTGAACCCGTGCTTCAAGTACTTCCTGGAGAAGCCCAAACTTACGAAAATTGTTTGGGGAATAGTCAGCAATGAAAAGAATGTAGTCATTATATTTTATCATATTTTATCTAATTTTTGACCTGTTGTGGCTGTAGTGGGTAGACAGACTAGCAGTCACGCAGGAGATTTCGGATGGGTTGGCGGTGACTTTTTGATATATAAACCGCTTGAACGTCGTCATGTAAACGATCAGTAAGTAAAACGCTTTGAGCGTTCAAATAACCGTTGAAGTCATCTTGCAGGTTAAAAAATACTTCTATCTTTTAATGACCCTGGCTTCTCATTTTCTGTCCACTCACCTTTTGACTCGGGCCCGTCATTTTGAAAACAAGCATGAAAAAACTGACTATTTCTTTGCATATTTTCGAATGCTATTGTTCTTTTGATCAATGATAAATAATTCATACAGTAGTGCTTGAATAATTTTATTTATATATATATTTTGTGCATCAAAAATGACGAATATAATGAATTAGTGGAATAGTAGGTAAGTAAAATGCGAACAAAATTCAACAGCACCAATATCGGAAAATTTTCCCATGGAAATCATCCGACTGAGTGAGAGATTAAATTTAGTTGTAAGACTTGGAGACATAGAGTATTTACAGACTTAAGAGGTTGGCACACTGGAAGACCATTCTACATCCGAAATAGTGCAGATCAAGGAAGACATTTTACAGAATTGTCAAAAACGACCCAATAAATCAATAAATAAATAAATTCTTTAGTTATATGTTGCCATTTAAAAATGGTGTCAAGGACTAAAAGTAGCTTAGTTCACAAACTCACATAAAAACATGATAAAACATACATATTAAAACATAAGACAACACAGACTATTGAACGCCAGTGGATTATCACAGATTGTATTAAATAAGATGGGTATCGCTAAGGAACTTTCCTATATTATAGTATGCATTTTGCAGCAACAGTTTCTTTAGTTTCGCTTTAAACACCCGATATGGTTCTGCTTTAAAATGTTCAGGGAGCCTATTAAATAGTTTTACGCCCATATATGACGGTGAGTTTTCATATTTACGAGTCCTGTGGGCTACAGTTTTTAACAGGGTACCTGTTCTTGCGCTATACGTGTGGGTGGACATATTTGTTTCAAATTTATCTTGATTTTCCTTTATATATAAAATAGACATGTAAATATAGATAATCGGCAGCGTCGCAATAAAGTGTAATATAAATAGTGGTTTACATGATTCCCTTGAAGTTAGACTGAAAATAAGTCTGATGCATTTTTTTGGGATACGAATACTCTACTTAATTGTGTGTCTCTACCCCATAATATATATATATACAAGAGGGTAATAGAGATCAATGAGAGTTTTTTGGTTCACTAAATTTTTTATCCGAGCAAGAGGAAAATAACTTTTGTTGACTTTTGCGTAAATATGGTCAATTTGTTCAGTCCAGTTTAAAGTTTTATTAACATAAATACCCAAAAACTTAGTGTAGTCTTGAGATATTATAGAGAGGTGTTGCCCTAAAACAAATTCACGATTTATATGATTTTTCATTGAGAACTTAATAATGACAGTTTTACCAATATTCATGATTAAAGAATTGGTTTTATACCAGTTTTGAAATTTCTGAAATATATTTTTCACTTTATGTTGTAAGCCGTCATTAGTGGGTGCTGAGACAATCATCGACATATCATCTGCAAACATTACAATTTTTTCAGCATCAATACATTTTGGCAGTTCATTTACATAGATTAAAAACAGTATGGGCCCCAGTACAGATCCTTGGGGCAATGAGGAGCATATCAGGTCAAGTCGAACTTGGGTAAAAATGAAAACAAGATTTACTTTGGTTACCTACGAGCCCAGGTTATAAGGAATTGAGTAAATGATTCCCACAACAACCACGTTTGAATAGTAGAAAATTCCCAAGGTGTGAAAAAAACATACTCAACACTGATTTTCAGTAAATTTTGAACTGCGTAGTAAATGGATGGTTTATTGGACCTTACTTTTTGTCAAACCGACGAACAGCTAAAAAGATAGGTGCAAATTATTTGGACTTTTCGTAAATAATCTACCATTCTTGTTCCTTGAAATACGAGACTGAGCTTACAAGATAGGTATCTACCACATTACTGGCGCGATTTCAAACACATTTTAATAATGAATTTCTTGGCTTGCAAGTTTCCCGGATCAATGCCCTTTTGGTTTCTATGGAGCTTTTTGAAATAGTTAATTTTTCAAGATGAAAAAATAAATACTGGAGAAAAATTCTAACAGGGCATTGAAAATGCTTGAGAAGTCATTTTGGAAACATCTTATTTTTGATGATGAGGTTTTTGATAAATTTTTGTCGGAATGGATGCATTTTACCTGTGAACATAGGAGAATTTCTTGTTTTTCTGTCAAATTTGAGCTTATGATGTTAACTCTTCTGTTGTGCAATTCTATAGAAACAATTTTTTGTGAATCAATTGCTCTCTAGCACTATAATTACCTTGTTCAATTCAGAAAATTAGTAAACAGTTAATTGCTAACTAAATAATAGTTTTGCAAAATACTTGTGGGAGTGGCATATTCATGGAGAGTGAACTAAATTACTTAGCTTTTTAGGATTATGCCAAACTTTCTTTAGATGAAAGAATACCTTCTCTCAAATAACTTCTAATACACAAGGCATTTAGAAAGCTTTTAATGAAAAACATCCACCTACACGCAATCTCAAAATTAGAAACTCATCAATGTAAGCCATTTTCAGAATGCAATTTATGCTAAATATAGCATTTTATTCGTTTCATCGCTAAGGCAAGTATAAAATATAAATTCCGAAAATGTTGCGATAGCGAAATGAGTTTGCTCAGATTTTGTGGTTTTACACGATACTTTAAATTTCCTCTAGCTATGTAATTTACGTGTTGGGGAATGCAATCATTATTTTTTAATTACTGATGATTGTGCTTAGTTTCTTGAGTATATTTTACTGCATTATTAAACAATTTTAATTGGATTCAAATGAAAATATATCCCTTTGACCCGATCTTTCAGTATTCCGCTAACAATTCTCACGAACGTTTCTGTTATACCATTTACTAGTGCCGTCTAGTGAAATTTATTCAGCCAACCTTTCTATGATATTTTGATTGTTACCATTTACAAAAAATGGGAATTATTTTCATATCTAACAAAACAAAAAATTCACTCCACCGCCAAAGGTTGTCTTCAAATTTTTAGTTAGAATAAAAAAATAAAATATATAAACCTAAAATTAGAGAATTGAGCACTTTATATACTTTTTTATAAATTACGTAAATTAGGTCTGCTAGCGCTGTGTTCATTGGTAGTATTTTAGTTGTTTTTTTTTCTTATGTTACTCTGTTGCCTTCTGATTGCCAAGTCATTATTATGTTTATTATAGAAATAAACATGTCTAGTATTGATTCGGTCCCTATAAATGTTAGTAGGTAAGTTATTAGGAAACAGTTTATGACAAACTTATTAAATAAAAGCTTCCCTAGAAATAACTGATGAGTTGGTTATTCAGCAGATCTCAAAACTTTTAGCTGTGGAAAGAGTTCATTGCAAAACTTGCATTTTGTACAGTTCTAATGAGATCACATTTCTTTTTGTAGGTAGTTTTCCTTTTTTTTTCTTCTCAGGTACTATATCTTCAAATTCAGCTATTTTCTTTCTTAAAGCCCACTTCCTACCTCTAGGCGTTCTTCTCAAAGGCTTTAATGACCACTTAAGATACGAAACTTTATAATTTCTGTGATTTGTACTTTATAGTTTTATGGTATTAAACGTTCGTGTTTTACTAAATTGTCTTTTTCTTGATTTTTGAAGTTTAAATTCAAGATATCTGAATTGGCTTCTTTAACACAACATAATTTCTTGAAAACAAAATTCACACAGGCGTCTTGATGATTTTAAAACACGCACAAGGAAGTTCTTTACCCTTTGACGGTTAAAATTCAACAGGGTTTTTTTGACAGGTTTGGAATTATTTTTATACTCTGAGCAAAACAAATGAATGTGATACTTATTATTTACAAAAAAATTTAAAAATAATTTTAATACGTACAAATTTGTTACCACTAATTACATAAATCTATTTATATTAAACATTTCTATCTACTTGGTTTTTCTTTTCATGTAGTATTAACATTGTAATTACACTTCAAAGTTTCTTCTGTCACATTAATCTCTACTTTTTAACTTTATTTCAAAGTCTGTTATTTTTCACCTTTCTATCTAATAAATCATGTTTATGGATTCATTTTCTTTGTATTCATGTATTATTGTTATTATGAAACTGTATATATCTCAATTTTTTTATCACTTAACTCTTCCAATGTTACATGTGTTAATCTATAAACTTTCCTTTTACTGATTTCTATCCCTTTTCTACTCCTCAATTAATTTATAGTTATACGTAACTTTACTAACCAATTGATTATATATCTCTTACTGAAATTTAGTGTCTGCAAATGTGATTTCTTTCTTTAAATAATAAACCCTACTACGTAACATATTTCCTTGTTGTTCCTTTCCTACCTTTGGTCCTACCTACTTTACCCTCCTTACTCACTCTCTGTTAAGTTAATTTTATATAACTACTACCTTTTTACGTTTTAGAGAATGATTTTTATCAAAATTCTGGCTACTTGGTTTGGACGAAATTTGGATTTTAATTCAAATGAGTTTTAAATTATAAAAGCATTATTTTATTATTAATATTCCATTAGTAGTCCAATTAGTAACAAGGTATGTCTCTTTTTATTATATTATTATATTTTACTTTATAGATTATTTATTCTCACAAAATATAAAATTTTTGACTCAAAGTGCTTATTTGTGTTGTCTTTCTATAGGCAACCATATTAAACATCTTTACATACGATTTACCTTTTGATAACATTTATTATTTTACTACTAACTAACTAATTAATCACCTAACTCCACTTTTACATATTTATTGAGTAAATAACTTCCCCCTTCGTTATTTTATTTCCTTTATACATTTTTACATTTTAACTTTATATTTCAATTAAATATTATTCATCTTGTTTTGAAAATTCATTTTTTCATTAGCCTTTCTGATAGGCTTTGCTAAGATAAATTCACACACAGTAAATATTAATACTTCATTAAATCTTTTAAATACTTTGTCTTCAATGTTTCTTAAAAACTTTTGGTCTATTCAATTTCATAACAATATATATATATATATATATATATATATATATATATATATTATATATATATATGTATATATATGTTATATGCAAAATATATCAGCACTTAGTTCACACGGTCGAGAAGTCAACGGAATTTAAAGCGTACGTGACTTCTCAGGGATATCAAATTTCATCTTGAATTATATGCAAACAACTTCCCGGAAACCTACACGAGTCCGTTTACCCAGTAAAAACGCTGACTTGCATCAGCACTTTTGTCAATGTTATAAATGCAACTGGAAACGTTCTCGTGTTGTCATTCAAATAATATTATTTATAGCATTAAGTTATTCAAGTACTTTAACTATTTTAATTGTTCACTTTTAATATTGTATGTTTCTAAATAAATAATTTTTTTAAAAAAGTGAATTGAATCAAAGTGAATATAAAATTGGCGCAGTCAGTAGGATTGTCCAACACAGTTAGAACACGTGAATACTAACTAACTGTGGAGATTTCTAAATCATTGTGGACAAAATCTACTTGAAAAGGACAACAACTACCAAGTACTAGCAAGGGAACACGCAACCAGGCTAACCAGTGCTAAGTGACGCGGAGAACAGTCCGATGCGAGGAATAATAACGTAAGAATCACATAAAGTAACTATTTTTATTTTTGAATGACCACCAGTTCTTTCATTTATATAATATTTTATTCCTCATAACCTTACATTCCTAAATAATTTTGAAACTATATATTTTACATAATCATATTATTTTATTTCCATTACTTTGACTTATATATTTCGAAGTATTTGAAACATTATTTCAAGTTTATTATTAATCTACCATTTATACATTCCTATTTCAAATTTGTTATTACTCTATTAAACATTGCTCGATATTGGATTTTGATAAACTAGATATTAACATTTACATTTAAAACCTCAACATTTAATTTTTATTTATTGTGCGAATCTATACAATTATAAAAATGGCCACTACTAGACAAGCAGCTACACCAACCGTAGAACCATATAAGTTATCTGAAATATTTGCCATAATTCCCGAATATGATGGTAATCCGATATTTTTGAATACTTTCATATGCTCCTGTAATACTGCTTACAGCATGGCAACGGATAATCAGCAAGTATTGCTAATTCTCCATATAAAAAATAAGTTACGCGGTAGAGCGGATGAGTTAATTAATTCGCGAAACCCTAGTCAACTAGCCGAAATTCAAACCCTCCTAGAAAACCATTTTGGAGATCCTCGGGATCTCTCGGCTCTCATACAGGACTTGCAACGAATGCGGCAAACTCCAAATGAATCCCCCCTCACTTTCTCTACTAGACTCCAGACGCATCAAGCGAAAATGCTAGCAGCTATAAACAAACAAAATTTAACTATCAAAGATAAACAAGCACAGATTGACTTAATAGAGTCAATGGCTCTTAATAGCCTCCTCACGGGTTTAGAGCCCAAAATTGGTCAACTCGTTCGCGCAAGCGACCCGTGCAGTATTCTCACTGCCATTTCCAGAATTAAACGAGAACTACAACTATCACATTTAAAAACCCAGAAATTTTCAGGTAATAGAAGTTTCCAACAACCCCCTCGTAAACCAAATAACGGTCCACCTCCAAAACAATGCTCTTTTTGTAAACGCATGGGCCACTTAAGCAACGAATGCTTATTGAGAATTAGACAATTTCAACACAACCCGAATTCTAATCAGAACTATTCGAATTACCGCCCTCATTTTTCCAATCAACCTGCAAATCAATCTACAAATGTGAATCCCAGTCAACAATTTTCACAGCAACAATTTCGTCCATCTACCAGTAGACAACCCCAAATGTCTGGCAATTACAGACCGAACCCGAGTTTCTTTAAACATCAACAACGCCAACAACCAAAGACTCATCACTTGAACAATCTGCAATTCGGACCATATCACAATGACTATAACTACTCTCAAAACGAAAATCATTACACCTCTTTACCCGATGAGTACAGAAACGTACAAGATTATCACCCTAATGATTTCGAACAAAACAATGAACCAGAATATTTCAATACTGAACAGTTATACGAATTTTATTCTGACGAACCTGATTCTTCTCAAGTAAATTTTCATTTGACCCCACTCAGTCAGAACCCCCAGACCAAGAATTTCAGAAATTCAAACCCAAATTCAGACAATGAATCTGGACGACTTCAGCCCCAATGTCAACTTCCCAGAACAGAACTTTCTGTAAGACCCCTTCTTTCCGTCAACTCAAAGAATCTTTATTATATTACTGACTCTTCAAACACCTATAAACTTCTTATTGATACGGGTGCAGGACTTTCAATTTTTAAACCTGAAACCTGCCAACGCTTCAAACACGATTTCCCGAAAACGTAGTCATCCAAGGAATCACCGATCAGAAAATCTTAATCAACGAATCCACCCTTGTACCTTTCAATGTCGCCGACCCACACAAGGTATATATTTGCAACATCGACATTGAATTCGACGGATTACTGGGTTCAGATTTCCTTGATCACTATAACTGCGTTATAGACTTTAACAGCAAACAACTTGTCACTAATTTTAAAACTTTACCTCTCTACAAAGTTACGGATGATACTGTCATGCGTACTCAGAACCCTTCAACTTTCAATAACTGCATCCCGGTAAATACAATCTGTTTAGAACCCCGAACAGAACAAATATGTAAATTAAAATGTAACCTCACTAATACTGATGCTTTCCTATCATCTGCCGAAATAGAAAAAGTTTATCTTCCCCGTGCCCTTGTTAAAATTAATGAAAAAGGCGAATTCCTTACTTCAGTTTTAAATGCAAATGCTATCCCCAAGACTGTTAATTTCGACAATTTGGAACTCGAACCGATAAACAATTTTTCCGTAAACATTCTTTCTGAAATTACTCTCAAAACTTGACCCAGCCTGATAAACAAACTACAATTATGGAACAACTTCGGTTAGAACATCTGAACGAGGAGGAAGCCGAACTTATTTCTCAACTTTGCCTCGAATATTCCGACATATTCTATTTAGAAGGTGACCAACTGACCTTTACAAACGAAATCAAACATTCGATAGACACTAATAACGCAAAAACCCTCTTTCACAAAGTCATATCGGTACCCCAAATACACAAACAAGAGGTAAAAAGTCAGATATCAAAGATGCTTGACCAAGGCATTATACGTCCGTCTAATTCGCCATGGTCACCCCCGGTTTGGGTAGTTCCCAAAAAACTAGACGCATCTGGTACCCAAAAATGGCGTGTCGTCGTCGATTATCGTAAATTAAATGAACTTACTGTTGACGACAAATATCCCCTACCGAACATTTCGGATTTACTTGACCAACTTGGCAAATGCCAATACTTCACCACCCTCGACTTAGCTTCCGGGTTTCACCAAATCGAAATCGATACTAAAGACATCCAAAAAACAGCATTCACAGTTGATAATGGCCATTTCGAATTTGTTAGAATGCCCTTCGGTCTTAAAAACGCTCCATCCACCTTCCAAAGGGTAATGGATACTATTCTTTTAGGTGTTCAAAACAAGAGATGTTTAGTCTATATGGACGACATTATCGTTTATTCTCCGACTATACATGAACACATAGCCCGACTTTCTGAAGTTTTCAAACGATTGCGAAAAGCCAATCTAAAAATCCAACCCGACAAATGCGAGTTTCTTCGCAAAGAGGTCGCGTATCTTGGCCACCTTATAACTCCCGAAGGCGTGAAGCCTAACCCCTCAAAGGTAGATTGTATCTTAAATTTCCCCCAACCAGAAAACCCAAAAGATATCAAGTCCTTCTTAGGGTTAGCTGGTTATTACAGGAGATTCATCCCCAATTTCGCCAAGATTTCAAAACCTTTGACAAGATTACTTCAAAAAGACACACCTTTCCAGTTTGATTCAGAATGTGTCAAATCTTTTGACGAATTAAAAAGAGCCCTTACTTCTACTCCCATACTCATATACCCTAATTTTGAAGAGCCATTTATTCTTACAACCGACGCCAGTTCATTTGCTATCGGCGCAGTGCTCTCTCAAGGCCCCGTAGGTAAAGATTTACCCGTAGCCTATGCCTCCAGAGCTCTCTGCAATGCTGAAACTAAGTATTCAACCATAGAACGAGAACTCCTTGCAATAGTGTGGGCGGTTAAGCACTTTCGTCCGATAATTTTTGGTCGTAAGTTTTTACTTCTGACCGATCACCGCCCGTTAACTTGGCTGTTTTCTATAAAGGATCCTGGAAGTAGACTTGCAAGATGGCGCCTTAAGCTCGAGGAGTACGACTATCAAATAATTTACAAACCCGGCAAAGTAAATAAAAACGCCGACGCGTTCTCTCGCATTAAAGTTAACAACTTTAATGAATACATATCATTTCAAGCAAACAATCATCTAACACCATTTACAGTACTCCCAACAAACGAAACTGACGATGACTCACAAGAACCCCAGACGAGAAGTCCCATTAATCTCCAACAAATCTCCGAAGAATTTAAAACTTTTGTCGAGCGATATCAAACCGTCTCTCTCATAGATTACGACAAAATTCAATTTTCTAATTGCCAACTCTTAGACCGAGGAAACAAAAACATCCTAGTATTTCCCCAAGGCTTTCTCATGAAAAATTTTCACCATGACATCATCGAAGACATTTTTGAGGAAAATGCTGATTTCCATACCCTTAGAGTAAATGTCTTTGCAAGCAAAAGTGTCAGAAAAAGACGCTATTACATCGTCCCTCTCCCTTCTGACCCAGAAATAGTCAACGAGATTCTTTTCGCATCTCTGTATAATAGTAGAGATGTGTTCACTGAAAATGAAGTATTCTGTGTTGAGAATAACATTGAACTGCCCATTTTGGAAATGCTTTCGTTTATCTTTTCCGAAATCGATATCAAATGGAAAGTTTGCCAAAATATCGTCCAAACGGTTGAGAAAGACCAAATACCCATCATTCTCGACCAATTCCATAACGGCAAAAATAATATACACCGAGGTATCAATGAAACTATCCGCAGAATAAAAGAAAAATACAATTGGCAAGGACTGACTAAGGACGTTGACAATTTTATCAAAAACTGTCAATCTTGCCAGAGAGCAAAAGTTTACCGGAAAAATCTCGACAGCCCACTTGTCATTACTGAAACCCCACGGACACCCTTTGAACGCGTCAACATCGATATTCTAGAAGTCCCGACAAAAACTACGCATTAACTATCCGGGACGAATTAACAAAATTCTCTCAGGCCTACCCCATAACCGACAAATCCGCAAAAACCGTTGTTAGTACCTTACTACTCTATTTCCAACACTTCGGTACTCCATTACGGATACATTGTGATTATGGCAGGGAATTCGACAACACACTAATGAGAGATTTATGCAAACTATTTGACATTAAACTATCTTATTCTAGTGTGGGACATCCCCAGTCAAATGGTTCATTAGAACGATTCCACTCGACCTTATTAGAGATGATTAGAATCCATAAACTAGAAAATCCTGACGAACACCCTTTTAACATCCTCCCTTATGCAATCATTGCATATAACAATTCTGTAAACAAAACTCATGGATTCACCCCTTACGAACTTGTTTATGGACATACTTCGAGTAGGACTCCAGAAACTCTCTACAACCAACAAGCCCTGATAACTAGTACATCAGAGATCTCAATAATCGTATCTCTCACTATTATAAAATTGCTCGCGAAAGAACGGAAATCCAAAAACATAAAGCGAAAGTCAGATTTGATGAACACGTTTCTGAAAATCTCCCTAACTATTAAATAGGCGATAAAGTCTATATTAAAGAATCCCAGATCAAGGACAAACTCCAAAATAAATTCAATGGTCCTTCCGAAATCCTGGAGATTCACAGAAACTCCGCAACAGTACTAAACCCTAAAACTAACCAAAAATCAAAAGTTAATTTCGACCGAATGAAACCGTTCTCAGAAAGTTAATTTCTGTTTCAGGTTTTGCCTGCTGTTCGGGTCAGCAGTACCCCAATTTCAAATACAAACAATAAACAATACTTTAGGTATCTACTTCCATAACGAAGCAGAAATAACTGTATCCAATGATAAATGGACACTTTTAGTACACAGAAACATTTCTACACTAGAACAAGTATTTACAACAAATAACAGAATATTACAAACTCTTGTAAAAACTGTTAACTTCAATTCTTTTGCTATGAACTACTTTCGCGCAGACGTACAAATCCACATTAACCTTCTCAATCAAATTTCTAACTCAATCAAACAGAAATTTACTGACATTCACATGGACACTAAAAGACACAAACGAGGTATACTTGATGGGGCAGGTACCCTTTTTAAGGCAATCACCGGCAATTTAGACGCCGCCGACGGAAAATACTTTACCGAAAGCATAAACCGCTTAAATCAAGGCCAACTTCAAATTGAGAACTTACAAAAAAAACAAATAAGTGTCACCACATCCGTAATTAAAAACTTCAACGAAACTATCCAAAATCTTAGAATTGACGAGAAACTATTTAACGATAACATGAAAAAGCTGGAAAACACTATCGGAAAAATCAATGATAAGGTCGCCTACGTCGAATCAAAACTCGCACTACTTGAAATGTGCGAAAAACTTATGGAGAATTATCTCTACTTAGAAGATAATTTAAATGATGTTTTAAATTCTATCACATTCGCGCGTCTGAAAATAATTCACTCTTCAATTTTACCACCAGAACATCTTATTACCTCATTACAGGAATATCGCAAAATTTAGTCAAAAGTAACCTTCCATTGGCTGTAAAGTACTCGAGCATCGCACAATATCTGGAAATTATTGAACTAGAGGCATTTCAAACATATACCGATCTTATATTTGTGTTAAGAATCCCTTTAGTCGAACAACATCCTTACACAGTCTTTCATTTATATCCTATCCCTATATACGATGAAAGAACAGGTTTACATCATATGCTATCCTTCACTCAAAAATATCTTGCAAAGAATGATGATTCTTTAATGTTTATTCCGATCAAAGACTTAAGTGCGTGTAAACCGTTATCCACTCGTAAGAAACTGTGTTCTGAACTTTACGCATACCCTATTGACACAAACGCGTTATGTGAAGCTCAACTTCTAAAGAATGTCCAGAAGGTACCCGACAACTGTAAAAGCTCACTAATATTCACTCAAGGATACAACGTTCAAAAACTAGAACCCAATACATGGCTCATAATTACTTCTGAACCCATAAGTGTTACAGTGAATTGCGCTCAAACAAACCCAAAAACTCTTACAATCTCCCTCAACTCCATATTGACTCTTCAATCAGAGTGTAGTGCGTTTATAGGAATTACAAAAGTTCAAGCCGAATCTGGTAAACAAACCGATGTTCTAGAAACCTTCCAACCAGTAACAGTGCCGTTCAACTGTTGCGACGCAGTGCCAGAAAAAATTATAATTCCTGAACTTCAGCCCCTGAAGCTGAACACGCTTAACGTAGAAGAATTAGACGTAGCAAATCACAAATTGGAACAATATTCCAGAGACCTCGATGGTCTCATAAACCAGCCGTTTGTAACCAAAAATATCTCTTGGTTTACCTATACAACCATAGCTGCTCTCATGATCATAGCAGCACTCATCACCTTCCAAGCTGTCAAAAAGAGGATGGTAAAACCTCCAAAGGACTGCAATCCTGACCAGACTTCAGTGCCTCAGCCAAGATTCAAATTCTTCCCCAAGCTTAGGCCTGTTTTGAAAACAGAACAAAGCTTAGAGACGCAAGTTTAGGTATACACTTTATGTTCTCTAAAAACACCATTTTTAATATTGATTTATATCATTAACCTTTTTATTTTTCTACACATTATTTTTATTTACATTTCCTTTTACTTTATATTTTATTTTGATATGTTTAGGGTAAGCATTTAATTATTACTCGTATTATTTTATTGCTCATTTATTTTAACATATTTTGATTTTATTTACAAATATCAATTTGATTTTTACCTATTACTTTATTTTATTCATATTTTATACACTTATTACTTATTATTCATACCATTCAAACATCATTTTATATTATTTTATGTTCTGTTCCTAAAAGTTGATGTTATAGCATCAACTTTTGATATGTAAGGGGAGTTGTTATATGCAAAATATATCAGCACTTAGTTCACACGGTCGAGAAGTCAACGGAATTTAAAGCGTACGTGACTTCTCAGGGATATCAAATTTCATCTTGAATTATATGCAAACAACTTCCCGGAAACCTACACGAGTCCGTTTACCCAGTAAAAACGCTGACTTGCATCAGCACTTTTGTCAATGTTATAAATGCAACTGGAAACGTTCTCGTGTTGTCATTCAAATAATATCATTTATAGCATTAAGTTATTCAAGTACTTTAACTATTTTAATTGTTCACTTTTATTATTGTATGTTTCTAAATAAATAATTTTTTTTTTAAAAAGTGAATTGAATCAAAGTGATATAATAAATATATATATATATATATATATATATATATATATATATATATTATATATATATATATTGGAATATTATATCAACACATACTAAAATTGATAAAATAAATTTTAAAAAATTAATTAAATTTGTTTTTGATACAACAATATTTTCATTCAACGGTACATTTTATAAACAAATATTTGGTTCTCCTATGGGTTCTAGCTTATCTCCTATCATTTCTCAATTTGTATTGGACGACCTTATAAAAACTTGGCTCCCACAGCTTAGTTTTCAAGTTGAGTTTTCAAAAAAGTACGTTGATGACATAATTTGTTGTATTCCTACAGAAATGTTACAAATTTTCAATAATTACAACCAACACATTCAATTCACTCTTGAAGAGGAGGACGATAATTTTAGTGTTCCTTTCCTAGATACGAAAGTAATAAGAAATAATAACAACAAATTGATATTAGATTGGTACAGAAAACCCACTAGTAGTGGTAGGTATCTTAACTATTTTTCTAACCATCCCTTTAAAATAAAGATCAACCTTATAAAACATATGACAAAAAGGATTTGTAACATTTGCCATCCTACAATGAAGGATAAAACGAATTCTAACTCAACTATTCTTAGACAACTCATATCCCTCAAAATTAATAAACAAAATCATTTATAATATTCCTAGAAATTTAGACAGTAATGAAACTGATAATTTTAGACATAAAATAAATACTGTAATCAATAGTATTAATGACAACAATATAACTTCTAATAACTTGATTAAAAAATTTATTCCCATACCATTCATCAAGGAGGTGTCACCAAAAATCAATAACATTTTTAAAAACGAACATAATATTGTTTTAGGTAATAAGTCTATAAAAACAGTCAACGCTTGGTTTAGTAAGACCAAGGATACAGCTCCACTTCTTTCAAGATCAAATGTTGTTTACCGCATATGCTGCAATAGTTGTACTGTATCATATATCGGACAAACCTCAAGAAATTTAAAAGGAAGAATCATCTCACACAAAAGTGATATAAGGTTGGGCAAAGACAGCTGCGCTTTGTCAACCCATTGCCTGTCAAATGGTCATACAGCCGATTTTGATAATGTACAGATTTTAAGTTGCGAACGAAATTTCTTTAAACGTTGTTTAAATAAAAGAACAGATGTACAAAATCTAAACGTTATATACTGTAATTTATTAGAATTAGATAACAAAAGAAGACATACACATACTTCTTAGTCACACAGTTCTAATTCCGATACTGTTTCTTTTAAATAAATTTATAAAAAATAAATAAAATCGATATATTAATAAGAAATCTAACAAACATCATAATTTTCTTGCAGTTGGTACTTGTTGCTATAATAGTCTTCACTTAATCTAGTTACGAAAATTTGTTTTTGATTATTTTAAATACCAAATAACATTTGTCATAATGATATTCAATGTCAAAATTATAACTTTTTATCATCATTCTTCAATCTGAACGATTTGCTAACTTATTTATTAATCTTAACTTATGTAAGTATTTTAAGTTTTAACTAATGTACTCAATTAATAACAAATGTAACTTGCAGCTTAGACTGACGAAGTAAATGAACCAAATTTACGAAAGCTCTCAAAGAAGAAACGAGTACTCTTGTTTCATTTGTCCCATAAGCAGTTTTCCCGTTAATTACACTGCATTATATATATATATATATATATATATATATATATATATATATATATATATATATATATATATATAATATATGTATATATATTAGATGGTTTCCGAGAATTCATCCGCGTAGTTGATGACTGATCCCTGCCGGGATCGATGGTAAAATAACGACGTTTCGGCAGAGTCACATCTGCCCTCTTCATGTCGGTTCGCATAATTCTCGTAGCCTACTGCTTTCGCTTCTAGTTACTCGAATACTGATCATCACATTACATACATCAGTATTCGAGTAACTAGAAGCGAAAGCAGAAGGCTACGAGAATTATGCGAACCGACCTGAAGAGGGCAGATGTGACTCTGCCGAAACGTCGTCATTTTACCATCGATCCCGGCAGGGATCAGTCATCAACTACGCGGATGAATTCCCGGAAACCATCTAATACATTTAGTGCCCGCGAAAACTTAAAAAGAAATATATATATATATATATATATATATATATGCTCCCGAGGTCATAATTATGAACTGGGCTAGGTTCCGGGTTCGAACCGAAATTTTTCCGGGGAATGTGGGGACAATTTTTTTGATTAGTGGAGAACTGATTGGTACTGCAAAATCTGTATTTGTATTCATATATATCTAGGATATATAAAAATGTATAAATGTAAAATTTGTTATCATGAAAAAGGTGATTATTTGGTTAAAACTGAATCTGGAAACCCAATTATCCAAAATTTCGGGGGGGGGGGGTGAACCCCCCAGACCCCCCCGCTGGCTACTGCCTTTTTGGTATGCCCGTAGCGGAAGGGGGGGTCCTAGAAGTTCAAACCAAATTTTGGAATTTTTGGTTTCAAGATTCAATTTTAACCAATTAATCATGTTTTTCATAAGAATAAATTTTATATTTATACAATCTTATATATCCCTTATTAATAATAAATCAAGAGACGAAAAGAAAAACTAGAAGTGCAAATGGACTTATTCGAACTAAGGGCCTCAATCTACCTACCCCCCAAACCTTAGTAGAATACTATTAAATAAGTTTGAGATTCTAGATCGAACTTACGGTCTCAATCTGCCTACTCCCCAAGTGGCACTAGACAGCTGAACTGAGTGAGAATCGGAATATCTTCCTTGAAGTTAAGGCAGTGGGGTCGTTTCTTTATTTCAATAGCTTCACAAATCTTAGAGGCCCTAAGTGAATTAAGGGATATGATTGCCCTGATCTCCTAAAAATGAATAGTGTTCTGTTTGTATATGGTGATATGCAAGGGTCGAAGTTGGATCCTTTTTGCGTACTCATTTATACGATTGTTGAATCGTCTATTGCACTACCTATATACATCTAAACCGATTAAAATAAATTAAAACCGCCATACCAAAAAAGCTACACAGCACTACTCTAATTGACAGTTTGTGCAAATGTGCAAATTCAAAGTTGGTAAGCCTAAAGTTATTATACGGTAGTTTCTGGTTTCGAACCAGTTAAAGTCAACAAATAGGCGGACATTATCAAGCCTCTGTTAATAACCCTAATCAATCAATCCCTAGAAGTGTCAAAAAATATTTGGAAAAACATTCATCTCTACAAACTAAAATTAATGCTTCAACTAATAGAAGATGACCCTGACCAAAGGATGCAATTTAGGATCTAATAACTGTCTAATGAAAGATTAGTTATACTTACAGTCCATTTCTATTAGTGATGAATGTTTGTTTTTTATTGGGTCTGTAACAGAATTTGACGTATTTTCGATAGGTTCACACGCAGAAAAGCATATTGCAGAGGAAATATTTTTGGATGAAAATTTAACAGGTGATTAAACAAATTGTAAATGCTAACAATAACAAATTTATATGCCAATCGTGTTTCAACAAGAAGATAAACGTTACAGAGCTGAAATTATTAGACGACCTAAAAAATGGGAAAAGAGACATTTTGCTATTAACCCACCAGACCTAATAATTAAATAATTCTAAAAATAGAGAATGAAAATATCTCTCAGATCACAAAGTCACCCTTTCCATTTTACAAAATAAGTTAATAGTGCCAATTTGGCTCTACATAAATATCTTCTTCCATTCAAACAATACAACCCCTCATTGAATGATAAAATGCAACAAAACATACAAATACACTAAAATTAATTTGAACTGATCTAAAATTCTGAAAATGAGCATTGAGTTCAATAAATCAATGAGGATCAACTACCTCAGCTCCATCGGTCCCAAAAATAATAAATATTTTTATAGAGAATTGTATTAATTCATTTTTTAAGAATGCTTATGCAAATGACACCCGGTAACTCTGGCAATTTTAGTAATTTGTTCAGCTACATTTTGTCCCCATTACAAATTCAACAGAAAAAACGTGTAGTGAGAAAATATCAAAACAGGCAAAATAATTCAATTATGACTATTTTATATTTATAATTTTATATTCAAATTTCTGGCGTGTCCCACATATATATAAATATTTTACAATTTTTTAGAACCCATTTCTGCAAAAATAAGTTTGATTCACATTTTGCATGACATTTTACTATTTCGTTTGGAGTAAATGCATACAAATAGACAAACATCTATATATAAATAGGCTAAGACAAAACGATTAGGTACCATTTTCTCCTTTGTCTCTCAACCGATTTTCTTCATTTTTGTTTTGTTTAGTAGCTACTGACGACCTTCAATGCAGAATGCTAATGTTAATTTATAATATTGGTTCATTCATTAAATAAAATATAATAAAAATTCATTATTTACGTCTATACAGTTTACACCAAACAACTGACAGTGCCGCTGCCGCCAGACGATCAAAACTCAAAACACTGAGTAATTACATATGAAGCGATCGTTAGATATATTCTTAGAGCATGTACTTCTGGAAGTGGCATGCAAGCGTTGTTATTCTTTAGTGTTAAAAAAGTCAATGTAGTAGATCAATATTGATTTTTCGGATGCGTTGCAGTAACTTTCATATTAAATATTCTGTTTTTAATGTGAATTTAATTATTTGATTAATATATTATTATCACAACCTTCCCGAATTTGTTGTGTAAAAAGTTGTCAGTCAGCGGACCATAGAGAACGTATTAAATATTTAAGTTCTCCTAAGGTTGTTGGTCCTCTTTTCTCTTTAATATTCCTGAACTTGATTGAAACCGCAAATGACGAAAACTTTTAGGTTGCAAAGAACAATCTTCCAACTATTATGTCGAATAATTTGCCAGGAGCGGTTCCAGCCAAAAATTTGGGGGGTCATTCATTTGTCACAACTATTTCCAATACCGATATTTGATTACATTTTTATTTTCGATTTATTTCAATAGATTTGTCAATATTAGAGAACAATTTTGGTCATTACATCTACTTCTCCGATTTCTCCAAAACTCTGTTTCTTATAAGAATATACTTTTTACAATTTCATGAAATAGGGTCGAATTTCGACCACTGGGCGACCACTAGTTTATTTAAATATGTATATAAATGAAATGATTTCGTTGAACATCTTGAATAATATAAACTTGATAATCTCAACCAAATTAAATAAATTATGAACTTGCATATGTACACAGAGAGATTGAAATACCGAAACTCACCTTCAACTAACTTGTTCATTTTCCGTATCTTTCACATTTTCTGACTTTTAAAAGCATCGTTATTTCAAAATAATTGCTGCTCATGTATATCTGATACAAGATATCCGCAGGAACGTGTTTTAACCATCCGGGTAACATTGGATAATGATATTATTTTAATCTCTGAATTTTGTATAAGGTTAAATACCAGGACCGGACGATAAATCCTAAATCCGATTACTCACATCAACAAATGTGCTTGTAAGTAAAATAATTTAATTGGTATTTTCAACAATGTGCTAAAGTTAAACTGAGTCAAAATATTGTCGAGGGCTCATTCGACTCTGGATGAGAGAAATGTGCGAAAGGTTTAAAACCACACCTAAACCGAAACTCTACTTTTTCAATTAATCTTAATTTGATGTTGAATATATAGTTTCTTCGTGAATACGGGAATTATATTAAATGATATTAATTTAAATCATTAATTACATGAATAAATAAAAGCAGGTACTAATATTGCACTGTGGTAATGTAACTCACTATATATATATATATATATATATATATATATATATATATATATATATAAAGCGAAATAATTTTAGAAATAATAATATTAATAAATATAAGCTTTAAGCATCTATGTATTGACTCAAGTTTTTGTTTATTTTTGAACTAATATGTGATTGATTGATACTGGTGGCAATTTTACTTCGTTTGTAGATTTCATGACAATCCGACCACACAAATCATCAGTCTTTTATACACCCTATTCAGCAGGTCGTCATACATTCATTTCTCATCACATTTTAACTTGCAGCCCTGCTCCGCTGGTTATTCGACCCTCATATGTTCGTCATTTGCCTGCCTCCATTCTTTCCGCTCTTATATGTTACTTTTTTGATATGCTCATTGAAAATAATATTGTCATCTAACACAACCCCCAAAATACCTCATGTACTTCATATCATGACACCGTCTGTCATTTGCTTCAAACCACTCTGTTATAAACGGCAGGGCTTGATTCCCCGTTCCGTTAGCTGTTCTTTCTTTTTGTCAGCCATCATTACCAGTCACTTGTCTTCCGCTTAGACGTCAATGGAATATTACCGGTAACCTTAACCTAAGGACAAAAAAATATATAAAAAATGTTCTCACTGGAAACAATTACCCCACAAAATTTATCAACAAAGAGTTAAACAGACTTGAACAGAAAACAAACCTTCCGAATCAACCCAGAATTTCTCTTATTAACACTACTACTACTCAGGACAACTACATTACAGTTACAACTATACCATATATACAGGGTCTGTCAAAAAGATTGAAAAGAGTGGGCAACAGATTTAATGTTAAAACAACATTCCAAACAAGAAGTACACTGAAATCTGTAATATCGAAAACAAAACCAACCAACAAAACCCAGAACTCAAAAAACTGAATATACAAGATTTCTTGCGAATGCAATAAATTTTATATTGGAGAAACATCGAGACCATTAAACTTAAATAAATGAACACAAGAATTACATAAAGAAACAACAATTCAAAAAATCGAAAATTTGTGAACATGCTTGGGACCTAGGCCATAAAATACAATTTGACAATTCAACTATACTTCACAAAGAACAATATAACACGAAACGAAAAATAAAAGAGTCTGCCTTAATTCTTTTGAATGAAGACGATTGTATCGCTTTTACTTCTGTAGAATTTAATCGCATTAAGGAAGAAATTATTAATGGTAACCTCCTTTTGGACAACCCAGTATCGGGATAGTTCATAAGGTTTTTCCTAGGTTTTCCCTTATGACGATGGGATCACTGAAACAATAGAATTCTTTGATCACATATTTGGCGAATGCGCTATCTTATAACAAAGTCGTACATAGGAACGCCACTTATAAATTCTAAAGACAACTCTTTCAAATTCTTCTAACTTGAAAGCTGTTTAACTATAATATATGATTTTTAAAATTTTTTGTGCTACTTGTATATCTAAAAACAACAAATTTTCTAATGTCAATTTAAACGTCATAAATCAAATTTTCATTTTGCAATTTAAATCAATAAATATAAAGCCATTGACAACGAAGTCGGAATAGACTTTTAAACGTTTGGTTTTCCATCAATATAGGTCGTTTTATTTCGATTATGGTGTTATTGCCCCAAAAAAACAAAAAAATAACCAATAGGACTTCTTTAACACCTCCAAATTGTTGTTACTAGATGGTATATTTGTTCAAGATACTGCTCGTTTACATTATTTGAATGCGGAAAATTCGAGCTTTACGTGAACAAGATCGCCTTCATGAAGTAAACCTATCCTCTATCTGTATTGTAGTGTTCATGCTGCGGTGTCAGTATTCCAAATGATATAATCGCTTTGTTTCCAATCAGATATACAAGAAAATAGCATAGCATTATCTACAGAACATTTGCTGAATTCAAAACTTATCTTCATAAACAATTAGTTCAAGTAATAGGAAATACTCATTATGCACTTTCTCAGATTCTCTGGACATGAGCATTTCTACTGACCTCAACCATTTTTTTAAATATTCGTAAAGAAAAACTATACAACTACGCTCACAAATGTGTCACATTAAAAATAGAATTATAAAAATCAACTTTTATTGAAGCGAAAGTTCCTTGACGGAGGCCCACACTTACACATATGAAAATAGATGTGCAAGGGAATGAAATGCATAATTTGAAAATTCATTTGTTTCGACAATTTCGGACCGACCGACCGACACCATGACCGACACCACACACGGCCGCGATCTTGATCAATCATCATCTAATTCAGTTCTCCGTTTAACAAAATAGGGACCAGATAATATATTAAAAGTCTCTTCTTTGATAGAAAATTAATAATAAATAGGAAATAAACCAATATAACATCCAAATAATACAAAATACCTGCACAAAATTTGTTTTTCTTTCTAACAAACACTCCAATTCTCCCTTTGTGATATATTAGATTGAAGACTTGACATACGTCAGAAATTAAAAATAATACAACAAAAAAAGGCAACTTGGTATTAAATTTTCATATTATCAACGAATATAGACTCATAGAAGGATACACATTAAGTTACGCATGTCCTTTGTTTACATTGTCTTGTTATCGTAAAAAACAAAGTGTGTTTACCACTCAATAGACGCACTGATGTGTTACGTTCAGCCGAAACTTTTATACCCTCGAAATAACATAATTGAATAAAATACAGGTGGTCAAGAGTCTAAAGCGCACGGCTGCAAATCCAATGTTGGTGGGTTCGAAACTAAAAACAATTATACTGTATTTAATATTATGTCATTAGTAATTAATTTTATGTACTATTTTCAGTCCACATAAAATTATTAAAACTCATTTTAATATTACATAGAATAAGAACTTAACAAAATTTAAAAAGTTGCTACCATATACTGATACATTCAAATTAAGAATTAAATTAGGATTAATACTTGAATCGTAATAAAATAGTGACAATTATTCAATTCACTTGATATTTATATTCATTACTAAGAATGACACAAAGAAAGAAAAATACAGGCACTGAGATAACGAGAGAAGGGAAGAATATTTCGTAAGAAACTTCCATCATTCAGTCTCAAATGATTGCCGCTCGGTTTTTTTTCTTAACCAAAACTCAATATTTCCAATTAAACGTCATTTCAACAACTTCATATATATCTGCAACTGTCACCAAATTATTACACTACCGATAAACTACTAGGAAAAAAATAATCATTAAGCACCTAATTAGTCTGAAAAAATACATAGGTATTAACATGTACAAGTAAATATAAATGGTAATCATTATTAAATAATATTAACACTCAATCTATTTGTAATTAGGTGCTAATACACGTTTCAAAATGAACCGAATGAAGCATTGAAGTTTCCTCCATTTCATCCTTGAATCTCGGAATATTAATTTTAAAATTAAGGCTGACTAAAGGCACAATTAAACTCTCTTCAGCTAATTCATTAACGGCGCATTAAAAATAATCACTTACTGAAACGGTGTTTTATATTATAATTATACGACAAAATAGGGACAGGGCGTAATTAAATTATTATTTAATGTCTTTCATTGGTTCATCCAAATGACAGTTCAATGAATTTCTCCAAAATGTAGTCAGTGTTTTGAAGATATTTAAAATGCAATATTATTTCTTTGAACAAGATGGAAAGAAAAAAATTTGCCAAATATTATGGGACAATTTCTTAATGAAATTAGAGACATAAAGAAGTTAGGTTTCAATATAAATTTCTAGAATTAAAGTTTTAAATTTATATTTGTTCAACATATCACATTTTTTATCATTAACTCAGTTATTTCATAATTATATATTTCTTTAATTTTAACAAAGGATCCTTCAATTTCCTTACGGAAAATGGCATTCCACTAAATTAATTTAAACTCTACGATGATATTGTTTTTGTTGTTTCGGACAAAAGTTCTACTGGTCACCAAGTTCCAATTTCTCCTGTCCTTATATAAGAGACGCTACGTAAACACTGCATAAATATTGAAGGAAAACAAATCTCAATAGACATAAGTTGAATATTTGTAGAATATAAGGTTATTTTGCGCCTGAGCAGATCCAATTTTTGATCTTATTTCGATAGTTTATCTTGCAGTTGTGAAATATCTTCCTAACAACAGACCATGTGATTATTCTAAAAAAAAGTCCTACAATGATTCAAGTAAGACGCTTCATTAGGATATATTGAAAATAACGTAAAATAACTTAAAATGTAAATTTTGTCATTATTTTGATCCAATATCCCATGTTTACAAGACGAAAGGGAGACAACCTATAATTAAGAGTACAAGGAAATGCAGAAAGTAAACGGCCGAGAGGCAAGTCACCTGTTGAATTCCACATCCTTTCTAATAGTAATAATATCATAATCAGTTTAGTATTTTTGGCGTGAAAGCGTGACAAATAAACTTACATTCACATTTACAATATTAATAGTGACGAGATAAGCATTTTTATAAAAAATTCTTTATGTCATAAACAATTACATTTTATACAAAAGCTTTGTGGTCCATCTTAGTAGATAATGGTAATGACTTAAATTCCATAACAATTTTTTTTTCTTTCATTGAGTTTAGCTTAAATCATAACAAATGATGAAATCATATAAATAATTTTAAGCATTTTTTATTGTAATCATATTTTCACAAATAAAAGTCTTCAAAAACATATGTTAGATATCCAAAATAACTAAATTATTTTGCCATTGTCTGTATTCGCATTTAAAACTTTTGCACTCATTCAAGTTATTTCTAACAGTAGTGAGAATCAACTTTGAACATGTAAAATAGATTAACAAAAACTTGTAATTTGAAGATTTCGTCAACATTGGTCTAACAGTACATTTTTCCTAATTGCTATTTGACATAAGTAACGATTGTAAAAACCTTCTGACACAGTCTTAATCGATGAGGCGTTTTTGTTTCGACGTTGTAGCACTTTTTCTCTAACATTCTACACACATAATTTATGGCTCGTAACTTCAAGCGAAGTGAACACAATTGAATGTATTCTTTGATATATATAGCTATTCCTACTATATAAAGGAGAAACTGAAATTGACTTAAAAAATTGGTGTTTTATGGAACGAGCAGGCATGAGCGTGAAGTTGATGTAGGGCATAATTTTTTTCTATTATGAGTTTAGGTATTCGCCCTCGTTTAAATTTGAAAAAAATAACGATCATTATCGTTCTTCCATTCTTAATGCTTTCGCAATAAATGGATTGGAATATTTCAAAGCGAATTTATTTCACGTTCACAAGGTTCAAGTACCTGTAAAGATAAAACATACAATAGATTTACATTTCACTAATTTATTAAAGTCGGCAAAAGATGAAAAGGTTATATTGTGAGTATGTTTCGTTAAGTATCATCCTAAACCATATTAAAAGCATGCTAGATTATTTTAAATGCGTAATTAAATTAAAATTAATTATGTTTATGGTCCACGAGAAAAATTGTAGTAATTTGAAACAATTTAATACTGATAAAATTTTGAAAAAATCATGTGAGTATTGTTACTAAATTCACCCAAAGCCGAACCTGTTTCATTTCAATACGACAACAATCGCTTTGAGATAAAAAAGGGTTCTCGAAAAGACTCGGCACCTGTAGGAGTGATGATGATTTTTGCGAGAATTTTCTATGATGGTTTTATAAAGGAAGCAGGCCACGATCGCGAGTTGAGTTGGTGGAGCGAAGAGCTTATATGTAAAATTGTTGTGATATTTGAATCAACTGTTGTATATTCGATGTAAATAAAAGTTTCTAGAAAAGTGAAAGTGAATATTAGTTTTATAATTTTAAATTGAACCCACGGACTATATAGCAGTATGAACACGCCCTAACGTTATTCTGTGTTATAACGATTTTACGATAGTACAATTGTGGCATGTAAAAACATTGAAGCTGACTGTATAAATACTAAAATCAGTACTAACGTATCTTATATTTAAAACAGGAGTATGCCTTAGTAAAGGTGCTGAAAATTATGTTTTTCGTTTTCTGAACTATTGGTATGATATAACTTTTGAATAATCTGTTGTTTAAACAGTCTACGTGATTTTCCATTCGTACTTTCGATATCCAAGATTTGCCTTTATTGAAATAGCAATGCATAATGCATTGATTACTTTCTCTTACTTATTTTTTGTGCGGATGTTTGCGACAACCAGAAATACACTTATTTTCTGTAAATTTCATACCTTTGTTTCTTAATATGATGAGTTATTTAGCTAATATCTAGTTGTTTGTATTGCTATAAATTTCGTGGATTCACAATTAATTTCAAACTGATATGCACTTTCGCCTTCTAGAACTTTATTTACACACAAATAAATCCACTATTTATTTACAACAGCTGATCTCACGAAACAGTTCTCATAGCATTTGCCGCAGTTTTATCAAAATTTTAGTCCAGTTGACCTTGCGCAGGATCCTTCTTTTTTATTACTCCAGTCGGCTTAAATGTTTACGATGTTTTAGTCGAAATGATGACTTCAGAAGGCTGGTTAATTTTTCCAGGGGCGGCGATAAATTTTATAACACTGCCCCCCTTTAATTCTGATCGTCCCGATCGGAAACACTCTCTTCATGGTAGAGAGCTAGTCGATCCAAATGAGCCGTCTTAGCTTGTATACGATAGACAACGTCATTGATCCTATTGACCACCTGCTGAATAATTGTTCTATCAGCACTGTCGCCACAGTCGTTGCCTGCTGGTTGGGTATAGCATATGTCTCAGGCCATTTGCTGAAATAATCCATTGCGACCAGAATGTATTTGTTACCCCTCTCAGACTTGGGAAATGGGCAAGGGCAATTCTCTAAAATGGAACGCCCACATTCTATTGTTGCAATCTGCCCTTAGTCCGGGTCTTTGGGCCCTTACTGGCTGCATAGGTGTCACGTTTCCGGCGGCAGGCTCTGACGTCTTCGAAATAATTTACCCAGTAGGACCGTTGGCGAATTCTATCCAAGGTTAAGGTAAATGAACTGACTGGCCGCAATTGAAATTGTTCCAATCCGATAAATTCAGTTTACTTGCATTAAACATATCGTTTCACAAAGTTTCACAATCTTCTTCTTTTTGAACAAGTATTTGGTACACTTCGAAAGGAGAGCGTCATTGAGTTTTCTGCTAGAGGAGTGGAGACAAAGGGACTATCAAGTCCACCAACGCCGAAAAGCAGAAATTTTATATCCTTTCTCCATTGTGGTTGAACGAAACAGTTGTGCGGCCGTCGTAAAATATGGATTGAATTAATATCGCTATGTAATTTGGGAGTTTTGCCCTTTAATTAGAAGACTGTCCTGAAATATGGCATCAATTATTGGTTGATTTTGAAAGAACGATTCCGTTAAATTTGTGGGATTTTTAGTAATACCCCTTTTGTGATAAAGGTGAGTTGCAACCATTTTGATATGAATGTTGCCAATAAATAATATGCTAGAGATGCGCACGTGTATATGCTAAACCCTCGCACCATAGGCGTACTCAGGACAGGGAGGATCGGTTCATGTTAAAAAAACGTTGGACACAAAAAATTATTTATTTATTTAGTCTCTTATTTATTTATTTATTTAGTTACTTCTACAGGAGACCTAAATGCATAAAGATCCAGCTTGGTAATGCATAACTCCGTACGTTATAGTCCTCCCTAATTATTATGTTACAATCTTCTCTATTTTGTACGACACAGTGATTTCCTACATCCTATGATAGCCATATTTTTCTACAGTATAGTTCGTTTGTAAACGTCTAAATGAAAGACATTAGGCGTCTTGGAGTATGGTATGGTTTTCGGGAGTTTTGGTTCCTGGATGGATTTCAATCGGGAGTAAATAGTAGAGCAGAGCAATTCTAATAACATTTATGATCAATACATAAGGTAGGTGAATTTCTCGACAAATGTGACCCGTTAATATATTAAAGACGACATATTTTCTATTTTTCCTAGAACCAGTCAATAATGTTTATTGAGTCCAGTATTATCAAAGTAATATGGTTTGTTACATCAACATATCAATTTTTATATATTACTTAAATTCATTTACATTTTGATAACAACTTTTTTATGGTTCCGTAGATACAATAAACAGATACCCTTATAATATCACTCCGGATTTCTCCCTCTTTCATATCACAGCAATTTTCTCTAAAAACACGGACGTAAAAGGTTGAAATTTGGTATCAGTGAATAATTGGGTGACCCGATCGAAAGTACACATAGTAAATGAAGAAACTTTGATTTTACTTCTAGGGGGGGGAACTAAAAAAATTCGACCGTCCCCCCCCCTTATCTCCGAAACTATAAAAAGTAAAATTTAAAAATTAGAGCTATAGGGCCTCACCTGAATTTCACCGGAAAACTAAGGAGAAACCTGTACTATTAATTTTGGGGGGCAAATTAAAGTATTAAATTATAAAATTAAAATTGTTTTTAACACATCATGTAATGTATCAAACGAAAGGGCTCATTATGGCGAAAACAAATATATTTTTAATTGTTTCTAACACATTATGTAATATATCAACTGAAAGGGGTCATTATGGTGAAAACAAATATAATTTTTTCATATTTTTAAAATACATTATTTTAAAGATATTAAGAAAAATCTAAAAATTTTTACCCATTCCCCCTACCTTATCTCCGAAACTATAAGGCCTAAAATTTTGAAAAAAAAAGTTATAGGGCCTTATCTGAATTTTACCCGAAAAGTAAGAAGAAACCCCTAATATTAATTTTGGGGGGCAAGCACTACAGAATTAAATGGAAAATATAAAATTAAATTTATTTCTAACTCATCATGTAATATATCATATCAAAGGGCTTATGACGAATACAAATATTTTTTTCATATTTTTAAAATGTATATTTTAAAATATATTAACAAAAATATTTAAAAAAATTACTTATTCCCCCTTTATTCCGCAAAGTATAAGACCTAAATTTTTTTGTTTGCAGGAAAGATGCGAAGAAATCAATAATATTAATTTTGGGGGTGAAATTATAGAATTAAACGGTAAATAAAAAAATGTTACAGCATCCTACAATACATCAAATGAAAGGGCTGATTATGAGGAACACAAATATATGATTTTTATATTTTTAAAATTAATGGTTTAACCATACTACCTAAAATTTTGAAACTAATTAAGGTTACTGGGTGAGAAAAATCAGTAGAAAACCCCACTATTAATTATGAGGCAAATTATAGAATTAAATGGAAAATAAAAATTAAATTTTTAAACACATTATGTAATTTATCAAATAAAAGGCTCATTATGTGAATTACAAATACATTATATTTTTAAATCATTTGTTTAAAAGATATTAACAAAAATATTAAACATAGACTCTATTCCCACTTTAGAAACTACACTATTTAAAATTTTGAGAAGATATTTTATTTGTATTGTTAAATAATTTGTCTAAAAGATTTAATAATTTATTATCTAAAACTTGACTTATTTTCCCATTTATCTTCCAATCTACAGAGCCTAAAATTCAGACAGGAAATTATAAAAGGCTTCCCTGAAAGTTTGTTAGTAAAATAAAATTATCATGTTAATTTTGGGGGCCAAATTAGAAAATTAAATACATATTTTTATAAAAATCAAGGGAATTTTGTAGCAGATAAAACAAAAAGTCTATATGTGGAAAATAAGTGAATATTTTTTATAAATTTAAGACCCTTCCTTTAAAAGATATTGGGGTAAATATAAGAAAATGCAACTCATTCCCTGCTTGTCTGAAACTGGAATATTAGAATCTTGAACTGGGACGGAACCCTTAGTACCGGAGCCCAACTCGCAATTGACTAAATTATTTGAATTAAACTCTAATCTGTTTTTAAATGTTGTGTTACCTGTAATTGTATTACCTTGAGTATAAAACTTGATAAACATATATTACTCCATATAAGATCATATTTGGGAACATTTTCTAAATATATCTAATCGGTAGAAATCCAAGAACAAGCTTCCATATCGGATTTGTCAGTTAGAAGGTGCGCCCCAATAATACGTAGGTAATTTAAACTAACGGGCGCCCTGTAAATGAATTTCCTTTTGTTTTGTAAGTATTTCATCCACTGCCCACGAAACGTTCCTGGTGTAAATCTGATGTCTGCAATAATATGTGGAAGGGCGTAAGACATTTATGTTTCCCTAAGCCCTTGTCCGCCATATAATATTAGCATTTCTGTAACCGACGTTAAATGCATCCCGATCCTGAGAAATATTCCATGTATTCCGTTGATTGTACCGAACTAAATATTTATATTTTACAACTATCTTGTGAACTTAAACACATATGAACTTATTAAAAATAAACGTACATAATATACAATAGGCCCTTAGTATTTCATTACATGTTTACAAATCTTGAAAACATCAAAATATTTACCACTTTATTTTAGGGTAAAATTTATCTTACATCAAAAGACGGAACAATTACAGCCAAGTAGAATTATTGAAGGTCAACTCAATAGTTCCAAAGTGCTACAGCAAAACATTGTTCGGCAGCGATTCTTGAGAAGTATTCGAAACTGCACATTTAAACGGATAAGTTTATTGAAATATTTGCACATAATAGAAAAGTTATGCTTAATTTAAATGAATATATAGTAAAAAAATTTCTAAATTAGATCGCAGCACCCCTACCGGCTACAAGTGTAAATATAAACCTTCCAGGTACTCATTCAAACTCACACCAAAAGTTTTATCAAAATGAGGCGAAGCGTTTAGGAGGAGTTTAAAAAAATTTCATACAACCGGATTGGAGCCACCCCTGCCTGTTCAAATCGTAAATCGATCCTACTCAAATACAATCAAAAAGTTTTATTAAAATCGACCCAACTGTTCAAGAAAATTTTCCTAAACCCCGATAGCAGGGCCACCTATCAGGTTACATTGTAAATATAACACACTCAAAAATACATAAAATAATTAAAATAGGCCCAACCGTTAAGGAGGAGATTTTTTTTCTACAACCCGATCACAGCGCCACCTACCGGGTCCAAATACGAATTTAAAACTTCCAGGAACCCCAGTTCATTAAAAATACAGTAATTTTTAACAAAGTACATCAATAATCAGTGCTTGCAATCATGAAGCGGAAGGTAGGTCGTAGGTACCACTAATCACACCATTCTCCTCATCAATCTAGAAGCGGAAAAAAATAAAATAGTTGGGCGTAACATAACCTGAGTAAATTTTTAGGTAAATAGCATTTATAATGAATGATATAGCGCTTGACTTGATAGAAATTTGACGCCCCCAACAGTTTTATTTTTTTGTCTGATTATTGTCCTAGATTGATGAGGAGAGTGGTCTGAATAGTTCTTGACATATATTATCGATGCCATAAAGTAACAGAATTGTGGGTGACAAGAATAAAACTGTTATCAAATATGGTTTCAGCATCCAAAAATACATACGATTTAAGTAAATTTATTTAGTTTTTACAAACAATTTTTCATTAGCCTGTGTTATCATTATCATTACATTACTACCATTATTTTAACAAATTTTACGAGATTGAATCGAAAATCTAATACAAAGTAATTAACATGTGCTATATGAACTTTCAAATAATCTTTTGTACGTACTGACTGTTTTAATAAGGTGCGTAATGCAAATTAACGCTCTACATTATTTAAATCACATTTCTTCAAAAAATGATTATCCAACAGTATTAAGTCGTGATCCCAATTCAACTTAACATCATAAACTATCATTTTGACGAAGAATAATGTTCCAATCTTGATTACACCAGAGTTATCAATTTGTAAGAACAATCCAGTTTTTACTGATTATTCCAGCTTATCTCGGTGAAATATGCTCTAATCAGAACTTATAAAGCTTATTTTAAAGGTTTTCTAATTCCCTACAAATCTTCCATTGTATTGAAGCAAAAAAGAAAAAATAATATTTATTGAAGGGGTTGCATAGGCATTCGGCATATTGCTGTTAACGTTTATGTCCATGAATGTCTTCAACATGCTGTGGATTTTCAACATAATATTATTCAAAATCAGATATTCATTCACCTGAAAACCACATATATTATTTAAATGTGTAATGATAATAACTTCTGCTTCTAAAACTTTTCAAACTCGCGAATATTGCATTCATAACGCTCCTATTATTCTTCTGGCTAACTATGAGTTTTATGACACAGTTTAAAGTTTTAATTAAAGCTTTAACTCTTTGGATCTTTCCACTCGCAGTATTAATTTAATAAATGCAATTAATCAAAGTGTACAATTTTACACCAACACAACTTTTTAACAAGGTAACTCTTTATTCAATTTCAGGTTTTTCATTCTTGTTTAAGTTTTCAAATGAAATTCTTTTGTTTTCTGCCAGCACGAACCAGTGAGCTGTATTACGCAATAGCGCTTTTACCTTAAAAAAGGATTTCATATTTAAACCTATGTTGAGCACGCGCGCTTTAACATCATACAACTTCACTAGATACTCCCTACAACCAAATAGTTATGTTTGAGAGAATATCCAGACATTTTATTGGTAATATCAATATCAAAACCAAATTTCGAAACGATGTTCGTGCTACAAAAGAGAGGCTTGAAAAGTTCCGTAGTTTGTGTCGATTTTTACAAATGAAGGAACTTTGGTCACTTCATAACCCTTGAGGCAATTTGAATTGTTGAGTTGAACTATTATTTCTCAACATCTACAGTAATTATCCATTTGTTTTGTGATATTGGAACCCCAGGTTTGTAATATAGGTTAACGGGTCTGTTAATCATTTCGGATCAAACGCCCTTTCACACCGACTTCCAAAAAGGAGGAGGTTATCAGTTAGTCGGCACGTTTTTTTTTTTAGGGTTCCGTATATACAATATACGGATACTCTTATAATATCACTCAGGATTTCTGCCTCTGTCACATCACAGCAATTTTTTTAGGAGAAGGAAGAGGTTGAAATTTGGTATCAACTTATAGTTTGGTGACCCGATCAGGAGTACATATCGTAAAATAAAAAATTTTGATTTTAGGGGTACTTCTGGTGGGAAAAACTAAAAAATCGACCGTTCCCCCCCCCCTGATCTCCGAAACTACTGAGCATAAAATTTTGAAAAAAATAGGAAATATAGAACGTTGCCCGAACTTTAGAGGAAAAATAATAAATAATTTTGGGGGGCAAATTATAGAATTAAATAAACATAAAAAAATTCAAACTCATCATGTAATATATCAAATGAAAGGTCTCATTCTGAGGAACAAATATTTTTTCATATTTAAAAAAATATATATATTTAAAAAGATATTATCGAAAATATACCAAAATTTACCCATTCCCCCCCCCTCTTATCTCCAAAACTATAAAACGTAAAGTTTTGAAAAAAATATATAGTTATAGGTTCTGACCTGAAGATTACTGGAAAAATAAGGAGAAACTACTTCTAATTTTGGGGTGCAAATTACAGAATTAAATGGAAAACATAAAATTAAAATTGTTTCTAACCCATCATATTATATATCAAATGAAAGGGCTCATTACAACGAAAACAAATATATTTTTTTCATGTTTTTAAAATAAATTAATTAAAAGATATTAACAAAAATATAAAAAAATTTACCCCCCCCTTATCTCCGAAACCATAAGCTGGAAAATTTTGAAAAAAAATTGAGGTATAGCTCCTCACCTGAACTTTACTGGAAAAATTAGGAGAAACCCCTAATATTTATTTTGGGGGGCAAATTATAGAATTAAATGGAAATTATAAAATTAAAATTGTTTCTAACCTATTATGTTATATATCAAATGAAAGGGCTCATTATGACGAAAACAAATATATTTTTTTCATATTTTTAAAATGAATTAATTCAAAGATATTAACAAAAATATTAAAAAATTACCCATCCCCCCCTTATCTCCGCAAACATAAGCTGAAAACTTTTGGAAAAAATTGAAGTATAGCCCCTCACCTGAACTTTACTGGAAAAATAAGGAGAAACCCCTAATATTCATTTTAGGGGGGCAAATTATAGAATTAAATGGAAAATAAAAAATTATAATTGTTTCTAACGGGTCATGTAATATATCAAATCACAGGGCTCATTATGACGAATACAAATATATTTTTTAATTTTTTTTAAATGAATATTTTAAAATATGTTAAAAAATATTTTTAAAAAATTACCCATTCCCCCCGTTATTCCCCAAAATATAAGACCTATTTTTTTTTGTTTATATGAAAAATATGAAAAATCCCTAATTCTATTAGTTGGCCCCCAAATAATAGAATTAAACGGAAAATAAATTATTAGAAAACCCCCATAGTAATTTTAGGGACAAATTATACAATTTAATTGAAAATAAAGATTCAATTTTCAAAAGCATCATGTAATATATCAGATAAAAGGCTTATTATGTGAATTACAAATATATCATATATTTAAATCATTTGTTGAAAATATATTAACAAAAATATTAAACATCGACTTAATTCTCACTTTAGAAACTCCACCATTTAAATTTTGAAAAATATATTTTATTTGTATTTTTTAATAATTTGAATAACAGATTTAATAATTAATTAATAATTTAAAACTTGCCCTATTTAGCCCTTTATCATCCAATCCACAGACCCTCAAAACTCAGACAGTAGATTATAAAAGATTTCTCTGAAAGTTTATTAGTAGAATAAAACTCTAATGTTAATTTTTGGGGGCCAAATTAGAAAATTAAATACATATGTATTCTGATAAAAATCAAGCGAATCCTGAAGCAGATAAAATAAAAAGTCTATGTGGGGAAAATGAAAATGTATATTGTTTTATAAATTTAAAACGTTTCCTTTAAAGATATAAGGGTAAATATAAGAAAATGCACTCATTCTCTGCTTGTCTGACACTGGAATATTAGAATCTTGAAGTATGCGAGTCCAACTCGCACTTGACCAAATTATTTTATGTATGCTCAGGATTATTCAAAAACGGGTTGGGCACTTTTGATGATTTTAACGGCATTGTATTAAGGAATATTTCAGAAAGGTACCATATAATATGCTATAACGTGAGATTTACGGTTTTCCAAAAAAAAAAGACAGTAATTAAGAGACTACATTTCAGTGAATTTCAATAAATCTACACTCTTTTCTCTAAAACGGATCAACCAGTTTGATGATTTTAATTTTTATTCTACAAGATGTTACAGTTTGATTCCGTATAATTATCCATAATGTAAAACATAGTGTTTTTCTGAAAATCGTAAAAATATTTGCAAAAAACCAGTAAACATCAATGTAAATCATAAATATCTAGCTTAGATGTCAAGATATGACATGAAATTTTGTCGTACAGGGTGTTTGTAACGGTTAACAGTTAGACAGGTGGATTCCCAAATTTTTACAAATAAATGTGATATTGGGTGGTACATAAGCAGTTCCATATATAGTGCGGTTGAAATATAAGGTTTACAGGGTGGTTAAAAAATTTTTGTATTGGGTGACATATAAGTAGTGGCGTATACAAGGTGCTTGAAATAAGAGTGGAGTAAAACTATAGTGGATAAAAAAGCTCAAAAAAAAATGGTTAAATAAGCATACTCAGTAAGGATATTCCAGTTATGGGCGGAGGATTCAAAAAATGCTAGAAGCAGTTGCATATTCAATATGATTGAAATTTAAGGTGGAGTGGAATTATGGTGATACAGAGTGGTTAAAAAAATGCTATATAGTGTGGATCATAAGTAGTTGCTTATACTTGACATATTGTGCGAAGTAAAATTATAGCTATAGAGGGTGATTTAAACAATAGAAAAAGAGAAACAGTCAATAGGGTGGAGTGGATTAATACTTATACAGGACAGTTGCAACATCGTGTAGTGTTGAATTATAGTTATACACGGTGATTGATAAAATGATAGACACATAATTTATATTGGGTGGTTGCAATATAGGGTGAATTAGAGTTTACACACTTATAAAAAATTGGTCAAATAATAAAACAAATAAAAAAGTAAAAAATATGTGGATAATATAAAAAAATATAAATTAGAGAGAGAGGGAGAGATAAGAATACGCAAAAATAATCAATAGAATTGTACCTTGAATCAGATTTAAAAAATAGGTATGTCGGAAAATAGTATTAACTGCACACGGTTTCTAAACTGTTTTTATTTTAAGCCAGTTAAATTATTCTAGCTTTGGTTGTCCTGAGCAGCTACCTAACTACTATTGAGGAGTAAGGGGTCGAGCCGCTCTCCCCAAATGGTACATTCCTTGTTAATTTTAATTTATTATTTATGCCACTGAGTAGTTTTCAGGTAAGATGCTATTTGATTACATCCTTGCAATGTTGTGTTAGGAAATGTTTATTTGGACAAGATGAAACTCAATATCGTAACATTATGTTAAATATGAGGTGTCGGTGTGACAGATGTTACTTTATGAGAGCCAATCAACATTGACAAATGAAACTAGCCACTTAAATTGTGAACTAATTTTCTCTGTCATAGAATACAGTTTTAGAAAGCTAATTAGATAATTGTTAAAAATATTTGAGTGAATTGTGGAGTCAAAGGGGATTATAAATAATTTACACACAATACAGTTTCAATTTCTTGCCTTAATTCTCTTGTTTAGAAACCAATAATTTATATTTACATGAGAACCGACTTCAGCTGACTTAAAATAAAAACCGTTTAGAAACCGTGTGCAATCGATCAGCCATATTCTTTTTTATCTGATTTAAGGTGCAATTCAATTGAAAATTTTAGCGTATTCTTATCTCTCTCTCTTTCTCCATCTTTAATTTTTATTTTTTGTCTATATTTTCCAAATATATTTTAACTTTTTTTATTTGTTTTATTATTTCGACCACTTTCTATATATGTAACTAATTCACTCTATATTGCATCCACACTTTATATGCTTCTGTGTATTGGTCACCCCTATATTACTTATTGGTCTGTCATTTTCTGAATCACCCTGTACAACTATAATTTTACTCTACCATTTATTTTAACCACCCGGTACATGCAACTGCTTCTAAATTTTTTTTAACCAATGTCTATGATTATACCCCGTCCTACGTCCTATAATTCAAATATCCTAACTGCTTATACTTATATAACAAATTTTTGATACACCCCGAATAACAATAATTTTACCCCACCCTTACTTCAAACACATTGTCTAAGCAACTACTTATGTTCCAAACTATATAACTTTTTAAACCGCCCTGTGTAACTGTGATTATACTCCACATTATATTTCAACCATTCTGTATATCCAACTGCTTCTGACAATTTTTAAAGCCTTTTGTATAACTGTAATTATTCTCCGTCTTATAACGCAAATATCCACTGTGCATAACTATAGTTTTGCTCCACTCTTATTTCAACCACCATGTATACGCAACTACTTATGTGCCACCCAATACAATATTTTTAGAACCACCCTTTATAACTAATTCAATTCCAACTTATATTTCAAGCATCCTATATATACAACTGCTTATGTACCACCTAATATTACATGCACGCACGCACTCACCTACAACCGTATACCATATAGAAGAGTTCGCTGACAAAACGTTTTCGTTTCAATAAACTCAAAAAACTTGTGTATTTCAAGTGAGAACAAATGAAATTTTTGAATGAATCCCTCCGATGCCATCATACTATACAGCAATATACCGAGTGACGAAATTGAACCTCAAAATGAAGCTGAGGAACATGAAACAATTTTAACACAAACACCAATGGCACCTCCGCCTCCACCCAAAAAAAAACGCATGAGTGAACAGATACATACAAATATACAAAAAAAAAACGATCTTCATGTGAGCGCAGCTCCTGACACAGACGGTGATACCCACCAAGTTCAGATAAGTATTTTCAACAGAAACACACACGCAGTATAGAATCCTTTTTTCATAACGCTGTGTATGTGTCGTAGCCGTTTCGCTGAACGCCGAGGAGAACGCGCGTTCTCTGAGCATCACGTTATAACGCATTCTGTATGGCGAAGGCTTAAGACCAGTTAGGATATATACTGACGCTGTCAACAGCACAATACTCAATTGATATTGCTGTACCAGATACCAGATTTTACAAAAGAAATATTCAGTCAGGTTTGAAAATAAATATTGCGGAGACCCATTATGGCAAATCTAGTAGGCGATTCAATTAGAATAAACAACAAAGGCACAAGACAAGTAAGTCTGAAAAATTAAAATCAATGCCTAAATTCAGTCGTTGAACTTGCTCAAGAAGCTATTCAATCAATTTGTCCTTTTCTTACTAAAGATACTGATAATGACCAAGGCGAGACCAAGAAAACTGAATCAAGCAACATAAGATGGAAAGTAAATACAATATTGAATCACTAGGAAAGATAATGCCGAATAGAACCACAACACAGCAATACAGGACGCAAATCGAAACGATTCTACATTTAAAATGGAATTGGCTGATAACGTAGCTAGAAAAACGAATTAAAATAAAAACCATTACAAACACCCTGTACGATATACTTTCTTGGCATATTTTGACATTTAAACTAGATATCTATGATGAAAATTTGACATTTACCATGATGTTTACCGTTTTTTTTTGCATATATTTTTCCGATTTTCAGAAAAATGGTAAGTTTTATACGGACTCAAGCTGGAACATATCTTTGTAGAGTACAATTTATAATATTCAAATTTTATTGAAATTCACTGAAATCTAGTCCATTATTTACTTTTTTTTTTCTAATTCTCTATAAACAATTATATGGAACCTTTCTGTAATGTTCCTTAATATAATGCAGTTTAAATCATCAAAATTGACCAAGCCGTTTTTGAATAATCGTTCGTCATGCATAAAAAAAAAGTTGCAGACGAATTGATAATCTCCTCCATTTTGGAAGTCGGTTAAAAATCAACAACCTGCTAATTATGCACTTGTGTATTTTTCATTAAAACTTAATCCACGAAATCACATGTTTCCAATTTTAGTAGCTTTAGAGCTAATCTCTTTCAGATTTGATTGGAATTCGCAAATTAAAAATATAAAATACATTATTCTGTTAAAGATACATTGTTTGTTTTCAATTAAAACTATTTGCAGGAATTTTCAACGAATTTAAAGATTAGTTATTTTTACAACCTCCTTTCAAAATTACTTTGAAGGGATTTTTAGTGCTTACCCAATTCAGCAGAAAACGTTTTGGGCACGTACATTGTGTTTAATTCAGTATAGATTGTAAACGATACCAGCAAACAGCTCATCATTAAATGCTGAAACGGTAATTGCCATATTATTATAAATATGAAATAATCTAGGGTTATATTATAATAAGTATTCAAAAAAAAGTTGTGACAAAGTTCTCTAGTCTTAAAAAAGTTGAACTGGAAACTAGCAGTTTGGCAGAAGAGATCTTTAAGGGCATATCGGCGGATACCAATCGGTGGCAATGGAAAAGATCTGGACATGTCATAATAAATAACATGTTAAAATTTAATATTTACAGAACAATCCATACTTCAACATAAACTACAAAGTAAGTAAGTAGCATTTCCATTTTAGATGTCGGTAAATAAACAATTTCCATCACTGGCAAAGTAAATTCTACCTGTAATAATAATTGATTGCAACCATATAAATGTAACTGTCGCTACCTTATCAAATATGAAGAAATTTTTGAAGCTAAGGCTTTTTCACGCAGGCCCCCACTTACACATAAGATAATAGATGAGTATGGTAGTGAAATGCATAAATTGCATTTGTTTCGACCAACATGACACTCCCTTGTCTTTTAAATACTCATTCAACTTAGTTTTCTGCATTAGAAAGAGGAAGCAGGTTATGTTTTAAACGTCACATCTTTACTAAAAATCAATAAATTATAGTAAACATATATAACATCCAATTGATATTTTTATTTTTTCTGAATTCTTTGGGAATAATACCACATAAACTTAAAAGCCTCTATATTTCAAAAGTTCAAACGTTTGAAGGTCTAAATCAGTCCCCGTTTTCAATGGTATTACAAAAAATTAACAACAAATTAAAAAATTTAAAAAATAAAAGGATTCGCAATGATAAATATCGTAATCGCAATTTGACATTAATAAACTGATGTAACTAAGGGAATTTACTGCAAATTTGATATATACAGGGAAGCTCAAAAATTTTTAAAGATCATGTGAAATAACAAAGCTTCTTTCAAATTGGAAGAATTTGAAAGAGTTATCATTAAAATTTCATGTGGCGTTCCTAGGTACGACTTTGTTATAAAATAGTGTATTCGCCAAAAAGGAAACCAAAGAAATTCTGATGTTCCAGAGATCTCATTAAAGTCATAAGGGAAAACCTAGAAAAAACCTTATGAACTATCCCGATATAGGGTTGTTGAAAAGGATATTACCATTATTAATTTCATCCTAGATTATTGGCAACCAGGAACGGCTGAATTCTACAGTACTAGCTATACAATCGCTTTCATTTAATAAAATTAAAGCAGACTCTTTCAGCTTTCGTTTTTTTGTGGTTATTTATTCGAAAATTTATGGGCCTAGAGGTTTCTCCATTTGTTACATTGTAACAACAAAACCGCTCAAGAGAGATATCTTGTTGGTTAGACAATGCAACTCTCTCTCACCGGTCTTGGCGATATTGTGCCGATAGGCTGCTCAGTTAGTATCCGGTGGCGTGAGTTCGTTGTTCAATTGGCAGAAGGATATGCAAGGGCGCCAGGCCAATGGATACACAGAGTTCACAAGAAAAACGACAAGATAGCGAAAATTTACAGTTTATTCTTTTTCAATTACAAATTAACCAAGTTTACTATTAATTAAATTGGCAACAGAGAACAAACTTTTAAACAATCGAGGTATATAAAACTGTTAGAGTGAAGTTACAAACAAAACAATCTATAAATTCTTGCCTTACAATATACTTGGTAGGAATGCCTTTCCGTTGGTGGGTCTGCTGTCCAAGGTCCTGATCCTGGAGCTATATGCCAACCAGCAGCTGGGGTTCCAATAACTCAGGGCGGCCAGGAGTTGTCACTGTCCTACCAGAGGACAAATCGAATCAGGTAGTACTGCCAGTGTTCTGCTCCCTGGATATGAGGCTAGTGGTTACGTATCTGGGCACTCTTAGCCCCAGTTGATGGCATACATGAAAAATTTATTGGCCAATTGGTTATAGCCCTTAGAGTATCGATACTGAATTTTCCCCCTGGCTAGTATAGGCGTATATATATATGCTCTATAGGATCGGTTCGGCACGTGTATGAGGTGAGTTTTCCCTAACTTCTTCACTCTAAATTAACTATTTAAATACTACCAAAAATGAATGAAAAATACTTTAACTAATAAAAGTAAATTTTGAAATGCTTCAAATTCTAGGTAAAAATAGATAACGATAAGACTTAAGGTAAATTGCAACTGCTAGTAATAGTTTCAAATTAATTTAGATTTAAATAACAAATCATTTATTAATTACAGGTAAAATTTAACGGTAAATCAGATATATAAACAATTATGTTTGAGAGCTAATAATGTGTTTAAAGATAATGATATGAAAAAAAATATATATTCCAGATCTAATAATGTGCCTTCTAATCCGACAAACCGTTCGACGACTGAATGAAAGCGAATTTCCTCCGAGATAATGGGAAAATTCAGTACTCTAAATTTATGTCAATGTACGGTACATTAAAAATGATAAGGTAATAAACGATAAAAATGATTATTGCATCTATATTCATAAATATAATAAAAATCAGATGTGAAATCTGGTCATAAACACCTCCCCAAGTTAAACAATCAAAATAAAGAAAACTAGGCGTAGCAAAATGCTTTAGCTCAGAACCTGCTTGGCTCTCTACTGCAAACTCAGAGAACGGAAATTAAAAATTTAAATGTGATTTATCTAACAACATATTTAACAAAGCAGACAAGCAACCAAATCTGGGCCAATGACTACTGAAAGACCAGCGAGTGACTTAAAAATATATATATATATTTACTGGTATATCTATATGTAAATCAATTTCAATAAAATAGAAATATATATATGAAATACTGAACAAAATGCAAAGAAAAAAAAATAGAAATTTTAAGTCACTCACATGATCATTCCCAGTTACAGTCCAACCCAGTTGGGAAGCTTCGTCAGCTACTAAATTCAGGCTCACAGGAGACCTCGTCTAGTGGATCAATTTGTCCTTTCCTGATCCTTGGTAGATATCGTCAATCAAACTCTCCAGATTCACCGAAACCTAAAAATGCAAAAGAGGCCGGCAATAATTGTTCTCTTTTTCCTTTATTTTTTTTATCACGATACGTGTGAAATCTCTAGCAACTAACGATTGCTTATCGATGCCAACTACGTCGCAGATGCAAAGCAAAAAATTACAAAAAAAATTAATGAACTACGTAATTAAGCCACCAACTATTTAGCGTTGCAAGAAAACGCGGTATATCGATATTAAGATGAATATGAAACCAGATTCACCCAAAGTTTCTTTCCAAAATTATTAATAGATACGATAAAATATGCACTATAGCCGATAAAAAAACTATAAAAAAATTCATTCGATAAATCAAACTATAACGAGAAAATGAATCTGCTTAATTAGAATCAAAGGTACGGTAATAAGGAAAAACGATAAATTAAGCAAATTCTAGCAGATATTTTCACGATAAATATAAAGAATTTTCCCAATAAAAAATTAAACTCAGGGCGAAATTCTCCTACATACCGTCTTTCCCGGCGGTCGAAACAGAAGAGAAAGCAAAAATCTCACTTCCTTCGACAAGTGTTTATCCCACTTGTCCAATGATAAAAGTGAGGAAAGGAAATGACATGTTAAATTTCAAATTTTATTGAGCGCGAAAGCAGGAATATTAATCAATAGTTGGTCAATACAGGAAATAATACAAGATAATTTCGATAAAAGAATAAAGCAAAATTTTACTAATTAAATCGTAGATAAAATTTTCATAATGACAGTTTCCTTCTTCCCAAGAAAATTATATTAATTTAATATCTTCAGTTTGGAGGGAGGTTACATCAAAATAGCACGTGATGTTCGTTCGGTCAAGACATCTTCGCGCCAAATCAAAGGACAGAGTTGGACTTAGAATACCTTCCAAACGAATTAACTGTGATTTAGCAATTAAAAGCGAAAAAAAAGCGATTGCATAAGCGAATAAAATAGGAGTATTTACTTACGTGTTTATTTATTAAGGTAAAGACACTGTTTTATTACGGTAGAACTCAGTTCAGAAAACGATATAATTAGAAAAGTGATTTGAAAAATATAAAAGGTAATTTATTAATGCGACAAATATTAGTAAATATCAATGTAACAGGGAGAACGGCAATTCACCCGTTACACACCCCTCTAACCCGGAGTAAAGAAAGGATTTTTGAGAAGGTCAACCTGAAAAAAAAACCTTTCGTAAGCTATAAGAAAACCTACAAAATAAGCAAAGATATTAGATTTCCGAAATCAATTTCCTAAATTTTGCCAAGATAATACAGTTCTGAAAATGAATCGCGACATGGGAAGCTAAATAGTATAATTACTCTTAGATAAGATATGAAAATATTCAATTCGGAAAGATTAAATTTATAAGATAAAAGGATACCTACTTCAGGTGGTCCCTGTATGTGAGTTATGAAACGTTTGACCAACTAAATGAATAATATAATGACTACTAAATTCAAGTTAACAACAGAAGGTTGATATCGGTACTAAAATTCGGAAAGGTAGACGGTAGATAAAAGGAAAAAATATGTTAACGGTATAAAATTACAAAGTATGTAGCAATAATAATAATACAAGGGAATGATCCCAAGTCAGTTAGCGAGAGAAAAAAATGGATATAAGCCTTAAGCCAGGATAACCCAAAAAAAAAACAAGACACGGTAATATTTACAATGCAAGTTAAATGCAGATAAATTGATAAAGGTAAAGATATAATACAATAATGAATTGTTGCCATTCAGATAATTGTGTTACTTAACGACTGTGGAAAGCAAACGAGATAATTCATAAGGTACAAACGGTAAGGTAAATGCATAATCCACAATCTAGCGAACACTTAGGCATCAAAAGTACACCTTGATAAGGGCTCCCTATTTAAGAGGGACGATAAGTGAGGTAAGGCATACTTTCGTAATAATCGCTATTACAGAGAAAGCAAATAGATGCCTATACAGATAGAAAACAGATAAAACCTAATTATTACAAGAAAGCTAAATTCTTAATAACGATAACAATATAACAGAATTGGTATGGCAACAAGATAATAGGTTTTACTCTACATATACAATGCGGAAAACCGTTCAAAAGGTACACGAGACAACACAATTCTTTTTATTACACCTAAATGAGACTCGACATTGAATTCTTAATAGGATAAGCACTGGTGGCAAATTCCGAAAGGCGTCTCTCACTTCTCCTAGTTCCAGGAATGAGGATCTCCATCGCACCAGGGTACAGACACTCCTCTCGAGTCAAGATGGAAAACGCTCACCATCGAGCTGCCTGTATCCACCACATCCCCAGTGCTTCAGAGGAACCCATTCCCCGAACACGGAGAAGCAGATTTGCCACGTGGCGGTCCACCAGCGAAAGAGAAAAATAAAAAGAAAGAAACAAAAAACTCTATAGGATACTCTGAATTTAGAGCTGTCGGCCAATCCTCCGGCATGGCGATTCATGAGGCTGAGAATGAGCACAGTAGTAACCCCCCAGCATAGATATTGCGGCCCCGTAGGTAACACAACGGTCCGAGTGGTACGCCCCCGTGCTCAATCCTCCCACGAACCTGAGCCTGCCGGATCATGACCCACACACCTCTAAAAAGGGTCCTGTATACCAAAATAACAATTAAACGATAGAATTCTCTGGAATTCCTATCGAAGATAACACCTTGTTTCACCAAGGAAGATACTAATTATAATTTTACCCCAATATTCTGGACATGGAAAGTAAATAAGAGAATGAGAGAACGGTATATTACGATAAATCCTAGGAAGAAAATGAACGATAATAGAAGGTAAACCCAAAAATAGGAAAAGGAAAGAAAAGATTCAGAAAATATACCTTTGTCAATTGTCAAATTGCTGAAAATGGAAATCACAAAAATATGGTAAATTATCTGAGGAAAATTAAGATATAGAAAACGATATTCTGTCACAGGTCAGATATCTAGAAGGATAGTGAGTTCCAAAAATTGTTCAACAAGGAACAGCAAATCTAAATAAGAACTTCACATCCAATAAAGGGATAAGGTATTAAAAATCGAGAACAGCCTTCGCTCAGGTATACCTAAATCAGATATCAAGAAAACCTGTTACTTTTCAGAGAAAGATAGAAAAAGATAAACGAACGGTAAGGTAGAACGGTAAATATTTAAAGCGGGAAAAGTGAGAAAATGCAGCTCTAACACACTGCGCAAAACCTCCATCCTCTACATAAACTCAGAACCTAGGACGGCAACACTGCACTACATGGCCAAGTTCCAAAATAGAGCAACTCCAGCCTACAACGAAAATAACAGCCCTAACACACTGTCCAGAGCCTGGAGTCTCTCCAAAACAATAACTGGCTTCCATGGCCACGGTAAGGTACGATACGGTACACTGCTTCATAGCAGTCAAACGATAAGAGGATAGACGAGATTAAAAGATAAACGACAAGATAATTCACTTCACCATACTTCAAAAAGAAAATTTCTCTGAAAGTTAAACATAGATAGATTATAAAAGATATTTACCATAAAATAAGCAAGGTAAGGGAATGCCAATAGGTAACGTTAACAACCTAAGTCAAAGAGAAAAAGATAATATTTCAACAACTATACACGAGAAATTGGGATATTGGAATTCAAGATAATTGTTCTCAAGGAACAGCAGATAAGGCAAGAAAACCAAATCTCCAATTAAAAATGCAGTTCATATCGGTAAGAGCGTACGCCCAAGAAAAGTTGCATTAAACACGGTATTTTCTTTGAAAAGTTATCAGTAACGGTACAAAGGTAGCGATATCAAAATTAGAAAGTGATGGCAATATAGACTTTTCATCCTCAGGGACGGTATCACTAAAAGGTGGCAAGATAAATTAACTATCAGCCTTAAATCCTAGACATGAATGACTCATCTAATTTAAATAAGGTAAAAGCATTAAGCCACGGCATGGATCTTCTAGAAAGATAATACCTATTAAAAATAATGAGGATTAAAGATAAGGGAACCAAAATTAGATATATGCATAATATTTAACGATACTATCATAGGTAAAAAATGTCATCAGCTTTGGCAATCCTGAAGGGACGATAATTTCCAGATAACAGCAAATCAGCATGAAACGACAACGACATGGACGTATAGATAAAGGCAAGTGACCATTTGGAAGATTTTTACTCCCTAGTTGGTAACATGGACTACCAGAAGTATTCTCCAAGCCCTCCTGGAGACTTAGAAAAATGTAACTTAGTCTTACGAGACCTAGATGGTAAAAGAAAAGATATAGGGCCAGTTAGGGGACTTTTACTCCTGCGCTTGGTTTCACCGCCTTAGGGTATTCGTCGCCCCAGCCAAGAGACCACGAAACAATATAGGAAAGATAGGAAAGATATGAAAGATATAAATTAGTCTACAGAAGACCTAGATGTTGTGGCAATAGATAGAATCCAGTTGGACGGCTTTTACGTCCGCGCATGGTTTCACCGCCTTGGGGTATTCGTAGGCCCACCCAGAAGACCACGAAACGATAGATAGGAAAGATAGGAATTAGTCTACAGAAGACCTGGATGTTATGGCAATAATTAGAATCCAGTTGGACGGCTTTTACGTCCGCGCATGGTTTCACCGCCTTGGGGTATTCGTAGGCCCACCCAAGAGACCACTGAAACGATAGGAAAGATATGAATTAGTCTACAGAAGACCTAGATGTTGTGACAATAGATAGAATCCAGTTGGACGACTTTTACGTCCGCGCATGGTTCCACCGCCTTGGGGTATTCGTCGGCCCACCCAAGAGACCACGAAACGATAGGAAAGATAGGAAAGATATAGGTACGACAAGGTAAAGAAAGATAAGAGATACGATAATACAAAATCAAAGTCCAATAACGAGAAGATAAGTCGGTAATGAAGATAAGTCAGATAAGTCGATAAAGAGAATAGAGAATAGGTACGGTACTTAACTTAGTCCAGAGCAGAATCACATTCAGAGTCCGAAGAATCATCCGATACATGTTCATCCTCAGTGTCAGGGTTGGAAAGTCTTTTACACAGTTAATAACCCAATTTACTATTATGTACTACTATATACTGATTTTTCAATCGGAAACAAGGGTCCGGACCTAATAAATCAGCCGAAAATTTCTGAAAAGCAAGGTCGATATTTCGATAAGATCCCTGAATGGATGTTGTCGGAATGGGCTGAGACAAGGAATCAACAATAACATTAGGAAAGCCCTTTAGAGATAATTCTTGTTCTTTAAAATCAGGCTGTAGACTTCTGGTTAAGTCTGAATCTGTTGGAACGGTATTAAGGGCGGAAATCTGCGAGATCTTATAAGATAATGACGAGAAGTTAGCTTTCATATGAAACAGTTGAAGAAAATCCATTCCCAAGACAAGAGTGTGCTTAACAGACGGAATAACATAGACCTTAAGGGATTTAACGACATTATTTACGGAAATAGGTAAGACAACATATCCCAATAAGTCTTGTGGTTTCCCATCAGCGGTAGTTATTAACACGGTATCATGATATTGAATCGGTAACTTAAAATCCTTGAGGATAGAGAACCCTGAGGAACCTAAAACGGAAGAGGTACTACCACTATCCACTAAAGCGATAATTTCACAGTCAAAAACGTTAACAGATAGATAAGGCCTGTTGTCATGAGGTTTATTAACGAAAAGAGGGCTTAAATTACAAGCAGGACGACAAAATTCTCTGACTTTTTCAAGCCAAAGATTCTACTCCTTGTGGGTGGAAGAGATAGGGGGTTTTACGTGGACTTCTTTCCTTTGCCCTTGACTTTTCCTTGGGCATCGGTAGGAGGAACGGAATTGATTCCTGGACTTTGGTTGGAAGTACTGACGACGGCGTCCAGATGACCATCTCCAATCGGTACGTTTTTTGGAATCCTAGATAGGCAAAATAGCTTCTTAGGGCGGCGGCAATCGGAATAAGTATGTCCCACGGTATTGCAGTTCCAACAACGAAGGCCAGATACGGTAACGGTACTTATATTGCGAGATAACGATAAAAAGGAGGAAAAACTTTGATTACGATAAGAGTTATTCTTGGGTACACCAGGTAATGAGACAGAAAAACTTAAGTCAGGCTCCAATAAATTACTAGAAGTGCTTGGAGGTGGTTTATAGCGTTTGCTCCAGGACATAGACTCTTCTAACTGTCTACAAATGTCAGACAGCTGGTCAACGGTATCAATTTGAAGTAAAGCGAGAGGGGAAAGAAAATGAGGAGCTAAATTTGGACGAATTTTGTTAACGATAGTTTTCTCATCTAATTTGACGGTAAGACGATTAAACAAACCAACCATACAAGCTATATATATATGGTGACCTTTTCATTAATGCCTTGTGTGCGAGAGTCAATTTCCCTGTGTAGGTCTTCTTCATAAAAGTACGGTAAGAAATCTCTTTTGAGTTTCTGAACTAGTTGGTCCCAAGTGCTGACTTTATCCTTAATGCTGTTATACCAAGTTAAGGCTGTGCCTTTAAATAAGTCACAAGCGGAAGTAAATAACTCATCTTTGGTGACACCTCGAGCAATACGGAGAGTCTCAATGTTTTCAAGGAAAGAATGAACGGATTCCCTTGGATTGTGCCCGAAAAAAATGGAGATTCCACTTATACGGTGCGATAGATCGGGAGACAGAAGGACTGGGATTAAATTCATGGCCAGAAGAGGTCCTTTGGGGAGTAGAAGCGGAAGGTACTAATTTGAAAGCTAAATCCCCCTCTAACATTAACAGTTCAGTTTGCAAGTCGGCCTTTGTCCTATCTTCTTCTTCAGAATTTTCTGACAGCCTATGGATTCTACCTGAGAGATGAGTTAAACGGGACGAAATTCTTTTATACAATGGACAGGAGATAGAACCAGTAAAGTTAGCAATTTGGGTATTCAAGTAATTGATAGTTTCCCTAATTTCGGCGGTATCTACATCAAAGGAAAGAGGACTACCAGCACTACTCTGCACAAAACTTCGGTTTGCAGTTTCTTGACTTAAGGCTCCTCTAAGTAACTTACGTTTAGAGTCGACATCCCCAATGGACTTTATCCTCCGGATCTTCAGTTCATAATCCAATTCCTCTCAAATGAATAAAGAAGAGAAACCAATAAGATAATAGAGTTACGAGATATGGAAGTATTTCAGAGGTATGCTTACCCCCACGGTAATTAAATATTGAATGAAATGGAAACGATAAACTAAGATACGGTAAGATAATTCCAATTCACTCAACAGCGATAAAAGATATAGAGGGAGCAACGATAACTGAAATAATTCTTCCACACGGTAAATAAGATAACGGTAAATTAGATCAAGGTAAGATAAACGGTAAATAAGATATATTATATATATATATATATATATATATATATATATATATATATATATAAGGTACGACAAATAAACAATTATTAAATCTCTCAATTTTGTTAGATAAAGGGTTCAAGTTAATTAATTCGGTAAAACAATATGATCAAAATATTGAGTTAATTAAACGATACTGTTCATCAACAGATGATTTAAATTTCCACGATAATTGAATCTGATAGATTACTAGATATTCGATATTCAAAACTGGAACTCCAATTGCAATCAATTTTTTTCTTGTTTCGCTGTGCACCTCCACAGGCCAAATTTATAAGATAAATCCTTCAGCCAATGTGCCAATTTTTGAAGCAATATATTCGAGGGCCCCACGTTGGGCGCCAATTTTGTAACAACCGCTCGAGAGAGATATCTTGTTGGTTAGACAATGCACCTCTCTCTCACCGGTCTTGGCGATATTGTGCCGATAGGCTGCTCAGTTAGTATCCGGTGGCGTGAGTTCGTTGTTCAATTGGCAGAAGGACTATGCAAGGGCGCCAGGCCAATGGTTACACACAGTTCACAAGAAAAACGACAAGATAGCGAAAATTTACAATTTATTCTTTTTCAATTACAAATTAACCAAGTTTACTATTAGTTAAATTGGTAACAGAGAACAAACTTTTAAACAATCGAGGTACATAAAACTGTTAGAGTGAAGTTACAAACAAAACAATCTATAAATTCTTGCCTTACAATATCCTCGGTAGGAATGCCTTTCCGTTGGTGGGTCTGCTGTCCAAGGTTCTGATCCTGGAGCTATATGCCAACCAGCAGCTGGGGTTCCAATAACTCAGGGCGGCCAGGAGTTGCCACTGTCCTACCAGAGGACAAATCGAATCAGGTAGTACTGCCAGTGTTCTGCTCCCTGGATATGAGGCTATTGGTTACGTATCTGGGCACTCTTAGCCCTAGTTGATGGCATACATAAAAAATTTATTGGCCAATTAGTTATAGCCCTTAGAGTATCGATACTGAATTTTCCCCCTGACTAGTATAGGAGTATATATGCTCTATAGGATCGGTTCGGCACGTGTATGAGGTGAGGCACCCTACCTTAGTTTTCCCTAACTTCTTCACTCTAAATTAACTATTTAAATACTACCAAAAATGAATGAAAAATACTTTAACTAATAAAAGTAAATTTTGAAATGCTTCAAATTCTAGGTAAAAATAGATAACGATAAGACTTAAGGTAAATTGCAACTGCTAGTAATAGTTTCAAATTAATTTAGATTTAAATAACAAATCAATTATTAATTACAGGTAAAATTTAACGGTAAATCAGATATATAAACAATTATGTTTGAGAGCTAATAATGTGTTTAAAGATAACGATATGAAAAAAAAATTATATTCAAGATCTATTAATGTGCCTTCTAATCCGACAAACCTTTCGACGACTGAATGAAAGCGAATTTCCTCCGAGATAATGGGATAATGGGAACGATAAAAATGATTATTGCATCTATATTCATAAATATAATAAAAATCAGATGTGAAATCTGGTCACAAACACCTCCCCAAGTTAAACAATCAAAATAAAGAAAACTAGGCGTAGCAAAATGCTTTAGCTCAGAACCTGCTTGGCTCTCTACTTCAAACTCAGAGAAAGGAAATTAAAAATTTAAATGTGATTTATCTAACCACATATTTAACAAAGCAGACAAGCAACCAAATCTGGGCCAATGACTACTGAAAGACCAGCGAGTGACTTAAAAAATATATATTTACTGGTATATCTATATGTAAATCAAATTCAATAAAATAGAAATATATATATGAAATACTGAACGAAATGCAAAGAAAAAAAATAGAAATTTTAAGTCACTCACATGATCATTCCCAGTTACAGTCCAACCCAGTTGGGAAGCTTCGTCAGCTACTAAATTCAGACTCACAGGAGACCTCGTCTAGTGGATCAATTTGTCCTTTCCTGATCCTTGGTAGATATCGTCAATCAAACTCTCCAGATTCACCGATACCTAAAAATGCAAAAGAGGCCGGCAATAATTGTTCTCTTTTTCCTTTATTTTTTTTATCACGATACGTGTGAAATCTCTAGCAACTAACGATTGCTTATCGATGCCAACTACGTCGCAGATGCAAAGCAAAAAATTACAAAAAAAATTAATGAACTACGCAATAAAGCCACCAACTATTTAGCGTTGCAAGAAAACGCGGTATATCGATATTAAGATGAATATGAAACCAGATTCACCCAAAGTTTCTTTCCAAAATTATTAATAGATACGATAAAATATGCACTATAGCCGATAAAAAAACTATAAAAAAATTCATTCGATAAATCAAACTATAACGAGAAAATGAATCTGCTTAATTAGAATCAAAGGTACGGTAATAAGGAAAAACGATAAATTAAGCAAATTCTAGCAGATATTTTCACGATAAAGATAAAGAATTTTCCCAATAAAAAATTAAACTCAGGGCGAAATTCTCCTACATACCGTCTTTCCCGGCGGTCGAAACAGAAGAGAAAGCAAAAATCTTACTTCCTTCGACAAGTGTTTATCCCACTTGTCCAATGATAAAAGTGGGGAAAGGAAATGACATGTTAAATTTCAAATTTTATTGAGTGCGAAAGCAGGAATATTAATCAATAGTTGGTCAATACAGGAAATAATACAAGATAATTTCGATAAAAGAATAAAGCAAAATTTTGCTAATTAAATCGTAGATAAAATTTTCATAATGACAGTTTAATTCTTCCCAAGAAAATTATATTAATTTAATATCTCCAGTTTGGAGGGAGGTTACATCAAAATAGCACGTGATGTTCGTCCTGTCAAGACATCTTCGCGCCAAATCAAAGGACAGAGTTGGACTTGGAATAAAATAGGAGTATTTACTTACGTGTTTATTTATTAAGGTAAAGACACTGTTTTATTACGGTAGAACTCAGTTCAGAAAACGATATAATTAGAAAAGTGATTGCATAAGCGAATAAAATAGGAGTATTTACTTACGTGTTTATTTATTAAGGTAAAGACACTGTTTTATTACGGTAGAACTCAGTTCAGAAAACGATATAATTAGAAAAGTGATTTGAAAAATATAAAAGGTAATTTATTAATGCGACAAATATTAGTAAATATCAATGTAACAGGGAGAACGGCAATTCACCCGTTACAACATTCGCAAGGAATCTTATAAATGCAGTTTTTTGAGTTTTGTGTTACGTTATTTGGTTTAGTTTTTGATAAAATTGATTTCAGTGTATTTCTTGTTTTGAAAGTTATATTAAATCGTAAATTTATTGATTTTCTGTTTCCCACTCTTTTCAGTCTTTCTGAAAGAACCTGTATGTATGGTATCGTTGTTATAGTAATGTCAGGGGTATTAATATTGTTTGCTGAAACTTTGTGTTGAATGTTAGTTATTGTTTTGTGTTCAATTTTATCTAACTCTTTATTGATGAACTTTTGAGGAAAATTGTTAGCAGATAATAAATTTTTGATAATTTTTTTTCTTTATTTAATTTATGCATATCAGAACAGTTGTTTTTTGCTATATCATATAAAGATTTAAGGAAGCCTTTTTACAGTATTTGAGTGATTAGAGTTAAAATTGAGATATCTGTTAGTGTGAGTCGGCTTTCTGTAGACATGTGTATCAAATGATGATGGTGTTTTTGTTATTAAGATCTCTAAGAAAGGTAGTGTGCTATTTTGCTCAATTTCTAATGTGAATTATATAGTTGTTTCTTTGTTATTGATGTCGTTTAATAATTCATGTAAGTCTTCAAGAGAGTGTTCCCAAGTAGTGAATATATCGTCGACATAACGCCACCAAACTAAACGTTTATTTTATTTTGTAAAAATTATTTGTTCTTCAAATTTTTCCATAAAAATGTGCTCAAGGCAGGGGACAAGCAAGAACCCATGGCCATGCCAAAATCTTGTTGGTAGAAGTCATCGTTGAATAGAAAATATGTTGTTTTCGTACAAAATGTTAGTAATTCCATTATTGTGTCAATGGATAATTGTGTACGTTCGTTTAGTAACATGTCATGTTCTAATCGTTCTTTTACAATAGGAAGTGTTTTGGTGACAGGGACATTATTGTATAGGTTTACAATGTCAGAACTTGCTAGTGTGAAAGTATTTTTGTATTGTATATGAGATAATTAGTGTAGGAAATGTGCACTGTTTTTAAGATGTGAATTGAAATTCCCTGTAAGTGGAGAAATAATCTTTAGAAGAAATATTCAGAGTTCACTGCAAGGAGAATTTATGGAACTGACAATTGATCTTAAAGGGATGTTCAGAACATAATCACACAAGGACAGTACACTAAATTAAACAAAGATCCAACAAGTTCTATTGAAAACAAAATATACCGTTTACTATACAATTACAGATATGAATTTACTGAAGAAGAACGTAGAACGCTTACTCCACACTATTCCAAGCCTCCACATTTCTATGGTTGACCTAAAATTCATAAACCCAACATCCCATTAAGACCAAGGTTTCAGGAGGTAAAAAATGTTACTCTTAAATTAATAAAGAGTCTGGTCTTCCTGATATACTTGAAAGATAGTGATATAATTCTGGCTGATAAAGGTTCCCAGGGTTTCGCAGTGCTGAGGGAAAGTGCTAAATAAAATATGGTGATTATGAATCCATTCTTAAAGGTTGGTTCCGAATTTCCTTTTAGTGAAATTGATGATACTTTTTCAATTTTGAAAGCTTTGTATTGTAGGCCTTCAGGTATAAGTGAATAAATGAGTATGGTAGTGAAATGTAAAAATTGTGTTTGTGTCGAGACGTCGTTCCGACCGAGAGGATATTCCCCTATATCAATCAGGGACCAGGTTATATATTAAGAATCTCTTATAGAAAATCAACAAATTATAGTAAATAAATTCTCTGTTTGCGATATTTTAAATTAGTGACTTGATGTACGTCAGAAGCCTGAACATGTTACTTTGGTTACCACTTACTATTACATTTGTGTGCTGCCCAAGTTCATATTATAAAGTAAACATTTTACATTAACACTTCTAAATAATATTCGAGTTTAGAGTACTTACCCTATTTTCTCTGTCTATTTTTAAATTCCTTAATAATTTACTTTGAAGCATATACTTCTGGAGGTAGCGCGTGCGATGAACAGTAATAACGGATCATAGAGCATATACCTCATAATACTATAAGAGCATATACAAAAAATTATTGTGGTATTAAATATTGTCAAAAAATCCTTCGACGGGTTTGTCTGGGTTTGTGTCTCAACGTTATTATTTATGAAATAATGTTTGAGTAGGTACCTTGTGAAATTATACACTTTTTATCATAATTATAATAAATATGTCATATGAATTAAATTATTTTCTGTTTTGTAGTGAGAGGGGACTTGAAACTAATCCAGGAAAAGTACGTTTATATATATATGTGATTTTTTTTTTTTTATCCGAAGAGGGGGGAAATACATTGCGTACTTAACTAGCACGTGCTAGCCGTCGTGCGAGACTCCCGATGCAATGACTTCAAAGCAAGAGTAAATCGTTGCATTGAAACCAGTATACCGTATACCCGCTAAAACCCTAACCTCTTTCTCCTACAACCATGGTCCCCTGCGGCACTCTTTGTCAATACTACTTCGCAAGGGTGGTTCATTGCAGATGTTAACTGCTCTTACATTGAAAGCCTCTAAAGCCTACTCCTCGAAGGTATTGCGGAGCTCTTTAAGGATAGTCTCCGCGTAATCTGATACCAAGTTCCAGGCTTGGGGGCCCTTCAGCATGGCTTCTACTATTTGTTCTGGAACGATATTAGTCTCCAGAATCCTCTCCACTTCAGCACGTTGATCCTGAAACCGGGGGCAGGAGAAGAACACGTGTTCTGCGTCCTCTATAACGTCCGTACAGTGTGGGCAGTTTGGGGAGTTTGCCCTCCTGAACCTGTGCAGGTATGCTCGAAAGCATCCATGTCCAGTCAGGAGTTGAGTGATGTAGAACCCAACCTCCCCATGCTGGCGGTTGACCCAACGACTGATGTTAGGTATCAATCGATATGTCCACCGGCCTTTAGTAGAGCTGTCCCACCTCTCCTGCCATTGCCCTAGACTCATGGCTCTTTCATCGCTGTTTCCTGTCGGTTGGTCTTTCTCTAACTTTCTGCGATAAAGCCGTCCCCTTTCTGCAGCCAGGATGTCGATTGGTAGGGTAGAGGCAATCACACTCACCGCCTCGTAAGACACAGTGCGGTAGGATGATGCCACTCGAATCGCTGAGAGCCGCTGGACTGATTTCATTTTCCGGCGGTACGATGGTAGCTCGAGCGATTTCTCCCATACGGGTGCCCCGTACAACAAAACAGAAGTAGTTACTGTTGCCAGTAGCTGTCTTCTTATCTGTCTAGGGCCTCCGACATTCGGCATTATTCTAGATAATGCCCCCTGTACCCCAGCTGCTTTCTTGCTGGCCGCGATTATGTGCTCTTTGAAGTTGAGCCGTGCGTCCAGGAGCACCCCCAAATAGCTGATGAAGGGCTGCGACTGTATGTAGGTGTCGCCTATTTTGAGGGTGATGGTTTCCCTTGCCTTTCGACTGCTAACAAGAAGTGTTTCGGTCTTTTGTTCTGCTAAACTCAAGTCCGCTGCGAGCATCCAATGCTGAATTGTGGCTATAGCGAATGAGAAGGTTGTTTGTATCTCCTCTAAGTGCTTGCGCACTATGATCAATGCCACATCATCGGCGAATGCCACTAGCCTGACGCCCTCAGGCAGACCGAGCAGGAGCAGGTCGTTGTACATTACGTTCCATAAGAGGGGGCCAAGAACAGAGCCCTGAGGTACACCTCCTGTGATCTTATAGTCTACTTGCCCATTTTCAGTTTGGTACAACAAGATGCGGTCCTTGAAATACGCTGAAACCATTCTGCGCAAGTACTGCGGAACTTCCATCCTGGCAAGAGCCTCCAAAATGCGGTCCCAGCGGGCCGAGTTAAAGGCGTTCTTGATATCCAGGGTGGCTATTAGACAGTACTTTTTTCCACCTCTTCTCCATCTCTTTCCCGAGATAGCCTCTCTGGCGATGTTGGTAACGAGTGTCACGGCATCGATGGTTGATCCCCCCTTTCTGAACCCGAATTGGTTGGTGGAAAGTTTCGGCTCAACGTAGGGCTCCAGCCTATCTGCTATTATCCTTTCAAGGAGTTTTCCCGCAGAGTCCAACATACAGAGGGGACGATATGTGTGTGTGTGTGTGTGTTTTTAAGTTTTCGCGGGCACTAAATGTATTAGATGGGAATTCATCCGCGTAGTTGATAACTGTTGCCTGCCGCGATCGATGGTAAAATGACGATGTTTCGGCAGAGTCAAATCTGCCCTCTTCAGGTCGGTTCGCATAATTCTCGTAGCCTTCTGCTTACGCTCAGGGATCAGTTATCAACTACGCGGATGACTTCCCGGAAACCATCTAATACATATATATGTATATATATATATATATATATATATATATATATATATATATATATATATATATGGCTATCTTGGTAAAATTTCGGATTCTAAGCGATTCTTGGTCGCCCAGGTACTTTTTATTATACAAGTTTGTCTTGTTTTAAGTTGTATAACATTAACCTATATTACAGTCTGAAGATGCTTTGAGATATAAAGTATATCTACTTAAGTAACGTTATTATAACGTAATCTGAATGTAATCTGTTACAATTAAAGTGACTTCATTATATATTGCCACAATTTTAAACAGGTGAATTAAATATGAATTATTATTACAATTCAACAAATTTTATATTATTTAAATAACTTTCACTTCATATGTTCCTTTGCAGTTATATTTATATTAAGAACTAATTGGCACATTGGGATGAATTCTTGAAATTTTAATTTATTTACACCTGGAAAGAATAAATCACCTTTCTTTTATAAAATTTACACACAACATCTCTCTAGACATCGTATTATTTCCAGGTCTTGTGAAAAAATTACCTACACAACAACGGCAAATTTATATCCGTTAGGAATTTCAGAAACACAGAGAAAAAAATAAATATTTTGTTATAAAAAATACTATCACTATCTGCCTTTGAGTTTCCTGGATTAGTTTTCCGTCAGCGCCTGTAGGCAATTTGGAAACTGTCACTTTACCGGAATTCCAATTACTTTTCTTTTTCCAGGTCCTACATTACAACGAGAGAAAATTGAGGAAGAGAAATTAATATCCCTAATAACCAACGACAATATTGATTGTACAAAAAATAAGACCTAACAGATCTTAATGTGAATTTTACTAATTATAATTTATCGGAGTACAAACTGTAATTTAAAAATAAGGTTTGTATTTGGAACCATGATTAAGTAGCTAACATATTCTTTTCGATAAACTTTTACGAAAAAAAAGTTTATATTGATATAAAATTGAAGTTTCTACCTACCTTGCTTCCTTTACTACTTATTTTCCATGTGCTTCGATACTTGTCTGCTGTTAGCTTTTTAGAACCAGTCTGTTTCTTAATGTTAATATTAAATGATTGTTGGGGCTGTTTCTTTGACCTCGTTGGGCTTTTTGTGGTTTCTAAATAGTCATTTCTGCTGATTTAACGATTTCACTTAGTCCGAATTAAAGAGTAAAATTGCGAATAAAATGAGGACTAACTTATTTCTGTAGAAAAGGGTTCCAGCAACATGTAGGTATTATAAATATACATTTTTATATAAATAAATACAAGTTGAAAAACCGGAGTTTTTAGATACTTTTTAACCTACTTCCAAAATGGAGGAAATTATCAAATCAGCATGATTTTTTTGTATAAATGTTACCTGATTTCTTCTGAGGTTGTGAACAGATTTGAATAATTATTGTTTTGTTTAAAAGAGTGTACATACGGATTGGTAAAATTTCGAACTTGATCATCGAATTCTATTCGTAAAGGAATGAAATTTGGGATTGAAAACTTATCTGCATGGAAATCGATCAATATACCTAATATATTGGCCGATATCTTCAAAACCCCTCACCGAATATAGTTTTTTAAATTGTCTGCAACAAAATCCTGCTTCAAATATTTGTATCATAAATATGAGGTTTTAAAGCTCTGAATCCATTCCCGTTAGTAGATTTTTTCTACCGCGTCTGGATTTTGTGATTTATTTTTTTGTAGACGGCACCATGCCCTGTTGCAAGTTCATTAAACTGAAAAAATAATTTAAATTTTAAATTAAAATTAATTTGTATAATCGATAAATTATTAATTTTTTTTTAAAATTCACTGATTGATTAAAATTTATATATTGAAAAATGCAAATATAACTAAAAAATATTTTTAATAATTAAAAAAAATACTAATTTAATTTCTTTAATTCCAGAAAATACCAAGCTGGAATATTATTACAAATCTCCCAGGAAATAAATCAATTAAATCACTTTGATTATTAACTTTTACTTTAAGTCTCAAAATTATAATTTACAAATAATGCTCTAATTGAATATCTTGAAAAATCAATTACATAAAAAAATGATTCATTAAAATAATTAATTAACTATATTGAGCAATCTTAATAAGACTGGAAAATTTTTATTTCACTTTCCAAATTTTGCCGCCCTCTAAAATTGCCCGCCCTAGGCACTAGCCCCGACTGCCGCTAGTTTAAATCCTGCGCTGAATATATTTAAACTCTATGTACTGTATTTATTTCCGTGTTCAATTCTGCAATGAACTTTTATTGTCACCGACTGAAGATCTAATAGAAAATTGAGTAACAACATAGTAAATAGTAAATTGCTGTGTAATGCGATCATACACAGGGTGCTTAACATAGCAAACAAAATTATTAATTGATCAAAGCAATAGTAATAATTATTAATTTAATTACACATATATTTTGTTTATTAACTCAACACGTACCAAATTCATTTTGTTTGAATAACTGCTGGCTGCCAATTTAAATGAAAATTTAACATTCTGCGATGACGGGGCTTTTGGTCTATTAAAGTTATAAATAAAAGATAAAGAATAAAAACTACACGAGTTCACAATAGAACTAAAAAGCTGAAAGGGGAATATTTTTTCTCAGTTCTTTGGGAATAACACCTCATAAACTAGAAAGTCTGTATATTTCAGAAGTTCAAACGTTTCAAGGTCTAAATCAGACCCCGTTGTCAATGGTAATTAACTTAACACAAATCAACAAGAAAATTAAAAAATGTCAAATTCTGATTTAGTAAATTTGTCATTACCACAACGAAGCTGGCACTAATGTGTCATTTGGAAGAAAACCCATGGAAACGATAGTACAGGTCCATAGCAGGCCTTAGATGCTTATCAAGTCGCATGACTCAACTAAACAAATAAAATAAGTATAAGTAAAACTCTTCTACAATGATATAAAAACCTGTGCAACAAGATTGGCATGGGAACATATTGTAAAAATAAGTAAGGCAAGAGTTGAAGACATGGTAAGGGACTAGGGTTTTGATACACGGTACCAGATATGTCAGTACAGTGCATCCCATTTTGGTTGAGATTGCCAGGTTACTCGGTTGTTATTGAAGATAGAGTCTTGCGGTTTTCACATACATGTTCTACTTTTTTGTGAAACTCAGGATGGCCACATCAGAGTTTGCATAAGTGTTTCTATTTATAAGATACAGGGCGATTTTGATAATTTATACTTTTTTGGACTCCTTCTATATCTACGAAGTTATTAGAAATACTCTTACGCTAAGAACTACGTCTAATAGAAAATTTTGCATAGAATCCAGTGGAGTACTCAATTTTTTTTCCGAGTATGGTTTTGAAGATACTACACAACATTATATATTTTTAAATGGAACACCCTGTGTTTTATTATTTCATTGAATTTGTTATTTTTTTCCCTTTAAAATAATGTATAATACAATACACATGGTATTATTAGAAATGCTAAAAAACACTAAAAAGCTGAGTTTTTTGCTAGTAGGCCATGTATTTTCCATTTAAAAGGAGAATCAAACAAATAATTCCATTTGAGATTTTTTATAGGAGTTTATCAGCAAAGAAAAATAATGTTAACAATAATTCAATAACATGAAACACGAAATTTAGGTACCTAAAAGCAACTAATAAATAGTTATACATCTTTCATTATGTATAACAAACAGAACAAGTATTACAAATCAAATATCTATCTTAAAATTAATTTTGGACATTATTTATTACCTTATTGATTTAACTGTTCAAATTGTTGTCCATTTTCCCTAACACATAATTGGCAAACCTTTCCATCTCGCATGAATCCATTTAAAATTATTATAGAATTCCGCCTTTCGGAACAATATTTTATCTAGTGAGCGCTGGAGAGAAAAACGCAAATCTGATCAAGCTGTCATTGTTAGTAACTATTGTGTTTTATCGTGTTTGAGTTTACAAGATCATTATATAAATAATTATTCGTGAGTTTGCTGGTTGATAATTGATAATGGCTGGAAGAGAATTCGTTTTTCAAAATAACGAAAAATACGATATGATACACTGTTTAAATCAATGTTATGGGAATGTTGAAGAAGCTTTAGAACTATATTTCCACAGGTATAAAGTACGAGTATTTTACCATAAGATATTTCATGAAATCGCGTTGTTAAAACTTTCAGATATCCAGAGAGGCATCAACCTAGTCGAGCAACTATATTTAGACTAAAGAATAATTTACTAAGTTTTGGTGCATATTCTAAACCTCGATCAAAGGTGTATAACAAAGAAAATCGAGAAATGAATGAAATAAATGTGTTAGCTAGCGTTCATGCGTATCCCCAGACTTCTTATGCGAAATTAGAAAATTACACTGAAGTTTCTCAATCACGGGTCCAAAGAATTTTAAAAAAATATAAATTTAAAACCTTACAAAGTCAATATTGCCCAGCACTTATATCCTGGTGATGCAGCAAGACGGTTAAATTTTTGCAATTGGTTTTTAGACCAAACCCGAAGGGACAATGATTTTGTAAGGAAAGTTATTTGGTCAGACGAATCTCATATAAGCAGTGCCGGTATATTTAACAGGCAGAATACAAGATACTGGTATGATGAGAACCCCCACTTAATTTTTGAGCGACAACAGCAGGATCGATTTGGTTTTAATGTAGCCTGTTTCATACTGCCGCTTTTTTGAAGGAACCCTTACCGCCAATAGGTATTACTTATTACCCGAAATATTGAAAGATGTTCCTCTCGCCTTTCGCAATTCTATACACTTTCAACAAGATGGCGCCCCTGCCCACAATTCTAGATTAATTGGGCGCTTTTTAGAAAATAATTTTCAAGGATGTTGGATAGGAACACATGGACCAAGATCACCCGATTTATCTATATTGGACTTTTTTTTGTGGGGTTATTTGAAAAATAAAATATATACCAACAGACACAACAGTCGCGAAGAACTTCGTGCCGCAACGGAGGCAGCTTTTCGGGATTTACAAAGGCGACCTGTTATAATTTTAAATGCACTCAGGCGTATTGAAAAGGTTTGCCAATTATGTGTTAGGGAAAATGGACAACAATTTGAACAGTTAAATCAATAAGGTAATAAATAATGTCCAAAATTAATTTTAAGATAGATATTTGATTTATAATACTTGTTCTGTTTGTTATACATAATGAACGATGTATAACTATTTATTAGTTGCTTTTAGGTACCTAAATTTCGTGTTTCATGTTATTGAATTATTGTTAACATTATTTTTCTTTGCTGTTAAACTCCTATAAAAAATCTCAAATGGAATTATTTGTTTGATTCTCCTTTTAAATGGAAAATACATGGCCTACTAGCAAAAAACTCAGCTTTTTAGTGTTTTTTAGCATTTCTAATAATACCATGTGTATTGTATTATACATTATTTTAAAGGGAAAAAAATAACGAATTCAATGAAATAATAAAATACAGGGTGTTCCATTTAAAAATATATAATGTTGTGTAGTATCTTCAAAACCATACTCGGAAAAAAAAATTGAGTACTCCACTGGATTCTCTGCAAAATTTTCTATTAGACGTAGTTCTTAGCGCATGAGTATTTCTAATAATTTCGTAGATATAGAAGGGGTCCAAAAAGTATAAATTATCAAAATCGCCCTGTATCTTATAAATGCACTTATGCAAAATCTGATATGGCCATCCTGAGTTTCACAAAAAAGTAGAACAGGTATGTGAAAACCGCAAGACTCTATCTTCAATAACAACCGAGTAACCTGGCAATCTCAACCAAAATGGGATGCACTGTACATTCTAGTAATGAAGAGAACCTGATGTTGGGTAAATAGGTACATGATTCCAACCCACAAAATGTCATGGAAAAGGCTTAGTGAAATGACGAAAACAATATAAGGTAACATAAAGTACACACTAATAGCAATAAATCGTTTCAATTTGAAAAATTTACTGCATAAAAAGTTGATTTTGAAAAATTTAAAATACTTGGGGTTTGTATTTTTTACTCTCCCAGGGGGAATTAATAAGCAAAAATGCCACCTATATTGTGAATTTAAAAATCGCTGAAAAAAAATTACTTAGCAGTATTTTTAAAAGTGCAATTATATTAAGAAATTCCCCATGTATCCAAACGATCAAAATAACAAATTTTATTCATGTAGCTCTAAAAGATATAGATTCTCTAATAAATGAAACTGAAAATTTTAATAAAGTTATTAATTTTACTGTTTTCTGAATGATATTTATGGATATTTTTCAATGGTTAAGTACTTCTTGGGAAAAATTGCTGTATATTCCAAATGTTTCGGGGTCTACGTCAGACCCCGATGTTAATAGTTAAGAAACTTTGAATAAAACAGCACAATTCTAAAATGTAAAATTAAAATGTTTGACAATATCTATTATTTCACTTCTGACATAACTAAGAGAATTTTATTTGTAATACACAGGGTAGCACAGATACATCTAAAGATCATATAATCATAAAGTTCCTTTCAAATTGGAAGAATTTGAAAGGGTGATCTTCAGAATTTTATGTGGCGCTCGTAGGTGCGACTTTGTTATAAGATGCATATATATAAGTACATTCGCCAAAAATGCGACAAAAGAATGTTGTTGATTCAGTGATCCCATTAAAATCATAAGGAAAAACCTAGGAAAAGACTTATGAACTATTCCGATTTCTTCCTTAATCATCGGCAACCGGGAACGATTGAATTCCACAGAGGTAGTAGCGATACAATCGTTTTCATTTATCAAAATTAAGGCACACTCTTTTAGTTTTCTTTTGGTGTTGTGTTCTTCTTTGTATAATATAACTGAATTTTGAACATGTATTTTATGACCTAGGAGCCACATAAAATTCTGAAGATCACCCTTTCAAATTCTTCCAATTTGAAAGGAACTTTATGATTATATAATCTTTAGAAGTATCTGTGTTACACCCTGTATATTACAAATTTCTCTTAGTTACGTCAGAAGTCAAATAATAGATATTTTCAAACATTTTAATTGTACATTTTAGAATTGTGCCTATTTTATTTTTCTTAACCATTGACTACGGGGTCTGAACTAGACCCGAAATGTTTGGAATATATAGCAATTTTTCGTGGCTTGTGGTGTTATTTCCCAAGAAGTACTTAATTTTACTGTTTATAACTTTTGTATTTTCTTCGGCCGCTCCTTGCATTTTTTCAAAAATTTCTACGTGCCCTTTCGAATAGAAAGTCACATCATCTATAATGTTCCAAGAAGGCAAACTAGAACTCGTTAAAAGTAAGCTTGTTGTCTGTAATCAAATTATAGTATACATTAGAAGAAGTAGTTTTGTGCCATTATTAAGTTTCACAGAATACAAATACTCCTATACAGAACTTAGTTGATTTTCTTTATTGTAAACATTAAAATGTCGTCATCTAAAGAGTTCCAAAACGACAACTTTGTTCCAGTCTTTTTCTTACAATTCAACCGAATGCTAATATTACCTGAACTCGTTCAGTTTCCTAAACTAACTTCATTTGGTGTGTTAGACGACGTTAATATTCGAAACAAAGTGGCAAAGCTTCGCAATAGTGGATGAAACTCGAGGAATATTCGAAATAATTTAACAAGTTCCCTTCTATTATCAACATGTTCATGGTAGTGTGATCCGGGAAATTGCACAGATTGAAAATTTTCACAAAAGATCTAAGAGGTCTCATATTGTGTGCTGAAATGTAAATCCTCCATGTTACCGCATCTATTTATAAAGGATCCGCGCTTCAATATAGCACATCAGAGCCCAACAAGAAAACGACTATGCTGTTACCAAATACATGACTTGAACTGGTGTGTTTTGTGATTTTTAGTCAGTTTATGAAGGTCCAAAGTACACAAATGAAATTGCAGCTCTGTTGTTCTGTTGCGACTCTGGTCGTTGTCAGCAACAAAGGAAAGAGTAATGAGTATGTAGAATTACTGTAATTAAAATATTATTAAAGTAGATTGTACATTTGTAGGTTTTCGTAGGGTTGGAATTTGGAATAAAAGGTCAGATAGGTTAAGAATTTTCATTATATTTGTATGAGAGCAAATAAATTGTGTATATACATTCGAATTGAATTGTTTGTTAGTTACGATCATTGAGTCTCTTTCGAGATAAGTAACTTGTAAAAGAGAACTGAACACTTTTATTATACGAGTCGTTTGTATGGGCTAAGTATCATGATTAACGGTCGTTTCATGTATATGGGTTCCTAATAATATTATTTTTCATGTTATCTCTAAGCTTCCTGAAGTACTTTATTTCAGCTGGTTTAATTTACTTCTATGTCATTTTGTTAGTTAACACACAACTCACAAGTGAAGGTCTATAAATAGTTTTAAATACATATGTATTTAATTTCTCTAACCATTCCTTTCCTATTGAATTCTTATTCATATATGCTTTGTTGATTTAATTATTCTATTATTTAGCTATGCTTGATTTTGATGCTTTCTAGTTCTATATTTATTTCTTGTTTCTCATTGGTCTCTTATTCACTCACAATGCCTTGTCTATCGTCATCCCAAATTCTTTTGTTTAAATTGCGCTGTCAACATAGGGCAGCCAGCATATTTCCATTCAAATATTTGGCAGTTTTTAAATTAGTATATCCTATCTGTTGATTATTTCAACCAAAATTATTATAAATAGCATGGTACTTAGCACTATTCTGTCACTCAGCACTTTCTTAGTCAAATACATCAAATGTATGGTTTATCCATACTACAGTGATTTGTTTTTTCTTTATACTCTATTTATAAACTGGCCTGTTATCCCACTCATTTGTTTTCATGGTGAGTTCCAAATATTATTTCTCGGGCTTAGATAGATCTGCACAAGCAAATCAGGTAATCTTGTTTTGTAGTAGCTCACCTCTGCGCTACCCCTGTAGTTGTCACTTTTTTGATCAGTACCGTTTCCCCAGTATCTGGTATAATTCACCATAATGCAAATTGTTTTATACCTGGAAATGTCCACACTGGTAGTTTTAAAGCTTATGACTTACTGGAAATTATGCATTTGGTATTAATTTTAGTAGTGTTTTCATTATATTAAATAATTTGGTCAAGTGCGAGTTGGACTCGCATTGTAAGGGTTCCGTACCACCTTCAAGATTCGCTGTATTTAGTTTTCTAATTTGGCCCCCAAAAATTAACATTAGAGTTTTATTTTACTAATAAACTTTCAGGGAAGCCTTTTATAATCTATTGTCTGAATTTTGAGGCTCTATAGATTGGAAGATAAAGGGCAAAATAGGTCAAGTTTTAAATTATAAATTATTAAATCTGTTATTCAGATTATTCAAAAATACAAATAAAATATATTTTTCAAAATTTAAATAGTATAGTTTCTAAAATGGGAATTAAGTCGATGTTTAATATCTTTGCTAATATCTTTTAAACAAATGATTAAAAAATATGATATATTTGTAATTCACATAATGAGTCTTTTATTTGATATGTTACATGATTCCTTTGAAAATTGAATTTTTATTTTCCATTTAATTGTATAATTTGTCCCTAAAATTACCATGGAGGTTTTCTAATAATTTTTCTTATAAATCTCAAGTGAGTCCCAGTACCCCTAATTATTTTCAAAAATTTAGGTAGTATGGTTTCGGAAATAAAGCGAGAAATGAGAATTTTTTATATCTTCATGTTAATATCTTGTAAACAATTAATTTATAAATATGAAAAATATATATTTGTATTCCTCATAACAAGCCCCTTCATTTGATATATTGCATGACACGTTAAAAAAATATTTTTTAATTTCCGTTTATTTTTATAAATTGCCCCCCATTATTAATATTAAAGATTTATTCGTATTTTTCCTGTAAATAAAAAAATTAGGTCTTATAGTTTGGGGAATAAAGGGGGGAATGGGTAATTTTTTTAATATTTTTTTTAATATATTTTAAAATATTTATTAAAAAAAAAATTAAAAAAATATATTTGTATTAGTCATAATGAGCCCTGTGATTTGATATATTACATGATACGTTAGAAATAAGTATAATTTTTTATTTTCCATTTAATTCTATAATTTGCCCCCGAAAATGAATATTAGGGGATTCTCCTTATTTTTCCAGTAAAGTTTAGGTGAGGCGCTATACCTATATTTTTTTCAAAATTTTACAGCTTATGGTTTCGGAGATAAGGGGGGGGGGAATAGGTAACATTTTTTATATTTTTGTTAATAACTTTTAATTAATTTATTTTAAAAATATGAAAAAAATATATTTGTTTTCGTCATAATGAGCCCTTTCATTTTATATATAACATGATGGGTTAGAAACAATTTTAATTTTATATTTTCCATTTAATTCTATAATTTGCCCCCCCAAAATAAATATTAGGGGTTTCTCCTTAATTTTCCAGTAAAGTTCAGGTGAGGGGCTATAGCTCAATTTTTTTTCAAAATTTTCCAGCTTATGGTTTCGGAGATAAGGGGGGGGAAAGGGTAAATTTTTTTATATTTTTGTTAATATCTTTTAATTTATTTATTTTAAAATAATGAAAAAAATATGTTTGTTTTCGTCGTAATGAGCCCTTTCATCTTATATATAACATGATGGGTTAGAAACAATTTTAATTTTATATTTTCCATTTAATTCTGTAATTTGCCCCCCAAAATGAAAAGTAGAGGTTTCTCTTTTTTTTTCCAGTAAACTTCAGGTCAGAACCTATAAAACTATTTTTTTTTCAAAACTTTACGTTTTATAGTTTCGGAGATAAGGGGGGGGGAATGGGTAAATTGTGGTATATTTTCTTAAATATCTTTTTAATTAATTTTTTTAAATATGAAAAAAATATATTTGTGTTCCTCAGAATGAGACCTTTTATTTGATATATTACATGATGAGTTTGAATTTTTTTTTATTTTTAAATTTTTATTTAATTCTATAATTTGCCCCCCAAAATTAACATTAATGGTTTCTCCTTATTTTTCCTGTAAAGTTCGGGCAACTTTCTATATTTTCTATTTTTTTCAAAATTTTAGGTTCAGTAGTTTCGGAGATCAGGGGGGGGAACGGTCGATTTTTTTAGTTTTTCCCCCCAGAAGTACCCCTAAAATCAAAATTTCTTCTTTTGCGATATGTGCTCCTGATCAGGTCACCAAACTATACCTTCATATCAAATTTCAACCTCTTCCGTCCAGTAGTTTAGGAGAAAATGGCTGTGATGTGACAGAGGCAGAAATCCTGAGTGATATTATAAGGGTATCTGTATACTGTATATACGGAACCCTAAAAACTAAATAGGTATTAGTTAACTCCCAGGATTACACAAAAAACTCAATTTCACATTGTTTATGAATTTATATCACTTAATATTGAAGAAACATTTATGAATATTAGTCAAATTGATATTCATTCTTTCTTTGTTAAGAGATATGTTAATTTCTTGTTATTACATATCAAGAGAATTATGTACTGGAAATTCTGGTTTATTATTAACTTCCAACAGGGTGATGCAACCGATGTAACTACTTATGCGCCAAGTGGTCTAGGATAACCTTTTTTTCTTTTATAAAATCTATTAAAGAACAGCCTATATTTTATGCTAATAGATCCACAATAACAAACTTAGTAGTTTATTTGGAATAACTGGTTTATTATTATTATTTTGTCTGGCATGCAGATCTATACCGGCATTCTATTAAGGCTGCTATTATATTGTCAAATCTTTTATATAATAAAATAACCGAATTTGTCAAAGATATGTGATAGTGTAGTACCTAACCTTTTTGACAAATTTATTTTCTCACATTGACACTTATCGTCCTTTCTTTTATAAAAGATCTGACGTTAATTGTCAGAGAGAACGTTTAGAAAATATTTGATAAATTATTTGATGTAGTGTAATGCCTATATTATTACACGCCCTAGGCCTTCAGGGCCTGGTGTCTTAAATAAAACTAGCTGTCGCCCAGTGGTCGAAATTCGACCAATTTTGTCAATAACTCTGGCAGGTTAAGTAACATGAAAATTTTTGTCGTGACATTCTATCCTAGGACTTTAGGGAGAACAGCAATTACACAGAACGGATCCAGATTCGGAACCACTATGTGATAGTTTCCTCGAAAATCCTAGATGTCGGTCTTACATCTCGCTTCTGCAAATTCAAATACGAAATTCAAGTTTTTTTCAGATATAATTCATAGAACTTTATTTGTGCTCAAATTCGTAATTCTTAATTTAATATGACAACAATTCAACCGCCAAGGGGCTACTCTACATATTTATTTTTTCTAACCCCCCTGTATAGCTATAATTGCACTCAATTCTCTAACATTTACTAAAATCCTCATTATAATAATTCCATCTCATTATATATTTCCACCACCCTGTATATGCAACTGCTCATGGACCACGCATAATATTTTTTTACATTTTTGAACCACCGGGTAAACCATTCTGTATATGCCACTGCCTATGACCCACCATATTTACTCTTTTTGTTTATGAAATTTTTAATTATCTTCTGTAACTATAATTCTTCTCCGACCTATATTTCAATTATTATATATATGGAACTCTTCGTGGTCTACTCTATAAATCATTTCCTTTTCTAACATTTTTTATCACCATCCTGTATATCTATAATTCCTCTCACCCTATATTTCATCTTAACTATATATACAACTGCTTATGGGTTACGAAATGTTGCATTTCCATTTCCGCCACCCTGTATATGCATCTATGTATAACATTTTTTGTTCCACCCTCTATAATTGTAATTCTACTGCACCTTCTATTCCAAGTACCCTGTAAATTCAACCGCTAATGGGCTTCCCTATATAATTATTTTATTAGTTATACTTGCACTCTACTCTATATTTTAAACACCCTATATATGCAACTGCTTATGTGCCACCCACGAAAAAAATGATTTATTTCTAACATATCTGGAATCGCCCTGTATAATTATAATATACAACGATTACTTTACCCACTTAACAATAACAACGCTTGCATGCCACTTCCAGAAGTACATGCTCTAAGTATATAATAGCAATGGTCTGTCTATATATAATTACTCAATGTTTTGAGTCTGGCGGCGGCGGCACATTCAGTTGTTTGGCATTGACATTATTACGTAAATAATGAATTTTTAGTATATTTTATTTAATGAATTAACCAATATTATAAATTAAGATTAGCATTCTGCACTGAACATCGTCAGTAGCTACTAAACAAAACAAAAATGAAGAAAATCGGTTGAGAAACAGAGGAGAAAATGGTACCTAATCGTTTTGTCTTTGCCTATTTATATATAGATAAACAGCTATGTCATTTTAATTTTTTTTTTTAAATTTAGTTTAATTCAATCTTTGACAAAGATTTTTTACAATGTAATACTAGACTTAGTGAATATACATTTATTTAAGTTCTTACCTAATAAAATTTAAATATTATCCTGGAGTAGATCCCATTCTTAATACGTTGATCTTTAATTTAGTCATATATCTATACTAATTTATAAAGAGGTTTGTTTGTAAGGGGTAATCAATCTCTGGAAAAACTGAACCGATTTTAAAAAATACTTCACTAATAGGAAGCTACGCTATCTACGAGTAGCAACGGCTATATTTTATTTTGATAAAATGTTTATTACGCTATGGGGAGACAGTGGGGTGTTTAATGGTTATACATTATAACTACAAACAAGTTTTATCATTTTGCAAAGAATCAATTATGTCAAGGGTATTTTTTTGAAAAAAATACTTATTTGTCGGTAATTTAAAGTAATACAGCTTTTGCGTTCCCGCATTGTTTAAATTTGATTGAATTACTTCATTGATTTTTAAACTTCTGCACCTTTTCCAAAACCTTCCGTCGCGCTAATGCTAATTTTAAGTGTATTTGCGTGTAAAATATAGACAGTATTCGGGATTCCTGTATTGTATTCCGAGCTATTCGGACGCTTTTGATTCCATCTTAAGGCGGCCACTTTTTGTTGTTATTGTGTTACGATTTCGCGAGTTATAGTTCCGGTCGTAACAACCGCTAAACCGCTTTCATTTGTTGTTAAACCCGCATTTTTGTTTGCTCAATCAATGAAAACATTAAGTCGCTATTTTTTGTGTAACGTGTTGTCCAGCCGAAGCTCTAAAATCAGTTCCTGCTGTTGCGGGGCTAGCCTCTGAAGAAAGAAGAACCAAGAAAACACCACCTGCAGAGCTTCGACGTAAAAGGTCAGTGATTAACTTTTATTTGGTGATTCATTTACCCGACGGCAGGTCATAAATTTTTTGGATATTATATGTAATGTACCATCGAAGACATTACAACAGCCATAAAAATTATGGGGTTGAAATAATACAAAAATTAAAATATTGAGTGGGGAAATGGGGGGGCACTATTATTTTGCAGAGAATTCAATATCGCTGAAATTCAAAGTAATACTGGTGTGAATTTTGACATATATAATCTTCTTAAATAAATTGATGAGAGTTTTATCAGTTTGCGAAAATTATCTGATAGAGGGCAAGTGGGATCTTTTTTAAAAAACTTCACTCTGGAATTGAAAATAACACACATATAATAATTATGATATTAACTCTTGAAATAAATAAACATTTGATGTGAACTATTATCGAATGGGAGGATAGGTTACTAATATTAATTAATAGCAGACAAAATATCAAGAAACAGGAAAATGTTAAAGTGACCAAGATTTATAAAATGAAAATAAATTTAAAAAATAAAAAAATTTCATAAACCTAGTAATGTTAACAAAATTGAATTCACCAAAATGTCAAAATATCTACATAAATGTCAACGTCACCGCAAATGAAAAAAATGAAAAAATGTCAAAAACGACAAAAATGTTAGAATGTCAAACATTAAAATTGTCAAAAATACCAAAAATATCAACAATGACAAAAATGTCAAAAATGTCAAAAATGTGAAAAATATCAAAAATTTCCAGTGTCAAAAATGTTAAAAATGTCAAAAATGCAATTAATGTCGAAAATGTGAAAATTTCATAAATATCATACACATTTAAAAAATGTCTAAATTTTGAAAATTTCATAAACCAAAAACATCAAAAATGGCAATGACAACAAGACATAAAACCAAAAATGGAAAAAAAAAGGAAATCCACTACATCAAATCTCAAAAGTGTCAAATGAATTCATTCATTGTATTTCCAATTTCTAACGAATCCAGACTTGGCGAAACATATCAAATTAAAAATAAATAAAAATAAAAATTTAGCCAAGTGTTTGTTGTTTTTAAGTAATTTTAATCTCAAAAAAGTCAAATATGACTACCTCTTCATATTAAATCCCAAAATTATGTATTTCTAGAAGCGTGGATGCCATATAAATTTCGTTTATAAATGATAAAATTAAAATGGTTTTTGCAAAAAATCTAATGATGTACGGGATGTGAAAATTACCAAATAATTAAAATGTGCCCCTGCACCGACTTCAAATAAGTATCTAAATTTTATTTTTTTTAGTTCTCTTTTTAGGTAGGAAACTTATTTATGTCTGGATACTCTTATCCAAACTTAAGCAATAATAGTTCTTAGCAGAAATCAGACCCGTAAATATAAGTAGCCCGGGTGCGCTGGTTTATCTACAACGTAAGAGCATTCGTCATAGAACAATTAGAAAACAAATTGTTCGAATTAAATCAACCGGTTAGCTCCAGAATTATTTTGCATTTGTGAATTTCCCGAAAATCTATTGCTAACTTCCATCTGACCCAAGATATGTTTCAGTTTTGTCTCCCCTCATGAAAATTATTCTGCCCTTTGAATAAGTTAGTTTTGTGCATAATGTTTTATGGATATTACTAAATATAGTAATTTCAACACTACACAAACTGCCAGATAGCCAAGCTGCCGGCGGATGTTTGAAATTACTCGAATAGTTTACTTGTTTGTTTAAAAGGACATCTAGCAAACTGCGTGAAATTTCCTTGGAATATATAAACTTGCAAATAATGCTGAAATTCAAATTCCTGACCTCCTAAACTTACCTGAATGCACTCAGAAACGCCACATAATCTTTTCTGTCGACTATGCCCTCCTCGTTTGCCGTTATTTTCTTTCCATTTACATAATAGAGTAAGAAAAGTTTTCTTGACCGACGTTTGTCTGTTGGATTGCAGTTTCCACGAATTTGGCGTTGTTTTCCTGGAGAAAATGCAAACTAACAGATTTAATTATAACAGTATTCAAATACGCAGGCAAGATGCCCCGAACAAAACTTAGATATTAGGCATGACACTATTACTGAAAATATAAGCTCATTTCTTTCGTTGTCAAGCATGACATCAGCCGTGACATAATTTCAGTCTGGCAACATTATTATAATGGTACAATAAAAACTTTTTTAAGACTTAAAATTTATTATATAACTAATGATTTAGTTATTATAAAACTACATATCTACTTATTATTATCTATATATAAATGGGCAAAGACAAAACGATTAGGTACCATTTTCTCCTCGGTCTTTCAAACGGTTTTATTCATTTTTATTTTGTTAAGTAGCTACTGACGACCTTCAGTGCAGAATGCTAATAGTAATTGATAATATTGGTTCATTCATTAAATAAAATTCATTATTTATGTCCATACTATCAACGCCAAACAACTGACAGTGCCGCGGCCGCCAGACGGCCAAAACTCAAAGCATTGAGTAATGATACTTGGAGGGAGCGATCGTTAGATGCTGTTATATATATATATATATATATATATATATATATATATATATTTTTTTTTTTTTTCTTAGAGCATGTACTTATGGAAGTTTAGTGGTAAATTAGTCAATGTAGTAGATCAGTATTGATTTTTCGGACGGGTTGCAGTAACTTTCATATTGAATATTCTGTTTTTAATGTGAATTTAATTATTTGATTAATACTTTATTATCACAACGTTCCCGAAGGTGTTGTGTAAAAAATTGGCAGACAGCAGACCATAGAGAATGTATTAAATATTTAAGTTCTCCTAGGGTTGTTGGTTCTCTATTTTCTTTCATATTCGCGAACTTGATTGAAACCGCAAATGACGAAAACTTTTAGGTTGCAAAGAACAATCCAATTATAATATCGAATATTTTGCCAGGAGCGGTTCCAGCCAAAAATTTAAGAGGTCATTCATTTGTCAGAAATATTTCGAATACCGATATTTGATTACATCTTTATTTTTTTTGCAATAGATTTGTCAATATGAGTGAACAATTTTGGTCATTACATCTACTTCTCCGATTTCTCCACAACTTTGTTTCTTAAAAAATTATACTTTTTACAATTTTATGAAATAGGGTCGAATTTCGACAACTGGGAGACCACTAGTTTACATAAAATGGGTTAACTTGAAGAACAGATAAGAGAATAAAACGATTTATATTTTTTAAATTAACAAATTTGTATTTTAAAATATTTTGTAAAACATTGTATCCAACTATGATTATTATTTTTGCTTAAATAGATACTAACTTTGAAGAAAAAGTGATACACGAGTGAAAATTGGTGTATATATTTTTCTCGCGAAATAAGTTTTATTGATTTCTAAAAATTCAATATCTCATAGTAGTCTGACCTAACGTAATACAGCCATAAGTATTCGTCATTGGGCGAAAAATTAAAATATATAATAGGGGAAATGGGGCTCACTACTCAATATCTCCAAAATAAAAAGTATTTTCACAGAGTGTTCAATTTATAGGATAGGTGAAACATATACAAAAAAAAATTAGAAAAAATGTGTTATGTAAGCAGTTTGGATATTTGAATTATGTTAAGTTACACAGTGTGATTCAAATAAGATTAGAAAAAATGCATATGAAGCGTGGTTTAAGTAAAGTGTGGAGAGAAATTATACTTTATACTGTGGTTCAAAAAATATTAGCAAAAATTGTGAAATAGTGTATCTCATAATCAGTTGCACAGATAGGATAGTTGAAATATATTTGGTTATATACAGGATGGTTGTAATATAGATTGAAGTAAAAATAAATATAGAACGCGATTCAAAAAAAATTTTGAACAAAATTGTTATATAGGGTGCCTCACAAGCATGTTTAGTTTTGGTAAAATATATTGGGAATTGATGGATTTATACTTATCCAGGGTGGTACAAAAAATGTTATACTGATATTGAAATAAAGGGTGGAGTAGAATTATAGATCAACAGGGTACATAAAAGAATGTTAGAAAACTTTTGTAGGATAGAACATGAGCTGTTGCGTATATGCAATAACTGGAACATAAGGCGAAGTAAAATATAGTTATACAGTGTGATTAAAACAATGTTAGAAAAAGTTGGATATAAGGGGTGGATGAAATACAAGGTGAAAACAAGATATACTTTCCAGGGTGGTTTTAAAAATATCAGAAAAATGGTTATATAGAGAAGTTCATTTGCAGTTGCATAGACAAAATAGTTGAGATATATAGTGGCTTCTAAGCAGATGCGTATACAGGGTTGTTGAAATATTTTGTAGAGTAAAATTATGGTTATACAGGATGGTTCAACTGATAGACAAATAAATTATAATGGTTAACCAATTGGCAGCAGTATATATAGAATGGTTTAAATATATATGAACGTAGAGTTATAGTATACAAGGCATTTCAAAAAAATGTTGAATAAAATTGTTATATGGGGTGGTCAATAAACAGTTGTTGTTTGGGTGAAATATGTCGAGACTTGGTGGATTTATAGTTATTCATGAGCCGTTGTATGAAATATCTGAAATATGGGGCGAAGTAAAATTATAGTTATACAGTGTGATTAATACTATGTTAGAAAACGTTGCATATAATGTATGGTTTTATATTTCAACCACTCTGGAAATGAGTTATGCTTACCATGGTGGTGCAGAAATAATCTGAAAAATGGTTATATAGATGAGCAGTAACATACATAAAATAGTTAAAATTTATAGTGGAATAGAATTATAGTTAAGTGTTCTAAAATTGTTATGTTGGGTCGTCCATAAGCAGATGCATATATAGGGTGATTGAAATATTTTGAGGAGTAAATTTATGGTCATATTAAATATAGATATAAGTTATAGTTATTCAAAAAGTTAAAAAAAAGTTGAATAAAATCGTTATATAGGTTGGCAATTTCCCGTCCGGGTGCAATATATCGTGGATTGGGGATCTATAGTTATATAGGGTGGTACAAAACTGTTATATTGTATATACAAGGTGTTTGAAATCGAAGGCGGAGTAAAATTATCGTTTAACATTGTGGGTCAAAAAATGTTGAAAAATGTTGTTAGGTATATATGGTAGAACATGAACAGCTGCATCATACTGCAATATACTTCGTGGGTTCAATTGAAAAATTATAACAACTAATATTTACTTTCACTTTTCTAGAACTTTATTTACATTTAAAACAGCTGATTCACAATACATTTTCATATAAGCTAGTCGTCGCGGTATATCTGCCTGGCGATCGTGGCGTTCTTCTTTTATATCACCAGCGTAGAATTCTCCAGTAGAAATCAACATCGTTCCTTCCGCTGCCGAGCCTTTTCGAGAATCGTATTTTTTTATCTTGAAGCGTTTGTTGTCGTGCTGAAATGACACAGGGTCGGCTTTGGGTAAATTTCGTAACACTGCCCCCCCTTTAATTCTGATCGTCCCGATCAGAAACATCCCCTCCATGGTAGGGAGCGAGTCGATCTAAGTGAACCACCTTCAATTTAGCCTTGGGGTTTCGACGGATCCGGTAGACGACATCATTCAGCCTCTTGACCACTTCGTATGGACCATCCCAGGCGGGTGTAAGCTTTGGGGATTTACCCTTGCTCCGTTGGGGGTTGTACAGCCAGACTTTGTCCCTCTCCTGGAACCCGGCTGAATTGGCCTTGAGGTCGTATCGCGTCTTCATCCGGTCACTGGTGGCCAACATCTGCGTTCGGGCTAAGTCGTGTATTGCCAGCATGTTATGTCGGAGCTGGTCGGCATAATCGTCGATGTCTTGGGGAGGTTCTTCGGGGGAGCCAAATGCCAAGTCGCATGGTAATCGCAGCTCCTTTCCGAATAAGACCCTGGCTGGGGTCAGGCCTGTACTATTTTGTACAGCAGAGCGATATGACAACAGGAATAGGGGAATATGCTCATCCCAATCACGCTGGTTATTGCTGACGACCTTGGATAGGTGTTGTTCCAAGGTCCGGTTGAATCTTTCCACCATTCCGTCTGACTGTGGGTGTAATGGTGTTGTTCTCGTTTTCCTGATCCCCAACATCGTGCAGACCTTCTGGAATACATTCGATTCGAAGTTACGCCCCTGGTCTGAATGTAATTCCATCGGGACGCCAAACCTGCTAAATAGTTGTTCTACTAGCACCGTCGCTACCGTGGTGGCCTCTTGGTTGGGTATCGCATATGCCTCAGGCCATTTGCTGAAGTAATCCATTGCGACCAGAATGTATTTGTTCCCCCTCTCAGACTCGGGAAACGGACCGGCGACATCGATGGCAATTCTCTCAAATGGGACGCCCACATTGTACTGCTGCATTCTGCCCTTGGTCCGGGTCTTCGGGCCCTTACTGGCGGCACATGTGGCACATTTGCGGCACCAAGCTCTGACGTCTTCGAAGTAATTCACCCAGTAGTACCGCTGGCGAACTTTGTCTAGGGTTTTATTCATGCCCAGGTGGCCTCCGGTAATTCCATCATGTACTTCGGTCAGGATGGCTGGTACCTTTTTCTTCGGAACTACCAGTTGGGACTTGGTTTCTCGTCCATCAGCGCTTTCCCAAACTCGCTTGAGCATTCCATTGTCTACTCTTAGAGAGTCCCACTGAGCCCATAACGATTTCAGCACGCCGGAGTATCTAGCTACCTCGTCCCATCGTGGCCTGGGTGCCCCTCTCATTTTGAGTGACAAGATTGGTTCGATGTCTGGATCAGCCATTTGGTCCTGGATGCACTGTTCCGTTGTCCAGTCTTCATTGGCCTGCACTCGGATCTGCCTGATGGAGATACCCTCTCGCTGTTCCGTCTTCAGACAATGCTTGCATTCCGCTCTACAGGGTCTTCTGGATAGGGCATCGGCATTATTGTGCAACCGGCCGGCACGGTGTTCCACCTTGAAGTCGTATTGCTGTAATTTCTCCATCCATCTGGCCAGTTGTCCTTCCGGTGTCTTCATGTCCAGTAGCCATTTGAGTGCGGCATGATCTGTTCGGATTAAGAAATGGCGACCATACAGGTATTTGTGGAAATGGTCTACAGCCCTTATTATTGCAAGAAGTTCTTTTCTGGTGACGCAATAATTTCTTTCTGGCTTCGAGAATCAACGGCTATAGTACTCGATCACCCTCTCTTCACCATCTTGCACCTGGGATAGGACGGCCCCCAAACCTGTGTTGCTGGCGTCTGTGTCTAAGATGAACTTGCCGGACTGTGTAGGAAAGGCTAGGATTGGGCTGGAACATAGTGCTGCCTTCAGTCGCCTGAATGATGTTTCGCAATCCTGATTCCAATGGAAGGTCTCTTTATCAGTGGTCTGCCGATGTAGAGGGGCGGCGATGGTGGCAAATCCCTCAACAAAACGCCGGTAGTATGAACATAGGCCCAAGAAGCTTCGGAGTTCATGTTTGTCTCTTGGAACTGGCCAATCGCGGATGGCTTCTATCTTGTCTTCGTTGGTGCGGATTCCTGACTCGGACACTACGTGGCCCAAAAACTCTACTTCTTTTTGAAACAAGGAACACTTCTTTGGATTGAGTCTCAGGTTGGCATTATTAATTCTGGAGAATACTTCGCCCAGGTTCTTCAGATGGTCGTCGAATGTCTGGCCCATGACTAGAATGTCGTCGAGGTATACTAAGCACGTCCTCCATGTTAACCCGCTCAGTACATACTCCATTAGCCTCTCAAATGTAGCGGGTGCATTACATAACCCAAAGGGCATGACCGTGAACTGAAACAGCCCTTTACTGGTGGAGAACGCTGTCTTCTCTCTGTCGTTTGCGTGCAGCCCAACCTGCCAATATCCACTTTTTAGGTCTAGTGTGGAGAACCAACGGGAGCCTGCTAGTGTGGTCAAAGTGTCATCGATTCGGGGTAGTGGATAGCTGTCTTTCTTCGTGACGTCATTGAGCTTTCTGTAATCCACGCAAAATCGGGTGGTTCCATCCTTCTTTTTAACTAGCACGACGGGAGCAGACCATGGACTGATGGAGGGCTCAATAACTCCATTTTATAACATGGACTCGATGTTTTCCTCGACTGCCTGTTGTTGCCCCAATGGTAGTCGTCTAGGTGGTATTCTGATGGGCTGAGCCTTTCCGGTATCTATTCGATGCTGGATGATGTTGGTGCGACCGGTGGTTCCATTTTTACTGTTAAAAATTTGCCAGTGTTTTGTGATAAATTGCTTGGTTTTTTTCTGGTTCTCTGGTGTCAAGTGTGTTAAGTGGTCAGCAAACTGTTGTAGGAACTCTTTATCGGGCCCTGTCTCCTTCACCGACGTCTGGTACTCTTCTTCGCAATTGATGATGGTCTCTACTGGCTCGAAACAAGCTATCTCTTGACCATTGGTAATTCTGATGTCGTTGTTGGACAAATTCAGGACTCTGATTGGTATATCTCGTCCGGTTTTAACTATAGCCCGTCCAACTAAGTAGTCATGAGCTGAGTGTACGGGCTCCACCATTCCAACGCAGCTCCCAGGATTGCTGTCTAGCTGCCCATGAATAATCTGTTCTGTTCGACCAGGAATTCTAGCTGAAGACTTTGCCACAATTTTTATGGGCGTGAATGATGTGTTGACGGGCCGTGTCAATACAAATTCCTCATTCAGGAACCGAAGAACATCATATCTCGGTCGAACATAAATCCATGCTGGCTAATTAGGTCCATTCCCAGTATAAAATCGTCCTCAATATTCGCTACCAGGACCCTATGCCGGATCATGTTGTCCCCTATCTGTAGCACGACATCTGCCTCACCCTGTATTGACATGGACTCGCCGGTGACTGTTCTGAGCTGGATGTTATTGGTAACTGGCCGAATTTCTGATGCTCTCAAAACCCTGGACTTGGCAATGGACACAGCGGCGCCGGTATCGATGGTGATGGTAACTGCTCGCCCGTTGATGGTGCCTCTGATGACTAGGCTGCCGCTATCTCGGCAAAATCCCCGGATGGATAACGTTTTGGGGGCTGGTGGAGGGACAGTCAGCATTCGCCCCCCTATGCTGACTGACTGACGGTCCCTGGACATGTGGCTGTTCTGTTGGTTACCCCTGGTCGGTGATCGTTCAGGTGGCCTCACTCGACAATTACGTTGGAAGTGCCCTGTCCGTCCGCAGCCGTAACATGCCCCTCTGGTGCCAGTTCTTGGTGACCGGTCTAATAATTTGTTCAGACCAGCCAGCAGCGCTTGAAATTGTGACTCTGACTCTTCCTGGTTGAAGGAAACTGCTCGGATTCTCGGCTTGGACATGTTCATGACGGCCTCTACTTCCAAAGCCCGAAGTAGAGCTTCATTACTCTTCTTGACGCCACTCAGTCTTAAATTTCTTTGTACTTCCACATCTCTGATGCCGTTTATGAAACTCTGTGTGGCCAACTGGTCTTTCGTTTCCTCTGGCAGGTCTGGGTAGGACAAGTGAACTAACCGTCTAATTTCTGCTTCGAATTCTTGGAGGCTTTCACCGGATTTTTGGGTTTTTCCACTCAGTTGGACTTGGTATACCTGGCTCAAGGATTGATTGTCGTAACGTTTGTCTAGGATAGCGATGATCTTGTCGAAATTGCCTTGTTCATCGACTGGAATACTCTGGAGAAGTTCTAGGGCCGGACCTCTTAAGGAAATTACCAGAGATGTGGATTTTTCATGATTATCCCATCCATTAGCTGTAGCCACGGCCTCAAATTGCCGTTTATACATGGGCCAAGATGAACTGCCGTCGAATGTGGGTGGTTTACTAATAGAACCTCTGGTACTCACGGTGTTCTGGTATTTTCCTCGCTGTAAGTCCTGTTGCATTTTTTTAATTTCTGTTTCTACCTTGTCTTGGATGGCACTGATTTGGTCTTGAACTGTGTTTTGAATTGAACTGATTTCAACTTTTACCTGGCTTTGGATGGAATCGAGGTCATCTACTTTTGTTTCAAGAGTGTCCACGGTATTTTTTATGGTCTTAATGTCATCATTTATCTCTTTTATATCAGACTCAACTATTTGCATTCTTTCATTAACTTGTCTTACTATTTGCATTAGTTGTTCAAATTGCATTTGTCTTTTTTCTTCAGTTATTTTAAATTCATTTTGTCCTTTTAATTCAGTTTGATCTTGTTTTTCTACAAATTTCGAGAATAATCCTTCCATTAAATTTTGTTGTTCGCTTTTCATTGTAGAAACTAGATTTTGTTGTTTTTCTTCCATCGTGGAAACAAGATTTTGTTGTTTTTCTTCCATCGTGGAAACAAGATTTTGTTGTTCGCTTTTCATCGTAGTGACAAGATTTTCTAACTCAACTTTAAGTTTATCATCAAAAGATTTCACTAACCTTTGTTGAATTTCTTCTTGATGTTGTTTCTCCTTCTTGTCACGTTTTTCTAGAATCTGTGCAATTTTTTCGTCTAACTTTTCCATACTGCGAGTTTCCATAAATCAAATTACGATTTTAACGGCACTTAATCCTCTACTTCTGATCACCAAATGCAATATACTTCGTGGGTTCAATTGAAAAATTATAACAACTAATATTTACTTTCACTTTTCTAGAACTTTATTTACATTTAAAACAGCTGATTCACAATACATTTTCATATAAGCTAGTCGTCGCGGTATATCTGCCTGGCGATCGTGGCGTTCTTCTTTTATATCACCAGCGTAGAATTCTCCAGTAGAAATCAACATCGTTCCTTCCGCTGCCGAGCCTTTTCGAGAATCGTATTTTTTTATCTTGAAGCGTTTGTTGTCGTGCTGAAATGACACAGGGTCGGCTTTGGGTAAATTTCGTAACAATACTGAAATACCTGGCAAAGCATAATTATAGTCATACACTATTATTATAGTTTAACACAATATTATGAAAGTTGCATATAAACCGTGGTTCAAATATAGGGTAGAAAGAAATTGTACTTTACAAGGCGGCTGAAAAATTATCTGAAATAATTGTTATATAGTAAAGACCCTAAGCAGTTGAATAGCTGAATTTTAAAGTTAAGTAGAGTTATATTTAGGTGTTTAAACGTGTGTTGACATATAAACACCAGCATATACAGGATAGTTGCCCTATAGGATGAAGTAGAGTTATAGTTATACACGCTGGTAAAAAAATAATGTTGAATAAAACTGTTTACACCTTAGTAAAATAAATAAGCAAATCCAATTTCAGTTAGAACTATGTAAATAAAACAGCAATGATAATATTCAGAAATTTTTCTTATGCAAATGTAAATAAATAGTTCAAGGAGCGAAAGTTGTCACTGTGTGACATCTATCTGAGAGGTAGAGAATCCCATATGCGTGAATATATCTTTTCGAATTATATGATGATTAATATACAAGCTGGAGCCCTAGTATAAATAAAAATGTTACAGATATATAAATGTAGTAGTTATTGATTTATATTTAACCAACTTTCGCTCTCACATATTGTTTTTATATATATATTTATATACATTTACATATTCTAAATTATCTTGCGAATAAACATTTACCATTTTAATCCTAAAAATAAACAACTTCCTATAAAAAGTCTTTCCAAACATCGTGATCTGCACTTTTGATTCCCACTTTAAGGGCCTCCGAAAAGATACAAGATAAAGAGCCGAATAATCCGTTGAAATTGAACAGAAATGAAAAAGCCTCCGAATTCAGTCATTCACAAAGTAACGTAATCTTTCTTAGGATTTCAGTACCGCTGCTCATCCCAGAACCTCAATTTTAATTTTCTTGTTTGGGGGAAAAATCTTCAATATATCGATCTTTTCTAAAGCCTATTTACGGTTTGTTTTGTTGGGAAAATGGCTTTGTTTGAATCCACAAAATTCTAAAAGGAACAGAAAAATAGATTACATATTTAAGCTACTTACAGGCAGTAAATTTCAGTTGATTCTAAACTAATTGAATATTTTCCAAATTACAAGAAATATATCAATAGTTGCATATGTATATTGCGCCAATTAATTAATAATAATAATATTTTTTTGCTCAATGTTTTGTTAACCTTTAAAAAAATTTTCAGATAAACTTTTTGAATTATTAATGAATTTGAGAGGTAGATACAATTACATAAGAATAATTTCTGACTTAAATGGATTTTGAAACGTTTCTCATAAGAGATGTTCAGAATAATGAGGTTTCATTAATTTTATGCGTTTTAAAGAACTGTAATCGAAATTAAATTTCGTTATAACGCAATTTATCTCCTACCTTTGTGTTGAGATATATTCATCCTCTACAACCTTAATACCTGATGATAGGTCTAGCCGGAGTTTTCTTGGGCGTTAAGTCAATGCATTTGCACTGCACTAGAATGAGCGTTCAAAACACACATTAGACGAAATTCGAGAAGACAGAGAATCATAGAGATCCTCTAGTCAGTCAGTGACAACAGCATGTATATAGAGAATTATGAATCCATTCCGCTGGACTGGATAAATATGAACTAGGCTAGGTTCCGGGTGAGAACCGCGTCTGAATTTATTGAATGCTCGACGTTTCGACTCCTGCTTTGGAGCCATTATCAAGAGACAAAAGTGAAAGTGTTTCAGAGTCTAGATCGAACTCGCGGCCTCAATCAGGCTACTACACTAGGTAACTGAGTTCAGTCAATATTGTTTTTTTGGGCATTTTTTCTATTACTTTTTGTAGTTTTTATGTGGTTCGAATGTTGTATCTACCTAGAATTCTCCCTATTCTGTTAGTTGTTTTTTTCTTGTCCTGTGGTTTGCCAATTGATTTTTTGATGACGTGGTTGCTGCAGCCTTTTTTCATGAAAGCTAGTTCTCCTTTTCTTGTGCGCTGTTCTGTTTGAAGTACCGCTCTTGATATAAGGATATTCCCTATTCCTTGTTTCTCAGCTGGTTGGTGGTGGTGTGAACTGTTCTGTCTTGTTATGAGGACATCTAGGAACAGAAGTTGTTTGTCATGTTCTATTTCTAGGGTAAATTGTGTCTTGTTATGACTTGAGTTCAAATATGTAAGAAAGTTGTTTAATTCTGATTTCCAATATAATAAAAATACTATCAACATAGCGAACCCACGGAATACACCAAACGAACGGATGTACACCGAAATGAATCACTAATAACAATATTTCAATCCCAACGAAAACGACCCCCCTTGAATAATTTCCAAAACAATAATTATTTTGAAAATCGCAAAATCATGTCAAAGATTTGGCCACACTAACTGTTAATTGTATTGCACCCTTGTGACCCCAGCGCTAGCTTCCCATTTTTTTTAATGTAACCCTACCATAAGTGACACCTCGTTTTAAAGCCTTTCTTTTTAATTAATTCGACGGTGTATAGTTTTTGATATTCCACAACATTGAACGAATTTGAGAAATTTGATAAATAAAACATGATTACTGGATATTTTTCTGATCTCTGACGTTATTGACGAATAATAATTCCTTTTTAAACAAACTTTAAAACCAGGTGTCACCTATGGTAGAATTCCATTTAAAAAAAAATTGAGTAGCTAGCGCTGGGGTTATAAGGGGAGTTATCTGTACCGTTGTAGGTCGAACACACACGTATTATTTTGTACTCTCACTAATGTTCAAGATTACTGTGTAAAAATAAAATACTTCGTAAAGAAATTTTGCACAACAGTTCTATGTACCAATAGCCAGTAGTGGTTAAAAAAGTTCTGTGAAAAAAGTGCAGTTCCGTTGAATAAAAACAAAATTTCAATTTACTGTGAGTACCATTTTACAATAATTCATTCATAAAGCAAACTACTAACAAAAACTGGACCATGCCTACCCCACCAGTTTGTTCGAACTGCCTGAAACCCGTAGCAACAGCTGATCGCAAACTCCAGTGTGATGGTTGTGAGCGACAGATACATGTAGCCTGTACCGATATTTCTACTGAAGACCGAGTTACTCGGCAGAAAGTTCGCAGATTGTGTATCCTCTGTAATTCTTGCAGTTCAAATGTCTTTAATATCTCCGAAATAAAAGATCTTCTTTTGAATTTTAAAAGGGAAATTCACAAGAAAATCAATGACTTTGAGGACAAATTAACCGAATTAAATAATAAACTGAGCCAGATTGATGTATTTAAGTCTACTGAATTCACCGATAATATCGCTAATGAAGCTGTAGATCGCATAACACGTGCTAAAAATATTCTAATCAGGGGCGTACCCAAACCTTCTTCTGGGGATGCTCAACTTAGAAAACAAGATGCAAATAAAATTAAGCTGGTCTTGGAAACTGTTGACTGTCAAGAAAATCAAATCACTTTCTATAGAGTTGGCAAACCGAACCAACGTTTTCCTCGAATGACAAAAGTAGTAATGGCTTCAGAATATCACGTCAAAGACATTCTTAGGAATAAATCTAAACTATTAGAAAACAAAATCACCGAAAAATTTTCGATAGTAGATGATAAGACGCCCACTCAGCAACTACGATTAAAAGAACTCCGAAGTGAACTAGAAACTCGCAAAAATAATGGCGAACATGACCTTACAATAAAATATATTAACGGCATTTCCAAAATCACGAAATTTCGTCCATAATTTTTCCACCGACAAATTTATTGACTGGCTATTTCTATATACAAATTTAGACTCACTTTCTGCTAAATTCGATGAATTCGTATGCACAGTGCAACTTCTTCAACCACACATTATGTTTATTGCTGAATCCTGGCTTAAACCCTCAATTCCAGATTCATTAGTTAACATTAATGAGTATACAATATATCGCAAAGATAGAGAAAATCGTGTCGGGGGAGGTGTATGTATCTACTTATCTGATGTTATTACTACAACTTTTACTATTAATATTAAACTACTGGACCTACCTGGAATAGATGCTATTCATTTATCTGTTAATAAAAATCCATTTTCGCTTAATTTAGTATGCATTTATCGTCCCCCTGAAACACTACTACTACATGATAACATCTTCCTCGAAAAACTTGAAGAATTATCGTCTCTTGATAATCTTATCATTGCTGGAGACTTTAACTTTCCTGAAATTACCTGGCCTATAACCTCGTTATCTGACGCCGTAAACTCCCACAATTTATTTAAAAACTTTGTAGCTAATTCGAATCTCACGCAGCTTATTACAGAACCTACCAGATTTAGAATTAACAACCAACCTTCTACTTTAGACCTCATGCTTATTAACGACGAACAACTAATTTCCTCTCTAGAAGTAAATTCTCCTATTGGAAAGTCAGATCATGCGGTTATAACGGCCCACATTCAATTTAACCAAATACTACCCCGCAAAAATAATGTTATAACATACGCTGCTACTGACTTTTCTGAAGTAAATGCTCAACTGTCTCGAATTGAGTGGAATTTACTTTTTGCGGAGCTAAATGACTCCTCATTAATGTGGAACGCATTACACAGCACAATTCTTAATATAATTTCTGCGAACACCACTTTTCGTGATAGTTACAAAAACAGTCTTAAACCTTGGATTAACCACGTATCAATACAACAAATTAAACATAAACGACGGCTCTGGCGAAAATATAAACACAGAGGACTTCTTACTGATTTCCAAAACCACCGCAGATTTTCGAATGCGTTACAGATATCTCTTAAAACTCTAAGGCAAAATTTTGAAGAAAATATTATTGCTAGTGGGAACAGTAAAAAGTATTTAAGTACATACGGGCCTCCTTGACATCAAAAGTTTCTCTTCCCCTTCTTCAAAAACCTGATCAGACTCTATGCTCTTCTGACAAAGAGTCTTCTGAAACACTCTCTTTAGCATTTTCACAAGTTTTTAGTAGAGAACCCGTTGATGATAATCTGCCACCAATTAATTGTCACCGTCTCAATGCATCTCTAGAACAAGTATTATTCACAGTAGATCTTGTCAAACAACATTTACTAAAACTTCGCACTAATGCTTCACCTGGTTTAGATGGTTTAACTCCAAAACTGTTAAAAAGTTGCGCAGACACGCTTGCAACACCTTTGGCGTTAATTATGCAGACCTCTTTTTCCCAAAGTTCTATACCACCTAGTTGGAAATTAGCTTCTATCACTCCAATTTTTAAAAAAAGTAACAAACTCGACTCTAGCAACTACCGTCCGATTAGCCTACTGCCTATAGTTAGTAAGGTTATGGAAGCCATTATTTCAGATGAGATGAAAAAATTTTTTCTACAAGAACAAATTATTCCAATACAACAATATGGATTTGTCTCTGGCCGCTCCACTTTAACTAATCTCCTACATTGTGTTAATGACTGGACATCATCACTCAACAATCTACAGCCTGTTGACGTTGTTTATTTAGATTTCTCCAAAGCGTTTGATCGTGTTCCTAAACGTAGACTTTTATATAAATTAGAACATCTCGGCGTTCGCGGTACTTTACTTCGTTGGATTGATGATTTCCTGACGGATAGACATTACAAAGTTAGAGTTGGCGAAGCTTTCTCACAGAGCAGGTTAGTAGAAAGTGGAGTACCACAGGGATCTGTCTTAGGTCCTTTTCTATTTACGGCCTACACCAGTGATACTCCTTACTACGTTAGAAGCAAAATATCTTTCTACGCCGATGACTCAAAAATATATGCCAATCCAAACACAAATCAACTAACGCTCCAGGAAGATTTAGATTCTATCTTAAATTGGTGTTATCAATGGTTGCTTCCTTTAAATGCTGAAAAATGTGTAGTGCTTCGAATCGGTAAAAATAATCCGCTGGTACCGTATTTTATTAACGGCCAACTATTAAGTTCTGTGTTTTCTCACAATGACCTCGGAGTGATTGTTAACAGTAGCCTAACGTGGTCCGATCATATTACATCAATCTGTAAGCGTGCAAACTCGAAACTGTATCTCATTCGGAGATGTTTTTCAAGAGTCTCCTTTCAGTCATTTTGTAAACTTTACACTATTTATGTGAGACCAATTCTTGAGTACGCTGGACCAACGTGGTATCCTGACTTAGTTCGTGACAGGACCCTGCTGGAAAATGTTCAGAGAAAGGCCACTCGAATTCCCTGGGGACCGAGAAGACCTTCCTATGAAGAAAGACTTATTATGGCCAACCTAACATCCTTTGAACTTCGGCGACATCGTGGAGACCTGATTATCACATTTAAAATATTGAAGTTCAATTTCGGAAATCTCGACCTAATGTTTACCGTAAATCAGGACGAACGCCTCAGAGGTCATCAGTTCAAGCTCAAAAAAGAAAACTTTTCCATCAGATCGAGACAAAATTTCTTACCGAACAGAGTTTTTGACAGCTGGAATAATCTAAATGCTAATGTTGTCTGCGCACCTTCTATAAACATTTTCAAAAATAGACTAGATCGTTTTTTATTACAGTAAATATTATTGTTTATTTTATTTTTTTCTTGTAATTGAATTAATTTCTTTTATTTTTTATGTACCTATATACTAGTAGGTCAATTATTGTAATTTCTCTGTTTTTGGGCACAACAGGGACTTGTCCCTCTGCCCTTACTTGTATGTAATAATAATAATAATAATAATTTAATTAACAACACACGAACTGTACCAATTGTTATGTCAACAACAGGACTAGTCCCAAAACATCTATTAGACAATTTAAAATACCTCGATCTGGACGAACATCTGTACAAACAAATGCAAAAAGCAGTCTTGTTAGGGACAGCCCGGACGGTCAGGAAATTCATGGGAAACTGCCGCCACGACTCCAACCACGGGCCTGAAAACCTGGCAAGGGCTCCCACAGAGCTAAACCCTTTTGATATCTAGGATATCTGGGGTTTAGTGAATTTTCCCCTAAAGGCACTCATAGAGTGCCTTAAAGGGAGTGTGATGCCATACATTGTATGGTCAAGTCGGGATTTAATTAACGGTTAGTATGGCCAAATATGTCACCATTCGTAAATCTTTTGACGTGTTATTGCGATTTTCACAATTATGAATATTTGAAGAAATATTCCTGGAAGCTCGTTTTCAAGGTGACATCCTGTATAATTCATGCAACTTTAAGATCTATTTTGATTTATAACTGCTCTGGCATACAGTGTGCGTGATACTTTTACCGATTTCTAAAATAGCATCACAGGCTATTAATTTCATAATTTGTATACGCCTAAAGAACAAATTTACAAATCCCTTAACTACTTTATTTTTCTCAATTTTTGATATATAGCGAATTTAATTTTTGTATGCTCTAGATACAGTTCCTCTCAACATTTTCCAACATACATAACTAGTCAACAATAATAACTGAACTACTAATTATAATTTCACATTTCTCTTTCAACGCAGCTGAAGTTGTTTTCTTATTCATTCTTTTTTAGCGAAAAGATACTACAGGAACGAGTTAATTATAGTTGTATTCCTTTTCATTTCTCCTTACAGAAACTCTTCTGAATCTCTGTTCTCCACGAGTGCACGCTACCAAATGAAACGGAGACCGTACATTATTTTTCATTTCCTTTTATTTGCAGTGCTATGAATTGTCCCGGAAATGTCATAGCTGCCTCAAAAACTATACCGAATACCTGTGTGACACGGCACTTATAATTTATTTCGTTCCTAGACCGGATAATGGTGGCCATATTAAAATACAGGAATGAGTTATGTATTCAAATTTATGTATGTTGTTCCTTGACGATTTGCAAATGAATTTCAGACATCTGCTCCACGAAGCACAGTCTTTTTAAATGAGGGTCCAAAAATTACAATCTGCCATGAATTATATACGAATTATATATATATATATATATGTTATATAAATTTATACTATGAACTTAGCACGAACTTATATGGCAACGACAATTCAACATTCCCAGCTGACTCAGCGACACGTGGAATATCACATTACTGTACCGCCGAGCATCCGTGAGAATCGCCGTGTCGACAGTGCCGATTCAGCATTCATTAGGTTACATATTGTAAAATCTCTTTTGTTTGTTATTCATTATTACTCTGTCTGTAGTTAGTTTATATTGTCATTTTTCAATTTATATACAAACGTTACATTGTTTGTACAAGTTAAATAAATCTTTTTAAAAAAAACTCAATTTTGAAAAGTGTGATATAACAAATTGGCGTAGTCAGTAGGATCCGTCTAACGTTACTCGAACACGAGTAACTGGTAGTGGCGGATTCCTATTCCTCAACGGAAAAACGAACCTGGAGAATTCCTCACTGCAATCAAACATAGAACACGGCGCTTTCAATGTTCCTGTTGATGTAAGTAATGGTGAATCGTCATTCGTTTTAAGTAAATATTATTTGATTGAGCATTGATTTTTAATAATTTGATTTAATACATGTTGTTTCATTGATTTTTATTGATTTTATTATTTTATTTTTATATATTTGATTTGAATGAAATATTGATCTATTTCATTACTTGATTTATTTGATTTATTGACATTTGATACATTTGATTTACTTATTTCATTGATTTTTTTTATTTGAATAACTGATTTATTTGAGTTTACTGTTTTAATTGGTTACCATATTATTCTATTATCCAAAATATCGTTTATTCCCCATTTACATACACTCTCTTAATAATTTTTATACTTTTTATACAATCTTTCGTTTGTTTTTATACTTTTATTTTTTTTTCAACTTGTGTACATATTTTAAATCTAACAAATCGCAATGGCACAAGCAACAAACAATGTTGTTTCCGATGAAACCGAAAAATACCGGTTATCGGAAATATTTTCAATCATTCCCGAATTTAAGGGAGACCAAATCTCCTTGGCCACCTTCATACATGAAGATTTCGACCCGAATGCGAATTTCCCGGAACAAGCATTTCTCTACTAAGTCCTCTCCTAACAGTCAACTCCAAAAATTTATATTACATTCACGAAGCTTCCGGAAAGTTCAAACTTCTCATTGATACCGGTGCTGGTATCTCCATTTTTAAAGAAAACACCGTAAAAAATTTTCGTCAAAGATTTCCCGAAAAAGTGACAATCCAAGGTATCACTCATGAGAAAATTCCAATCTCTCAATCCACCCTCATTCCGTTCGCCGTAGGTAATCCCCGTAAGGTTTTTATAAAATCCAAACAGTTAGTTACTAACTTTAAAACTATTCCCCTACATAAAATACCCGATCACAATCAATCTAATGCACAACCAACAGACACACCCAATACCAACACACAAACTTTTATACATAACAATCAAATAACTATTCCAGCAAGAACCGATCAAATTTTCAAACTCAAATGCGACCTTCTTAATACTAACGCAGTTTTACCGACACAAGTAATTGACAAAGTACGACTTCCCAACGCAGTTGTACGCGTTAATTCAAAGGGAGAATTTCTGACTTCGATAATAAACTCGAACGCAATGCCTAAAACTGTTAATTTTTCTGATCTTCACTTAGAACCCCTTGACCATACACACCCCCTCCTAAATTTAAATACACAAGACTACTCTGACTCTATAGACTTAGACAGAAACTTAACTATTAGGGAACAAATTCATACAGAACACCTTAATGACGAAGAGCGAAAACTTATCACGAACCTCTGTTTAGAATTCGAAGATATTTTCTATCTTGAAGGCTATGTTTTGTCCTTTACCAACGCAGTAAAACATTCAATTGACACCAATAATGCCAAGCCTGTTTTCACAAAATCTTATAGATATCCTCAAGTCCATAAGGAGGAAGTGAAAACTCAAATTGCCAAAATGCATAATCAGGCACTCTTCTTCTCCTTGGTCCTCCCCCGTATGGGTCGTCCCCAAAAAACTCGATGCTTCTGGTAAGCAAAAGTGGCGAGTTGTTATCGACTTTAGGAAGTTAAACGAACTAACTGTAGACGATAAATATCCTCTGCCCAACATTTCTGATCTCCTCGATCAACTTGGTAAGTGTCAATACTTTTCGACACTGGAGCTCGCTTCCGGGTTCCACCAGTTGGAAATCCTTGAGGAAGACATTCCCAAGACCGGTTTCTCTGTTGACAATGGCCATTACGAAATCGTTCGTATGCCATTTGGTCTGAAAAATGCACCTTCTACTTTTCAGAGGGTCATGGACAACATTCTTCTGGGCTGAATGAACGTTGCCTGGTTTACATGGATGACATTATCGTTTATTCACCAACCATCCATCAGCACACGTCCCGTTTGACAGAAGTCTTTAAGCGTCTTAGACAGTCAAACTTGAAAATTCAACCTGACAAGTGTGAGTTTCTCCGAAAGAAAGTTGCTTATTTGGGTGATCTGATCACCCAAGAAGGAGTAAAACCAAACCCTTCAAAGGTTGAATGCATCCAGAATTTTTTTCAGCCCCAAACTCCTAAAGATATTAAATCTTTTCTTTGTCTTGCCGGTTATTACCGACGTTTTATACCCAATTTCGCTAAGATCTCAAAGCCTCTAACGAAACTCCTGCAGAAAGACGTCAAATTCATCCTCGACGCAGATTGCAAGTCTTCCTTAAACGAACTGAAGCAAGCTCTTGTATCTGACCCTATCTGATCTACCCAAATTTTGAAGAACCATTCCTGCTCACTACTGAAGCTAGTGCTTTTGCAATTGGAGCGGTACTCTCACAAGGCCCTGTAGGAAAAGATATTCCTATAGCATATGCTTCCCGTACCCTATGCGCTGCAGAAACTCGATACTACACTATCGAACGGGAACTGCTAGCCATTGTGTGGGCAGTCAAGCACTACAGACCATATCTTTTTGGGAGAAAGTTTACTTTACTTTGCGATCACCGCCCTCTTACTTGGCTCTATTCCATCAAAGATCCTGGCAGTTGTTTAGCCAGATGGCGCCTTTAGCTAGAAGAGTATAATTATAATAATACAAACCTGGCAAGGTAAATCAAAACGCTCTTTCCCGAATCAAAATTAACCATTTTAAACAATGCACATACTTTCTTTCTAAAATCAACATTTTTGCAAATAACGAAACCGACTCAGAACAACCAGACTCCGACAATGATCGAGAACCCGATAAACATGACGAAAGAATGACAACAGAGTTTAATCGATTTGTTCAACTATATAAAACCGAGTCGATAATCGATTACTCAAAAATAGAAATTTCTAACGCCCAACTCCTAGACAAATCTCACAAACGAATAGTCACTTTCTTCTGGCAAAATAAACTCAATGACTTGCATGACAAAATCATCGAAGACATTTTCGAAGAAGACCCAAATTTCACTACCGACACACTAAACATTCTAGCCAGCAAATTTATCCGGCATAGAAAGTATTTAATTGTTCCTTTACCCTTTGATCCTGGAACAATTGTCTCACATCTTTTTAATATCCTCTATAACAACCAAGATCGGTTCGACGAATCCGAAACTTTTTGTATTGAAAACAACGTAGAACTACCGATTCTTGAACCACTATCCTTTATACTTACAGACAAACACGTAAAACTTAAAATTTATCCAAATATCGTGACAACCCCTTCACAAGACGAGATTCCCGTTTTACTGCAGCAGTACCACTGCGGCAAAAATAACCTTCATCGTGGAATTAACGAGACCAACCGACGCATTAAAGAAAAGTATAATTGGACTGGACTAATCAAAAGTGTGGAGCAATTTATTAAGTCCTGCGAAACTTGCCAAAAGGTAAAGTTCTGTAGAAAAAACTTAAGTGCTCCTTTTGCCATAACTGAAACACCAAAAACGCCCTTCGAAAGTATCAACATTGATATTTTCGAATATCCAAATAGAAACTACGCACTGACTATTAGGGATGAACCCACCAAATTTACTCATGCCTACCCAATTGGTGACAAAACAGCTAAAACTGTAGTAAACACCCTCCTAATATTCTTCCAACATTATGGTACACCTCTTCGCATTCATTGTGACTATGGACGTGAATTTGATATCACTCTCATAAGGGACCTGTGCGAACTATATAACATAAAACTATCCTTTTCAAGTTTCCACCATCCCGAATCAAATGGTTCTATCGAAAGGTTTCACGCGACTTTAGCGGAAATGATAAGGGCAAATACAGCTGAACATCCGGACGAACATCCATTCAACGTCCTCCCGTACGCAGTTATCTGCTACAACAACACTAAAAACAGACTACTGGTTTCACGCTCTACGAACTCATCTTTGGGCACACTTCTAGTAGACCCCCCGAAACAACATACGATCAGGAAAAACTCATTCCCAAATATGTTAGAGACCTTAACAACAGAATGAACTACTATTATAGACTTGCCCGCGCAAAAACCGACCAACAACAACAAAAATCTAAAGTTGGATTTGACAAGTATGTTTCGACTAACCAACCAGAATACAAAGTAGGCGACAAAGTTTACGTGAAAGAGTCTCAGATTAAAAACAAATCTGAAAACAAATTCAATGGACCTTTTGAAATTACCGTGATACGAAAGAACTCTGCCACCGTTATAAATTTACAGACTAACCAAATTAGTAAAATTAACTTTGACAGACTAAAACCCTATTTTGAATGAATCCCTTCTTTTCAGATTCTGTGGACTGTTTTCAGTCGTGAACCTCCAACAATACTCTCTTACTCCCGTTAACAATACAATAGAAGTTTTCTTCCATGAAGAAGGCACACTTAAAATTTCAAACTACAAATGGACACTTCTTGTCTTCAAAGACCTCAACCCTTTCAGAGATGCTATTTCAACTAATGACGCTATACTAAATCGAATTCTAGAAACTATTAACGAAAACACAACTAACACAAAATCATTTAAACCAAAAGTACAGACACATGTGAGCCTCTTGAACCAAATTTCAAAATCCGTTAACTCCAACTATACAGACATTTTCGCTGACACTCAAACTTATTCTACTAACAGAAGAAAACGCGGACTTATTAACAGATTGGGCTCAGTTTGGAAAGCCATTTCAGGAAACTTAGATGCGGCAGATGGTGAATACATAAATGAATGTATAACCAAAATCACTAAAGACCAACACCAAACTCAAGAATTAGTAAAAAAACAAATATCCGTAACTACTTCAGTCATTACAAGCCTTAATAACACCTTACAAAAATTTCAATCGGAAGAGAAACTATTCTCAAATAATGTCGAAAAAATAAGACAGTCACTTCTATACATTTCGAATGATCTTGACTTTCATGAATTCCAAATCAATATCCTGGATCTGTGTGAAAGCCTAATGGAGAGCTATATATTTATCGAAAACACCCTAAACAATGTTTTAACTGCAGTCTCTTTCGCCCGCTTAAAAATTTTACATAGTTTGATTATAAGCCCAAAATTTCTCAGTCACCCCATGAAAAGAATTTACCACTTCCTATTTACAGTTCAAATGTTGCTCAATACATCGATTTGATAGAACTGGAAGCATTTCAAATCAACACTAAAATCATTTTTGTTCTAAAAATTCATTTAGTTGACCCTGAGATTTACACTCTTTATCACCTTTATCCTATCCCAATTTTGGATGACAAATGGACACTTCTTGTTTTCAAAGACCTCAGCCCTTTCAGAGGTGCTATTTCAAATAACGACGCCATACTAAACCGAATTTTAGAGACAATTAACGAAAACACAACTAATACAAAATCATTTAAACCAAAAATACAAACACATGTTAGCCTCTTGAAACAAATTTCTAATTCCGTTAACTCTAAATATACAGACATCTTCACTGACACTCAAACTTACCCTACTACTAACAGAAGAAAGCGCGGACTTATTAACGGACTGGGATCAGTTTGGAAAGCTATTTCAGGAAACTTAGACGCAACAGATGGCGAATACATAAATGACTGTATAACCAAAATTACTAAAGACCAATACCAAATTCAAGACTTAGTAAAGAAACAAATATCTGTAACCTCAGTCATTACGAGCCTCAACAACACTTTACAAAAAGTTCAATCCGAGGAGAAACTATTCTCGAATAACATTGAAAAAATAAGGCAGTCAATTTTATACATTTCAAATGATCTTGATTTTCATGAATTTCAAATCAATATCTTAGATCTGTGTGAAAGCCTAATGGAGAGTTACATATTTATTGAAAACACTCTAGATGATGTTCTAACTGCAGTCTCTTTCGCCCGTTTAAAAATTTTACATAGTTCGATCATAACCCCAGTAGATTTGGTCGATTCTCTTCAAAAGATTTCTCAGTCACTACACGAAAATAATTTACCACTTCCTATTTACTCAGTACATTGATTTGATATAATTGGAAGCATTTCAAATCAACACCAAAATCATTTTTGTACTCAAAATTCCTTTAGTTGTTCCTGAGATTTACAGCCTTTATCACTTTTATCCGATCCCCATTTTGGATGATCGAACAAGGTCCCATCATCTACTTTCAATAAAGACAAAATTTATCGCGAGGAACAATGTGAAGAAATATTTATCCGGGAATACATTAATTCATTATATTGATTCATCTTTGAATCCTGCAGACGTTTCGCCAAGGTCTCACTTGGCATTCTTAATGCGTTGTTACGGTATTTATATGTCTCCGTCGGAGGTCGTATCGCGCGTGATTGGTCGGTGTTTACTCCGCCCCCTTCGCTGCCGTGTCGGGTGTGTTGCTTGTTGACGGGTTTGTATTTTGCGTAACTAATTGTGTTTTATTTTGATGTTTAATAATTATTTTCCATGTGTTAGAGAGGTGCAGGGAGTCGTCTCTTTTATTTAGTTGTCCAGTTTTCTCAATTTCAATAGCTTCTCATATTAGTCTGGTTTTGTAGTGAGGAGTTTGTGATATCTGTTTACAACTATCGAAATTGATTTTATGGCACGATTCTTGCTGGTGTTGGAACAGGGCCGATGTCGTTTATTATTTTTGACAGCTAATTTGTGTTCCTCTAAACGGGCTGAAATTGTCCTGTTCGTTTGTCTGACGTATACTTTATCGCACGTTCCGCAAGTTATACTATATACCGCTTTGTTGTCAAGTTTTACTTTTGGTTTGGGATTTCCTCAACTTGTGCCTATAGTCTGGTGCGGTTTGTATGCTGTCGCTATTTCATGCGTTCGAAGAATTCGGCCAATTCTGTCCGTTGTCCCTTTGATGTATGGTAAGACTACTTTTGTTTTTTCGGTGAGGTCATCTTATAGCTTTTACTCTCAAGATCTGCAACATATACAAATTACAAAACGCAAATGGTTAGCTAACATGGAGAAAAACATTTAGAGGAAAATAATATTCGCTAATCACATTTTGTGAAACTTTAAGACAAATTTAGTGAAATTATTATTATTATATATTAAACAAAAACTCTAATAAATATCAGAAATCTGGCTAAACAAATTGATAGAGATTTTAAAGGCGAACATTTAAAAACAGAAAACTTTGCAGTAGCGCAATTTTTCAAACTTGTACGTTAAACCAGTGGAGTTGTCACCTTTTTTACTAAAAAGCAATTTCGGTATATTCGGGATAAAAAAATCATTGTTGTGTCTACACTTTGTGTTTTTGTAGCATTCTACACATCACTCTAAACAATTGCTGAAATCGGTATATAAAGAGAAAATTTACAGGGCCGATTCCAATTTAAATAGATCACACTGTACATTTTTTTGTACTTTTATTGTATTTTTGAGTAAACGGAACTAACCCTTTTTTGGCAGGTATTGCGTTAATTTTGTAATTGGCATTCTTGATAGAAAATTTTTCATGTATAAAAAAAATTAAGGTATACATACACTTCTGCTGAAAACACTTAACCCTCACATATACATCTAAGTTGTTTAATCTTCACAAAAATAAATTATCTCTGCGACGTTATAGGTATTTCTTCGGTAAATTTAAATTAAAATTTGCCGTAAAAAGATGTCATTTTATCAAAATTGTCCAATGCTGGCGATACAATAATTGAAAACTCAAACTTTGTTCAGTTTCCAGTTTTATTGTACAAAAGCTTCAACTATACTTTGTTTTCATCGCCAATACTTAATTTTAATTAAATTATTTACGAGCCTCATTAAAACAAGTTTTCACTTAAATTGGATCGCGTAATGATGCTCTCATTCTGCACAAAATTATCAAAGGTAATCGTTTTATAGCGAGCTCGATATAACCGTCCAAATTTCATTTACCAGTAGTCTCTTCGTTTAGCAGAAACATATGTAGTTCACTTTCGTTTGCCGTTAACGAACTATTTATTCAACGAATGTTAAATTAATCTCCAGAAACTTTAATCGGAAGTTTAAATTGAGTTTTAAGGTGGCGTGCAATCAAATCTATTTCCTATTCACTATATTTGTCTAAATAAAACAAATTCATGCTGACAGAATACGAAAATAGAGATTTGATGTTGAATTTTTTTAATTAGAAATACAAGCCAACCTTCTCATTTCGTAATAATGATTTTTTTACCATAATTATTTTTATTATTGCACTAAAAGGAAAAATTTTGCAAACAGCAAAAGCCCAAAAATAACCTGTATTTAAGATACAGAGTGATAATCATAGAGATTGACCAGATAATCTAGAATTTTTTTCTGGTGAACAAGTGCAAGAACTTCTCTGACACCGAAAAAGAGTGATTAGAGAAAATCCCTATAAATAAAAGAACAATAAAGAACCTACTAACAATCATTTCAAAATTACTGACAAAAAATTATATTTTCAAAATGTTTACTGTCTGTTATATCACCATTAGGATAAGTTACTTTTCAGAAATTTCAAATCTCCCATATTATTTGCTTCTGTTGTTGTGTTTGAGTGTAGTTTTTTCAAGTCATCTTTGTTCAGAGCTCCAAAACTTCATCCTCCTCAATTTGGTCAATTGCATTCTAATAAATCTTTTTAACAGTAAGGAATGGTATCGAAAAAACTTGCCTTCAACGCAAAATAGAAATATGAATACATATTATAACTATATTCAATTTATTTTTTTTCTTCGTAGACCTGTTCAGAAACACACTGTTGAAAATTGGTGTTTAACAGTGTTTGTACCAAAGTTAAAATATTAAAGGTTTATTGCATAAGATAGACACTAATTGAATATTAACCAACTAATCTAATCCAACTATATATATAATATATATATATATATATATATATATATATATATATATATGTGTTGTTTTTTTTTTTTTTTTTTTTTTTTTTTTATCCGAAGAGGGGGGAAATACATTGCGTACTTAACTAGCACGTGCTAGCCGTCGTGCGGGACTCCCGATGCAATGACTTCAAAGCAAGAGTAATCGTTGCATTGAAACCAGTATACCGTATACCCGCTAAAACCCTAACCTCTTTCTCCTACAACCATGGTCCCCTGCGGCACTCTTTGTCAATACTACTTCGCAAGGGTGGTTCATTGCAGATGTTAACTGCTCTTACATTGAAAGCCTCTAAAGCCTACTCCTCGAACGTATTGCGGAGTTCTTTAAGGACAGTCCTCCGCGTAATCTGATACCAAGTTCCAGGCTTGGGGGCCCTTCAGCATGGCTTCTACTATTTGTTCTGGAACGATATTAGTCTCCAGAATCCTCTCCACTTCAGCACGTTGATCCTGAAACCGGGGGCAGGAGAAGAACACGTGTTCTGCGTCCTCTATACGTCCGTACAGTGTGGGCAGTTTGGGGAGTTTGCCCTCCTGAACCTGTGCAGGTATGCTCGAAAGCATCCATGTCCAGTCAGGAGTTGAGTGATGTAGAACCCAACCTCCCCATGCTGGCGGTTGGACCCAACGACTGATGTTAGGTATCAATCGATATGTCCACCGGCCTTTAGTAGAGCTGTCCCACCTCTCCTGCCATTGCCCTAGACTCATGGCTCTTCCATCGCTGTTTCCTGTCGGTTGGTCTTTCTCTAACTTTCTGCGATAAAGCCGTCCCCTTTCTGCAGCCAGGATGTCGATTGGTAGGGTAGAGGCAATCACACTCACCGCCTCGTAAGACACAGTGCGGTAGGATGATGCCACTCGAATCGCTGAGAGCCGCTGGACTGATTTCATTTTCCGGCGGTACGATGGTAGCTCGAGCGATTTCTCCCATACCGGTGCCCCGTACAACAAAACAGAAGTAGTTACTGTTGCCAGTAGCTGTCTTCTTATCTGTCTAGGCCTCCGACATTCGGCATTATTCTAGATAATGCCCCCTGTACCCCAGCTGCTTTCTTGCTGGCCGCGATTATGTGCTCTTTGAAGTTGAGCCGTGCGTCCAGGAGCACCCCCAAATAGCTGATGAAGGGCTGCGACTGTATGTAGGTGTCGCCTATTTTGAGGGTGATGGTTTCCCTTGCCTTTCGACTGCTAACAAGAAGTGTTTCGGTCTTTTGTTCTGCTAAACTCAAGTCCGCTGCGAGCATCCAATGCTGAATTGTGGCTATAGCGAATGAGAAGGTTGTTTGTATCTCCTCTATGTGCTTGCGCACTATGATCAATGCCACATCATCGGCGAATGCCACTAGCCTGACGCCCTCAGGCAGACCGAGCAGGAGCAGGTCGTTGTACATTACGTTCCATAAGAGGGTGCCCAGAACAGTGCCCTGAGGTACACCTCCTGTGATCTTATAGTCTACTTGCCCATTTTCAGTTTGGTACAATAAGATGCGGTCCTTGAAATACGCTGAAACCATTCTGCGCATATATGTGTGTGTGTGCGTGCGTGTGTGTGTGTGTGTGTGTGTGTGTGTTAGGTAGTTTCCGGGAATTCATCCGATCAGTTGATAACTGATCCCTGTAGGGATCGATGGTAAAATGACGACGTTTCGGCAGAGTTACACATCTGCCCTCTTCAGGTTGGTTCACATAATTCTCGTAGCCTTCTGCTTTCGCTTCTAGTTACTCGAATACTATTCGGAATGAATTACCGGAAACCACCTAACACATTAAGTGCCCGCGAAAACTTAAAAACATATATATATATATATATATATATATATATATATATATATATATTGTTTTAGACATCTTAGGTTTTTGGGACCATTTAAATATTTATAATTTTAATTTTTCGTAGTAATTATTATATTTTACGTAATTTTCGATCAGTTCCTGTTTGTCAAAAATTATTATATTTTTTTCTCGTTTGCAAAATTTATTAACGACAACATGACTTAAACATCTATTAACAAATTAAAATATTAAAAATTATTACATCACTACAACCAAATGTCTAACTGCCTCATGATAGATAGTCAAATTGCAAGTTGTGACAACTTGCTATCATTTGATTGTAGTGATGTAATAATTTTTAATATTGTTATAATCTCCGTGGGTTCGATTAATTAATTTTAAAAACTAATAGTCACTTCACTTTGTAGAACTTTTATTCACACGTATACATCAAAAACTCTCAACAGCTGATTCTAATGCAATAACATCGAAATGATAACAATGGATAAGCTCTATTAACTAAATTAATATCTCCTTATATAGCGTTCGCACAGCATCTAGATTGATAGTTTCTTCCCATCCAAACCTTCTAGCTCTTCTGTTTTACTATCCCAGTGATTGATGTTTAATATATATTTATTTATATATATATATATATATATATATATATATATATATTATATATATATATATATATATATATATATCTTAATCAGATTTAATTTTTATTACCTATTTACACTATAGACCCGTGGTCGTTTAACTCGGCCCGCATCCGGTATTTGTGCGGTCCCCAATAGGGCTAACAGTTTTACTGTACAATTGATTTTACATATAAAATTCTCTAAATACTCTATCTGTATGGCACAGAAACACGGTTATAAGCAGAGCAAGTGATTCAAATTTAGAATAGTAAATTAATATAATAAACTTCATTCGCACGTGTGAACTTAAAGCTACTTGAGGAATTACAAGTTAATTCTAGCAAAGTCGGCTTTCACACTACTCTCAGTTGGTTAAATAAAGGAAAACTTCTAGAGCGGTTCTTTAATCTTAAGTGGAAATATTTCATGCACAATAAGGTGGTAAAGAATATGATGAATGGGGAGCATTGCCGGCTTTTTAGAAGATATTTTTATGAACAAGATGATGGGACAAAAGACAAATATTCACATTAAACATCAATTATGTATAAATGTGCTTGAAGTAGGATACTTCTAATTTGCCAACTGTTACAGTTCTGTGATCTGAGATTCAATTGGCCGATAGTATTTACCAAGACATAATATCTTACTTGAAGGAATCTTGTAGAAAATCATTGCCATTTTGAAGACTATATTGTAAAATTATTCAGTGAGTTTGGATTGCCAAAATGTTAGTGTATCAGAAACTCATTGAACTAAAATACGACTCAAAGTTAATTTCATTAAAGATCGTGAAAAGCAGGAACATACTGAACTTTGATAACATTAAAAGTTTACGATACTAGGAATAATTTATTTTTACAATATTTCCTTTGTCATATCTCACTACCCTCATTTAGAAAATGCAATGAGAATTGTATATAGTCTCCAAAACGACAAAGTAGTAAAAATTTGAATGGGTTACGACCATTCACAATAAAGGAAATAAGGAAATTTGTAATAATTACATCGTCAAGAAACAACTGTAACTAGTTCCAGCAGTAGGTACGACAGAATAACAAAAGGAATGTCACCCATATTTATTATTAAATTAGCATCAATGAAACGAAGTCAGGGATACACTTAAATACAGAATAATTAAAGGGCAAAAGGTAATAGAAGCACTGAATTACAGAAGAACTTCAGAAGATACAACATATATTACTGCCGGTAATAATTGATGGTTCCGAAATTTATCAATTGTCGCAGGCACAAACAAACTACAGATTTAGACTCGAACATATACGAAACGAAGAGATAAGATCCCACATAAAGTAGAAAAGACTTTAGTAGAAAGCATGGGAAAACAACTTGACATGTGAGGCGCGTGGGCAAAGAACTACTCCGTAAAATAATTTTAGGATGAACGTCTCAGAAAAAAAGAAACCGGGGTAGGCCACATGCACTACAGAAACAGGGGATTACCAAAACAATGTCACAAAAAAATTTAGGCGACAATAACTGCCAGAATAGTCAGGCATGTTCATTAGGAACCCAAAGGCGTAAAACGCTATAAAAGGAATTTAAAAAATATATATATAAAAAACAACATAATTGAAAATCAACATTAAAACTACAATTTATTTTAGTACATATTAATATATTATTTTCCTGTTCTTGCATAAATTATATGATTACTCTCACTACAAAGAATTACGTCTCTATGGATATTTAAATCTGAGATGTGTTCTTCCAATCCATTGCTTTCCATAGGTATTGTCAAGAAATGAACGAAAGTCTATATTAAAGTACTGCCAATTAAATCCTGTTACCGCTGATTACAGTTACATTTATTCAGACATTTATACTAAATTTTTGCTGCTGCTTAGTCTCTTTTACTACGTTTTCACAAATGTGAAAGATATATACTGTCAATTAAAAATTTCGTCTCTCATAGTGGTGCCTTTAATGCAATATAAAATACTAGAACAAATTAGGATCCTATTACTTTTATTTTTCTTACGAACTGAAACCTCTAAAATAATACGAACCATTCCAGTACTTGTTGAATCGCTTTACGTATATTTATCGTTTCTCATTTTCGTCTAATAGGGATTGCATCTATCCGTTCACGTTAAATAATGAAATTAAGTTCTTAGATGAATTATTGATTACCAGTCTATTCATAGCAGTTCTTTATTAAAATTTCTCTTGGAATACTTGAAGTCTTTATTAAAACATCGAACATTCCATACCCCTTTTCGGTTTTCCGATAATGCACATAATCCAGTTAGGATGCTTCCAGCGATAAACATGAAATATGGAAAATCAAGTCCAGAAAGAAATTAAGAGAGAGGGAAAGTTGTTTGGTATAGTGGATTATTAAGCAGGTGTCTTCAATTTAAAAACTTTAATAAGCCACTGTTGCAGTACAGTATAAAAATGAATGAATTCTCTTTCAACATGCACATCATTATAATTATAAAGCTAGAATATATTACATAAAAATATGACGATACGGTGAACAAATAATGAATATATACAACTACTACAAAAAATGTAACTCTGGTTTTATATGAGACATGACAGTGTTTTGATGACATTCAGAAATCGGACAAATTTGTATTTTTTCGAAAAACGCCGAAACATATTTACATTTTCTTTTACACTTGTGATAACATGTGATACGTCCTAAAACAAAAAGAGGGGCAGTCATTTGAGATTGAACGATGGAAGCGAAAGATTCTTACGAAATATTCTTCCCTTCTCTCGTTACCTCACTGTCTCTATTTTTCTTGCTTTGTGTCACTCTTAGTAACGAATATAAATATCAGGCGAATTAAAATAATTATCACTATTTTGTTACAACTTAAGTATTAATCCTAATTTAATGCTTAATTTAAATATATCTGCAAAGAAATATAAGTTTAGACATTGAGTAAGTATTTGTAAACAGTTTTGTTCATCTGAATGAGTATTAGAAGTAAAGATGCCAAAGTTCGTTTTGTTCTTACCTAACATCATTACAAACACATAACATTTATACAAAACAATAAATTATATACCTATATATTCAACGGTAGCAACAATTTAAAATTTTCAAGTTATTATTCTATGTAATATTAAAATGAGTTTTATTCATTTTATGTAAATTGAAAATAATATATAAAATGAATTAATATTTTTTTCGATTTTCAAGAACTTTGAATTTGCAGCCGTGCGCTTTCGACTCTTAACCACTTGTCTTTACTTCAAATATGTTTTTTAGATGATATAAAAGTTCCGGCTATATGTAATACATCAGGGCCTCTATTGAGTGGTAAGCGTACTTTGTTTATTACAAATCGATGTAAAAAAAGACTTGTTTTGCTTAATGTGTATCCCTCTACGAGTCTATAATCGTAGATAATATGAGAATTTAATGCCAAGTAGCCTTTTTGTGTCGTATTCTTTTTAACTTCTGGCGTATGTCAAGTCTCTAATTTAATATATCACGAAGAGAGAATTGAAGGGTTTATTAGACCGAAAAGCAAATTTTATACAGGTATTGTATATTACTTGGATGTTATATTGGTTTATTTCCTATTTATTATTGATTTTCTATAAAAGAAGACTCTTAATATATTACCTGGGTTTCTTACACAGGGGACTGAATTCGATAGGTATTTCAAGATCGAAGCAGTGTGTGGTGTCGGTCGGTCTGTCGTGTCGATTCATGCCATGTCATTCCCATGCTCACTCATTTTCGTATGAGCAATCTTCCGCTTCAAAAAAGTATATTTGTCAGTGATGAAATCATCGAAAATACTAAGCTATAATTCCTTTTGACCAGTAGACATTTTTCTACAAATCACATTTAATGAATTTTGATTGATACATTTGAGGAGAATCTTTTATATCCACATTTTGTACATAAAGTGTTTTATTAATTACAGAAATTTATTTTTTATTAATTCTTGATGTAATAAGAAGTAAATCATGTTTTTATACATTATTTTCTTGTAAGTACTAACAAAATGTAAAAGTAGTAGTAACTTCATGATGAATAACTACATACAAAATTATGTGTGTCTTCATCTTCGATTAGTACTTTTGAGTTTTAAACATTTGAAGCTTATTCAACGTCTTTTCTTATTTGACATTACTTTATATTGCATATCAAATGGTTCCTATTACAGAGATATAACGCTTACTAATGGGTTACAGAGATCAATTACGAAATCTTGATGAAACATGTGCCTCAAGGGTGTACCCAGCTTTCGGTTTCGGGAGGGGCAAAAAATTGTTCTAGAGGGGGGCAAATCGGAAATTTTTTGGTCCCGGCTGGGGGGAAGTCAGCCAATTTATGGGAAGTTTTAATGGCTCACAGCAGGTTTTTTAACTCCAGCTACACCCTTGGTACGGCAATGATGTGCCTTATTATTTAATAATATTCAAGGTGAAAAAGCTTCGAGAAAGAGGATCTAGAACTACAACTTTAAGTAGAGTTCGCGCAAGATACCACGAAACACAAGCCGTTAAAGATTAATCTCGATGTGACAGACCTAAAATAAACAATGGCACCAAACCAATTGCTTAAAAACCCTCACACAACAAGGGAAATTGCTCGCCTATAAAAGTAAGCAAAATTTTTAAAGAATGTCCAATTTAGTCCTTATATGGCACACCTCATTTATGAGCTGAAAGAAGATGGTCCTGATCAACAATTACTTTTGCGAAAATTTTATTCGCTAATATGACGAAGATCTCAATTCTTAAATCATTTGTGATAAGCTACTTTTTATGTAAATGGTGAAGTAAATCGACACTGGGTACAAACTGTACACACCCAGAATCCACAAAAAAATCAAGGTTAGGGCAGGCATGATAAACAACAAATTGATAGCACCTTACATTTTTTATGACAATTTGATTTGTTTAAATCAAAGGTTTCCAGATCCCAATAATCCGCAACATTCTCGATGATTTTTCCAACAATATGGGGCACCGTCGCATTATGAAGTGCAAATAAGGTTTCTGGGCACCACCTTTAAAAGAAGATGAATATTTAGACGTGAACCAATTGACTAGCAATCTTGTGATTCATTTAAAAATCGAGTTATTGTGGACAGTCTACAAAATCTGCATGATCTGATGGAAGGCGTTAGAGTAGTATATCATCGAGTGGATCGTTGTCAAATCGAAAAAGGTGAACAAATTCAACAACTTTTGTAACATACCACATACATACATACATTTTATTTATTTTTATTCAATTAAATACATTACTAAACAATCTAAACATCTTGTTAATTGTCTTTGATTATTAGTTTCTAACAAAAATAATTTCGTAGCCGCTGATTCAAGTAACTTATTTGCTAAAAAAATTACTTCTATCTAAAGGGATAAAGGAACTATGGCTCAATATGTGAAAATAAATTCGATGACGTTATCACTTTGGCAAATATGTCATCAGGAGCGTAAAAACAAATCGCTTGAGACTTTTCCATGTTTTTCGAAAAAAAGAAAATAGTAAAATTATAATATGTATCAATTTAGAAACTGTACACAAATTGGTAGGTAGATTAACACTTAGAAACAATGTCGCGATAATTTGTCTTTAATGTTAGATATTTGAAAATATGGGGATACAATTTGTTCCAGTCAACAATTGAACGTCGCTTTCAGTTTTTCTGATAGTTGTTAAAAGCAGTTGGATATACAGGATGGTTGAAATATGTGTTGGAGTAGAATTTTAGGTTTAGAGGGTGCTTAAGAAAAGTTATATAGTGTGGAACATAACTAGTTGCTTAAACAAGGTGGTTGAAGTAAAGGTGGAGTAAAATTACTCTCACTCAGTGTGTATCAAAAGTTTGTTATATAAGCGTAAGCAGTTAGAGTATTTGAATTATAGGGCAAGGTATAATATAATAAGATAGGTTTACAAAATTTTAGAAGCAATAACATATAACGGGTGGTTGAAATAAATGGTAGAGTCAAATTATAGTTTTAAAATGTGGTTAAAAAAGTGACAATTTTTGTTATATAAGCGAAGTAAAATTATAGGTATAATTTAAACAATAGCAAAATAGAAAACAGTCAATAGTCTCAAGAGAATTTATACTTATATAGGGTGGTTTTAAAGATATCAGGGCGGTTGCAATATCGTGTGGAGTTGAATTATATTGTTCAGGGTGGTGCAGAAAATGATAGACAAATAAGTTATATTGGGTGAGCAATATACAGGGTGGTTGCAATATAGGGTGAATTAGAGTTACAATTATAGAAAGAGGTCCAAATAATAAAAGAAATAAAAAAGTTTAAAAATATGTGGTAAATATAGAAAGAGAATGCAAATTGGAAAGAGAGAGGGAGGGAAAATAGAGAGAGAGAGAGGTAAGAACACGTTTAAATAATCAAAAGAATTATACCTTAAATCAGATAAAAAAGAAGATATGTCAGAAAATAGTAATTGATTGCACACGGTTTCTAAACGGTTTTTATTTTAAGTCAGTTGAAGTCGGTTCTTTTTTAAATATAAATTATTTAACCAAATGTTCTATGCTCTGACGGTGTGCTACTACTTACAAACTGACAATATATTCTGGCTTTGAAAAATATAAAAAATACTGGTTGCTACCAATACCACTAACGTATCGATACCGCTATCGCAATGGGTATCGAAATAAAAGTATCGCTACCAATATCAGTAATAGTATCAAAACAAAAATATCGAATCATGGAAAAAAGGTGGAAACCCTAAAATTAAAGAAAATATGGTGGTAACCTAAAATACGGAAAAATAATAATATAGTGGGGGAAGGGGCGATGAATGTCATCAGAGTATCAAATATCGGCATTGGTATCGAAACATAAATACAAATACGGTTATCCAAGTATCGCAAGAAACGTATGTATACCAAACATACCCGGTGTCCAAACTAAAGTATCGATAATGGTATCATATCAGTAGGTTCGCAGGATCCCTAATTACAGGTCATTACAAAGGTCAAAATACGAATAGTTTTTTTCATTTTTGTTATTCTTAGTTATTATTAGTAATTATCATTAATAGCTAATGCAGAGGGGGCAAAATGTTGACGATAAATTAATTATGCGTTCCCACACTGTACTCTATTTTATTGCCCACCTTTCACACTATTATATTTTTCCTGCCACCCCTCTCCCCCCATTGGAAATGTTGAATAAGTCTCTGATATCTATCTTTGTGTTTCTAAACAGCTAAATTATTATTTATTTTTTCAAGAAAGCATCCAATTAAGATTTCTGTTGCATCCCTCGGGCTGTGCAAAATTAAAATAAAGATAAGTATTTCAATTATCATGGAAATTTCATATTAATTTACCGAGTGACGTAGCAAAAGGTTTCTTGGTATTTAATCTCAAATGACTGAACTGAACTGAAAAATTTATTAATAAAGTGTTAAACAAAATCGAACTACCAAACGATCGCTAACAACCACCATCAAATTTCAGCAAACAACTTTGACTCCAAAGATAATCACATCACTACAATAACTAAGCCATACATAAAAGGTCTCTCTTAAAGATTGAAAAGAATGGGAAACAGATATAATATTAAAACATTCATTTAAAACAAGAAGTACACTAAAATCAATCAATAAAAAACAGAAAAACACAACTTAAAATACAAAAAAATGCATTTATAAAATCCCTTGCGAATGTAATAAATTCTATATTTAATTAAAAACGACATGCTGAGGAAATTGGTCATAAAATACAATTTCAAAATTCAGTTATATTACACAAAGAAGAACACAACACGAAACGAAAACTAACAGAGTTTGCTTTAATTTTGTTAAATGAAAACGATTGTATCGCTACTACCTCCGTGGAGTTCAATCGTTCCAGGTTGCAGATGATTGAGGAAGAAATTGCTAATGGATCATGTCCTTTGAACTACCCAATATCAGGATAGTTGATACGGTTTTCCTAGGTTTTCCCTTATGTTTTTAATGGGATCACACAATCAACAATATTCTTTGATCGTATTTTTGGCGAATGCACCCAGGAGCGCCACATAAAATTCTAGAAATTTGAAAGGATCTTTATTATTCTATGATCTCTAGAAGTTTCTGTGCTACCCTGTATATTATTAAATAAATTCTCTTAGTGACGTCATCTGTCTGACCTAGACTCCGAAACGTTTGGAAATATACAGAAATTTCGTGACTTGTGGTGTTATTTCCCAGAAAGTGCTTAAACATTCAATACTAGTGGTCGCCCAGTGGTCGAAATTTGACCCTATTCCATGAAATCGTAAAAAGTATATTTTTATAAGAAACAGAATTGTGGAGAAATCGGAGAAAAATGTAATCAAATATCGATATTCGAAATATTTCTGACACCCAAATTTTTGGCTGGAACCACTCCTGGCAAGATATTCGATATAATAATTGGAAGATTGTTCTTTGCAACTTAAAAGTTTTCGTCATTTGCGGTTTCAATCAAGTACAGGAATATTAAAAAAAAAAGAGAGGACCAACAACCCTAGGTGAACTTAAATATTTAATACATTCTCTATTGTCCGCTGTCTGACAACACCTTCGGGAAGGTTGTGATAATAATATATTAATCAAATAATTAAATTCACATTAAAAACAGAATATTTAATATGAAAGTTACTGCAACGCGTCCGAAAAATCAATAGTGATCTTTGACTATTTTACCACTAAAGAATAACAACGCTTGCATGCCACTTCCAGAAGTACATGCTCTAAGAATATATCTAACGATCACTCCATATGTAATTACTCAATGTTTCGAACGTCTGGCGGTGGCGGCACTGTCAGTTGTTTGGTGTTGGCAGTATAGACGTAAATAATGAATTTTTATTATATTTTATTTAACGAATGAACCAATGTTATAAATTAATATTAGCATTCTGCACTGAAGGTCGTCAGTAGCTACTAAACAAAACAAAAATGAAGAAAATCGGTTGAGAGACAGAGGAGAAAATGGTACCTAATCGTTTTGTCATTGCCTATTTATATATAGATTACAGTGATTCACAAAATTTGAAAATGTGAGCATTGACCTACGTTGATCTCTGAGAAAAGAAACACAATTTCCCTTGAGATAATAGTGTTTATTCAATATCTCCGATTAATCGAAAATTAATGTCGTGATACATCAGAGAAAAAATCCAATATGCAGTTGAGGTTGATGACCGGAGGAGGAAACGTCTCATAGCATATCTGAAATTACGGGCAGGGAAAGTGGCAATGTAGAAGTGCGATTTACTTCGAAATCCTTGAAAAAATAATGCGTGAAAAAATAAATATAATTTTCCAAAATTTCATTTTTTACTAATATGGACTTCGAAATTTTCGGAACTTCATATTGTTAGTTAGGTAAATACTTAACTTTGCTCAATTTTAACCACTTGAGAATGGAATTTGAAATTACCCTGTATTTAATAAGCCCTAAACCGAGCAAAAAAAAATTAATGATCGAGAATGTTGACAATCTTTGTTTTTAATTGGCAAAACTATGGATAGTGAAAAGCATACTCTACCTAGGTACTATTATGGAAATAAAACTATGATGTAAGTGTTTATTAAATTTTTATCAAGTAACAGCTAACTCTCCTATCTCAAAAATAATCACTTAGGACAAGTCCACAAGGAACAAGAAAGAATTACTCCTTCAGGTAGACATTTTATATGGAGTCAAAATAAGCATTCTTACCTGCTGAAGACGGGTGAAAATGTTTGGCTAGATTGTTTCCACCAAACTCTCACCTACTTTTCAAATTTTAGAAAAATTCCTTATAAAATATAAAGGGCTATTAAAAAATACTATTTTGAGAATTTAATTAACTGTACTAAATAATTTTCAATTGAGATCATGTAACAACTCAGTAAACAATTTTAATTGAGCAGTTTAGATTCCCTCACACAAACGTTCCACCTATTACACCAAAAGAATTTGCTCGAATCCAAAATGATTTTATTATGTCCAGGCAAACGGAAAATTTAATTAGAATTGTTTACGTAATTGACAAAAGATTAATTTAACATTCGATTCTCTCGCATAACGACCGTTCATCTGTACGAGTGCAATCAAAGGAATTATGAACAACAAAATCGAAATTAGTTCAGGATCAAATGGAGCTGAAAGGGATGAAAGTGACCCTTTGGTCATAATAACATATAAAGAGCCTTTCAGTATATTGGGATTATCAAACTCGAGGTAACTTTTTGAACTAAATCTGAATATGATAGAGATTTTGATTGAATAACACTCGCTTCAGAGAATCAATTACTCTTCAATCAGAAAGCTGCAGGAAGCACCATAAGTTATTCCTAACGTTAAAGGCGCAGACAATAGGGTACCTTCATAATATATATATATATATATATATATATATATATATATATATATATATATATATATATATGTGTGTGTGTGTGTGTGTGTGTGTGTGTGTGTAAAAACACAGTTTTGCACCCCTTTATTTAAACACTCAACGCACGTTTCAACAACTAAGTTGCCATCTTCAAGGAGTAAACCCAACTAAATCTAAATTACATTTTTCTCTAATTTATACCTACCCAAACTAAATAATAGATTTAGTTTGGGTTTAGAAAGCTGCAGAACAGCACCAGGTTAAGTTATTAGTAGGTATAAGGCGCAGACAATGAGAGGGTACCTGGATTGTACGGGAGAATTTGTTGATTTTAAAAGAGCGGCCCATCATCACAGCATCAGTTAGAGACACGAAGAGCCTATGTTGTATTATTATTGTGATATTATCAGCTGTTGTGTATATTTGATATAAAAGTTCTAGAAAGTGGTAGTGAATATTAGTTTACAATTTTACTTGAACATAGTATATAACAAATTTGGTAATCAGAATAAAGGATATATAAAATGCAACTTATATGGAAATCGAATGGAAAAAGAAATATGGACGAGATACCAAAAAAATATCAAACAAATACGGATGGACTAGATGAAAAAATTACCCAGATGGAAAAATGACAAGAAGGAGAAACAATCAAGAGAAATTCAACAAAGGTTAGTGAAATCGTTTGATGAAAAACGTAAAATAGAATTAGAAAATCTTGTCACTGCCATGGAAGAAAAACAACAAAATTTAATTGAGGGATTATTCTCGAAATTTGTAGAAAAACAAGATCAAACTGAATTGACGAGACAAAATGATTTAAAATATTTGAAGAAAAACAAGGCAGACTGAAGACAAAAGACAACTGCAATTTGAACAGTTAATGAAACAGTTAATGAGAGAATAAATGTTTTAGGTGGACATAAAGGTCTAAAAAATACCGTGGATACTCTTGAAACCAACATCGATTCCACTCAGAACCAGGTGAAATTTGAAATATGTGTTATCCAAAGCCAGGTAAAAGTTAAAATCAGCAACTGAAGACTGTACACAGTAACAAGATAAAGTAAAGCAATTAAAAATTGGATTTTCAGAGAGGAAAATACCAGCACACCGTGACAAGGTTCATTTAGTAAACCACCCACATTTGATGGCAGTTCATCTTGGCCCATGTATAAACGGCAATTTGAAGCCGTGGTTAAGCTTTGGCATAATCAACAGAAATCTACTTCTCTGGAAGTAAGAGGTCCGGCCCTAGAACTCCTCCAAAGATTGAACAAGGCAATTTCGACAAGATCATCGCCATCCTGACAAAAAAAGCAATCAATCCTTAAGCCAATCAAGTGCAACTCAGTGGAAAAATTGCAAAATCCGGGGAGAGGCTCCAAGAATTCGAAGCAGAGATAGACGGTTAATACACTTGTCCTAAACCTGCCAGAATAAAACGAAAGACCTGTTGGTAAGTATAAACGGTATCAGGAAGTCCAAAGAAATCTAAGACTTAGTGGCAAAAATTTCTGGATCAAGAAGAGTAATGAGCTCTACTTCGGGCTCTGAAAGTAAGGCCGTCAAACTATGTCCAAGTCGAGGGTCCGAGCAGTTTCCTTCAACCAGGAAGAGCCAGAATCACCTTTTCAAACACTGTTGGCTCGTATGAACAAACTATTAGAACAGTCACAGAGAACTGATACCAGAAGAGCGTGTTACTGTTGTGGACGGACAGGGCACTTGCAACGCTACTGCAGAGTAAGATGCTACCTGAACGATCACCGACCAGGGGTAACCAACAGAACAGCCACATGTCGAATCCATGTCAATACAGGGTGAAGCAGTGATATTACTACAGCTAGAGGACACGACCCGTCAACAGTTCAGCTACCTCCATAAAAATTGTAGCACAATCCGCAGTGAGAATTCCCGGTCGAACGGAACAGATTATTCATGGGCAGCTAGCAAGCAATCCTGGGAGCTGCGTTGGAATGGTGGAGCCCGTACACTCAGCTCATGACTACTTAGTTGGACGGGCTATAGTTAAAACCGGACAAGATATACCAACAAGAGTCCTGAATTTGTCCAACAACGACATCAGAATTGCCAATGGTCAAGAGATAGCTTGTTTCGAGACAGTCGAGATCATCATCAATTGCGAAGAAGGATACCAGACATTGGTGAAGGAGACAGGGCCCAGTAAAGATTTCTTACAACTGTTTGCTGACCATTTGACACACCTGACACCAGAGGACCAGAAGAACGCTAAGCAATTTATCACAAAGCAAATTTTTAACAGTCAAGATGAAACCACCTGTCGCACCAACATCATCCAGCACCGAATAGATACCGGGAAGGCTCAGCCCATCAGAATACCACCTAAGCGACTACCATTGGGGTAACAACAGGCAGTCGAGGAAAACATCGAGTCCTTCGAAATGGAGTTATTGAGCCATCTATCAGCCCATGATCCGCTCCCGTCGTTAAAAAGAAGGATGGAACCACCCGATTTTGCGTGGACAACAGAAAACTAAATAACATCAACAAGAAAGACCGCTATCCACTACCCCGAAATGATGACACTCTGACCACACTACCAGGCTACCGTTAGTTCTCCACACTAGACCTAAAGAGTGGATATTGGCAGGTTGATCTACACTAGTAAAGGGATGTTTCAGTTCACGGTAATGCCCTTTGGATTATGTAATGCTCCCGCAACATTCTTAGTATACCTCGACGACATTCTGGTCATGGGTCAGACATTCGACGACCATCTGAAGAACCTGGGCGAAGTATTCTCCAGAATTAATAACGCCAACTTGATACTTAACCCAAAGAAGTGTTCCTTGTTCCAAAAAGAAGTAGAGTTTTTGGACCGCGTCGTTTCCGAGTCAGGAATCCGCACCACCGAATACAAGATAGAAGCATCCGTGACTGGCCAGTCCTAAGAGACAAGCATGAACTCCGAAGTTTCTTGGGCCTCTATTCCTACTACAGGGGGATTTGTTGAAGGATTTGCCATCATTGCCGCACCTCTACATCGGCAGACCACTGAGAAAAGACCTTCCGTTGGAATCAGGATTGCAAAACATCATTCAGGCAACTGAAGGCAGCACTATGTTCCAGCCCAATCCTAGCCTTTCCTACACAGTCCAACAAGTTCATTTTAGACACCGACACCAGCAACACAGGTTTGGGGGCCGTCCTATCCCAGGTGCAAGATGATAAAGAGAGGGTGATCGAGTACTACAGAACTTTTTGCAATAATAAAGGCTGTAGACCATTTCCACAATAACTCTATGATCGTCATTTCTTAATCCGAACCGATCATGCCGTTCTCAAATGGCTGCTGGAGATGAAGACACCGGAAGGACAACTGGCCAGGTGGATGGAGAAATTACAGCAAAACGATTTCAAGGTGAAACACCCTGCTGGCCGTTTGCACAATAATGCCGATGCCCTATCCAGAAGACCCTGTAGAGCAGAATCCGGACATTGTATGAATACGGAACAGCGAGAGGGTATCTCCATCAGACAGATCCGAGTGCAGGCCAATGAAGACTGGACAACGGAACAGTGCATCCAGGACCAAATGACTGATCCAGACATCGAACCAATCTTGTCACTCAAAACGAGAGGGGCACCCAGGCCTCGATGGGACGAGGTAGTAAGATACTCGGGCTACTCTAAGAGTAGAGAATGGAATTTTTTTGTTTCTCAATCTTGTGAAATCGCACATTAACGAAACAAAGAATTATTTAGTGCTAATTATATACAATTTATTTATGATTTGTAAATTTTCAACCCTTGCCCTAAAATAAAAGAAAAATTCTTTTTTAGCAGATTTAACTCTTTTAATATGAGTTTCCAATAAAAGATAAATCAAAATGGAATCTACTGAATATTTACAAGTTTGTTAATTAATTTATTTATTAATTTATTGTTTAATTTGAACCCCTATCTTAATATTATATATCAAAAGCTTACTTTTATTTTATAAACAATTTTTATTTTAGTTGAAAAAATCTCGTTTTAAAAAAGAGTAGTTACAATGCTTCATAAACAGATGAAACATTCAAATCTACAAATACAAAACTGAGTTATCAATTACTACTATAATTAAAATTAAATAACAATATACCTTACATAAAACAAAGCAAAAAATGTTATCTTGGGAGCCTACATAAGGCCTATAAGTAGTGGATTTTCTCGTATTTCTATATTTCCAACGACACTCAAAATTTAACAACATTGATTCATGATTATGAGTGCAAGGTTTGGAATGGAATTATTCAATGTAAAAATTTAATTTTAATGTCTCTGACCTAGACCCCGAAACGTTTGGAATATACAGCAATTTTCTTATCTGTGGTGTTATTTCCCAAGAAGTACTTAGACATTGAAAAATATGCCGCAAATATCATTCAGAAAACAACTATAAAAGTATCTGTCTAAAACTAGGAAAGCAAATTATATTAAATTTGTAATCAGTCTTCATTTGTGAATATTTTTAGAGTGAAAGTTCGGCAACGGCATCTAAACTTTAAAACCGAATTAATCAAAAACGTTTTATGCTAAAGTTACAGTACATTAAAAAGTAGTTAGAATATATTAGTTCCCTAATTGTTTCAGTTGATGGGAAACTATTAACAAAAAGTTTTAATTTAAATTGTTATGCCGTTAGTGATTTAGTCAACTCTACAACTACATATAAATTTGAACAAAATGTACATAGTATAACGACACAAATTTAATATTAATAATTACTAAAACAGAGACCAACAAAACTCTAATGTACAACGTACATTACAACATTGCTGGTTTGATACAATAATTTGTTTTACCTTCGAATATTAAATAATTTATTTTGAAAAAGAAACCGACTTCAGATGAATCAAAAGAAAATAATTAGGTACAAACACCTTATGTGATCAATATATATTTTCTAATATATCTTAACTTTTAAATTTGGAAAATTAATTAATTCCTTTCAAATAAATAGGTGGAAATTCATTAAAGTAGTCTTTAAATAATATTTTCTTTTTCGATTTTCTGACAAACTGTAAATTTCACGTTATATGAAATTATACCGTACCTTACCGTAATTATACAGCATGCGCCAATAGTGCATGGAAGGAAGAATGTGGTTATACTTCTGGGTATTGGAAAAAATTTCATGGTAATGTGGAATTTTGGATTAAAAGGAAAGTATTAGAAATAGATATAGATAATCTATTATAACGTTAGAATGGTAATGAAATTTCAAATTAGATGGCATGGAAATTAAACTCCACAGCCTTGTAAGATCCAAAATATTTTATGAATAATAAGGAGTCACACAAAAAGCGTGAATCCTTTTAATTTATTGGTTTCTGAAGAAACTCTTAGAAGCAGATACAGATTTTCTTATAGCGGACTAAAGGAATTAAATGAGTTATCAGATAAAGTGAAAAAAATTGGATGTTTCTTAAAAAAACAAGTTATCCATGGTCCTTTTCAAGATTAGAGTGACGATATCTGGCACAATAAAAAGAGTTCATCATAGTCATTCCGGCACTTGGAAGTAAGGAGAGTGATCACTATTTTCCCCCAATTAAAGCCTCCTATGATACCAGACAAGTCTAATATTTACCTGTTTCTAGATGTTTTATAAAATTCGAATAACCCCCAAACTGCACTTTAGGTAACATGTATGATGAATAAAGTGTTAGTAAAACTGATCCAGGAATCCAAATTTATAATAAATATGAATCTGACTCTATGTCTTGAAATTCCGGCGAAAGATTTAAGTTTGTATCTCTCACTACCTCCCACCCTCCCCTCACCCTGTATAAACGCAGCAATATTTGTTCTATCGGAATTTCATAATTTGTGTGCAATAACAACAACACAATGCATTTGTAAAGTACCGCAAACGGTTATATTGAATGTTTGAAATAAAAACGCTGGAATTCATTGATTTTTGTTTTTATTTTAGGCTGTTATTACTTGACGTTGAAATATACAGGATGTGACAAACAAGAGATATGACGTCGTCAATTTTTTTAAAGGCCCACCCCAATTTTTACAGCAGAGTTAAAAATAGTACATTATTTTACGGACATGATAAATATAAATAATTCTTATATTTAATTATCGGAAATATAGCAAATCGTAAGATTGTCATTTAAATGAAATGTTCGAATTGAGCACTATTAATAATCTAACAATAAGTAAGGGAGTCAATATATGTTTTTTTAACCTTCTGGATGACATCAGCTCTAATATTTACAATTGTTTGGGTTTTCTTGCTTTTAAATCATTTAAATTTGCTGGTGGCGTAAAGAATATTTTACTTTTTAAGTACACCCGTAAGGAATAAATGCATTTTTAAAAAACCAGAAACCGACTTCAAAAAAATAAATTAACTAAAATGCATGAAATACTTTTTGCTACAACAATTAAATACTTTTTATAAAGTCGATGCCAAGCAATATTTTGCGAAGTACATTTATAAGTTGTACTTCGCAATTCCGCTGTTCAAATTATTGATTACAGTATACGTGTCTGACCATGCAAATCTGTTGATGAAGAATAACTTTTTATCTTAAAATTGTTAACAAAAAGAAATCGTTTGATTTATGAAACACCCTGTATATACAGACTAATGGAAAATCTTCATTTTGAAGTTGACTAACTGCCATTAGTTTGATTAACTCAATTTGTTTTCATATTTATCGCATGTGCCGAATAGAAACATTTTTATATTTTTAATACCAGCAACTCCACCAAAGCTTACTGTATAAGAAAGTCGTTAAAAAAGTTTTTCCCGATTTTATTAAAAACGGTACAAGCTATGTTATTAAAAGATATATGGGTCGATTTCGGGATCACCGAGAGCTAATCCAATTTCTTTGTAATTTATTATACCCCATGTTCCGAACAGAATTTTTTTTCATATTTTTCGGTAAAAAAGTTATTACCGATTTTCTAAGAAACGGTACAAGCTATGCTATTGATAAAAATATGGGTCCACTTCGGGATATCCCAGAACTAACCCAATCTCGTTTCAATTTATTCCATGTTCCAAAGAAAATAATTTCCATATTTTTATTTCCAGCGATTCCATCAAAGTTTATGGTATAAAAAAGTCGATAAAAAGGTTTTCCCCATTTTCTAAGAAACGGTACAAGGCATGTTATTGAAAAAATATATGGGACCACTTCGCGATCCCCCGGAACAGGATCCAGTATAAACCGTCGAAATTCCTTAAGCAGTTTGCGAGTAATCGCTGAACAAAAATAATAAAAACATAGATACAGATGAATTGAGAACTTCCTTCTTTTTGAAGTCGGTTAAAAAAATAGAATAGATTTCAGTCGAGCGATTTGGCAGGCCGCTTAATAGTCCCTGTTTTCTGATCCCACGATATCGATGTATTACATCTAAAGCCTTCGCCACACAGAAAGCGTTTGTATGACTCAAGTTTGCATCATGCCTGCCACACTAACGACGTTATGACGTCGCTTTACCTTCTCTAACTCGACATCAGTCGTTCGGGTTGTCACAATATACAAAATAACGCGAGCTACTTGCCTCTTTTTCAATCGAGATGTGTGAAGAAACAGAATAGTTAGTCGAGCACGTGAAAAAGTTTGTTTATTTGTATGATACCTCCCATAAGTTGTACAAAAATATCGCCAAGAAGACGGACGTATGGAATGTGATTGCTGAAGAGCTGGGTATTTCAAGTTTGAACATATGAAATTTTTGGATGAATCCCTCCGATGCCGCAATATACCAAGTGACGAAATTGAAAACTCCACTTTTCTTGAAAACGAAACTCCTGAACCTCCAAATGAAGGTAAGGAACATGAAACATTTTTAACACAAAAACCAATGGCACCTCCGCCTCCACCCAAAAAAAGAAAGCACGAGTTGAGGCTCATCATGATACACTCTTCAACATGGCCGTGGACAGAGTCATCCACTATTTGCAAACTAAACAAATAAGGCGCGAGTTGGGTGGTATTGACCACTTGTTCCTTAGTTATGCAGACACATTCAGAAAGTTTCAGCCATCCAAAATGGAAATCCAAGAACTTGGGACACCAGTTCCCACACCTGAGGTATCAACACTATATTCGTCCAACACCCCATCATCACCATCTCCAGGACATAGCGCATCTCCTTCAGGTCATCACAATATGAGTCCCTCAACCATTCGATCGATAGTGCTCGACAATTCTATGAAAATTATTGGTCCGATTTTCCATCAGTTTAGTTTGTTTATTTACCGAATATTATCTAATATGTTTACAATGTACAAATAGATAAGTTTGTAAAATGCAAGCAGAAATTGTTAATCAACTTACCTATCTAGTCTTTCCTTACTTTCAATAGGACTCATCCAGTTCGTGGTGATCTTTCCAATATTTGGCTGCAGTAGATCATGTAGATCCTCGAAACTTTGTCGTGACATGCGGAAATATACAAAAAAAAGATTTTCATGTGGGCGCAGCTCCTGACACAAACGGTGATATTCACCAAGTTCATGCCTGTTTTTATTAATAGGATGCACCTAAGACCGTCTTTTCCTTTCCCAACTCAAAGCTAGAAGAAGCACAACATCCTCCTCATCAGAACTACCCATTGCTTTCTATACATATATGTAATTTCAATAGAAACACACATGCAGTACCGAATCCTTTTCCCAGATAATGTGTGTCGTAGCCATATCGCTGAAGCCTGAACGCCGAGGAGAACGCGCTTTCCCTAGTGGTGTATATGGAATTCTGCCAAATTCGAGACCACAGTTATTAGAACAAGGAATAATTGTTAACATTCAACTAAACCTATAATTAACAAACTTTCTGTAATATCGAAAACATAAAATTATCTTGTATTGAATAACTAAAAACATTTTTTAAAAAAATATAACCGACTTCTACCTATAACTAAAAAGCTAAAAATAATTATAACAAAATACAATTCTAGCAAATAAATAACATATTCAATGTTGTTAGGTACCCAGGAAGTAAAAAATGTAAACTTAAAAGGTGCTCATTCTGTACAAATTAATTATCTACCAATCTAGTATATTTTGAAGCCGGTGCCAAGCAAATCTAAAATCCTTCATTGCGTACTTATCTACTAATTCATCAAACTTGATTGTTGCTTGGCACCAACTTCAAAAATATACTAGATTGGTAGGTATGTAATTTGTACAGAATGAGCACCTTTAAAATTTACATTTCTTACTTCCTGGGTAGGTACCTAACAACATTGAATGTGTTATTTATTTGCTACAATTGTATTTTGTTATAATTATTTTTAGCTTTTTAGTTATAGGTAGAAGTCGGTTATATATCTTTTAAATGTTTTATTTTTTAGTTTTTTTTTGAGCTCAGGTAGATTTCATTCTTTATTTTTTATTTTGTATGTATAACCTTAATAGACAGAACCAGATAACATCGAAAGCCTCAACATTACACAATGATACGTTCTCATTTAAATTGCCCAAAATATATTTATGCCTTATGGACTACGCCATGTAACCTTTTTCAACTTTTTTTGACAACCCTGTATAACTATAGATAATTCCACTCCAACCTATGTACCAACCATCCTGTACATACGACTGCCCACGCACAAACATAAATTTGTTAGCTGCCTTCTGTAAACTATAGGACGGAGTAGAATCCATCAAGTCAATTCCGTCCTATATTTGAACCATAGAATATATCTCCTTGTGGGCTACCCCATAAATTATTTAATTTTTAACATTTTATATTATCGCCCTGTGTAACATTAATTCTTCTCCACACTTTATGCAACTTCTTATGGGCGATAAATGAATTTTAATCACACTGTATAAATATAATTCAACTCCAGCATATATTTCAACCATCCTGTATATGATTTGCTTATGTCCACATCATATAACAGTTTTTTAATCACCCAATATAATTTTAATTTCACATTTTTTCCAACATTTTTATACCACCAAACGTCCAGTCCGCCCTATATTCCAACCATCCTGTATATACGGCTGCCTACGGACCACTAGTCCGTCCTATATTTCAATCTTCATATAAATGCAACTCCTTCTACCACTTTACTTTGTGATTTTGTTTGCTATAACTAAACACCCTGTCTATAAACGCATCAAATAGCAGTTTAAAGTTTGACATGTGTTATCACTGAATTTTTTATTAGGCCGGGAGAATGTGACAACCAAAAGCACCGTCTTCGCAAAATGGAAAAATGTGCATTTAAATAGGTATTTGCCTGGTATACAAACAAAACGAGCTTGGTACTCATTGATTTAAGGAGCCGAAAATACTATGCTTTACTACCTATATGCTTGAGATGTAATTTCAAATTCACAATTAAAACTTCCAGTGCCTAAAATTACCTCACTATTACGTTGGAATTAAAATATTTATGAGGAAATGTCCGTTATGTCATTTTGATGAAATTTTTGATAATAATTTTGGAAATTTCGGCGATTTTCTGCAAAACTGCAAGTTGCACGTCGCAGAAAAGTATATGAGATCACCTAAGCATCTTCCTTAATAGATTAAACATTAAAAAACTATACACATCCATAAGGAGTTATCGAAAAATCGACTAAAATATTAGGGATATTGGTCGATTTCCATGCACGCATCCACGCATGTGTTCATTCACGAATTTTATCATTTTACCAATAGAATTCTTTTCCAAAATTTGAAGTTTCACCAATCCGGAAATATACTCTATTAAACAAGACCATATTCATTCAAAACGCTGCACCACAGGAGAAGAAATCAGGTAACATACATACAAAAAAAAGCAAAAAAAAATACTCGACGAATTGATAACCTCCTCCTTTTTGGAAGTCGGTTAAAAAATAACTATTCTTGCAAAGGTACATTTCTTTTAAGTTAAAACTGCGGAAACAATGCTTAGTACAAATGAATTGCTGTAGGTATAATTAAAGTAAGTAATATTTTATTCTTATTTAGTAACATTGACTAAGTAAATTTCAAAAATTAAGTGAAACAAAAATCAAAACATTGATCCTTGGATCATGAAGACTTGCATGAAATTATAGAACTCATGAAAAATTAAGAGGCGTAGGAACTATGAAAAATTTTATCGTATAAATTTAACGTTCACTAGAGCGCATAGGGAATAGTAGGAATAGCGTAGAACTTTTCAGATTACGGTTCCACTTTTGTCTCTAAAACTGCCTCCGTATATAATTACTTAATTGGTTTTACCCCTAACTCATTTCTGCCTGATCTTAGCCGGAGTTTACACATTTTTAGTTTCATATGTGTGGTATTATTTGCTACTTACAAATCTTTTGTGGAGTTCTTTGACGTTTTTAACTCGTTTTTGCACAAACAAAAATTACACAAAACGAATACACTTAAATAATTGTAACGTTCAATGTCTTAAAACTAATTTTCAATGAATTTTAGTTGAATTGAAGTAGCAATAAATTGAATACTTTTTAACGCGAATTGAATATCGACACCTAGCAATTTGAGGAAAAACTAGCTGAGTGTAAGTGTTGAAAATTCAACTAAAAACAGTATATTGTCTTATGTTTGTGGATGGTAAATTCTCAAAAAGAAGAAGAAAGATCTCAACTTAACCTACTTTAATTGTTTCGGGTTATTTCTATACTCTGAATCACAGGGTTTTACACATAGCACCCCAATCTGGTGTGTATGTGAGTTAGTTTACCTGAAATGGAAAACTTAAAACTTTAAATTCAGTTGTATTTAAAAAAACACATAATTATTCCAGATTTCAGTCAGTTCAATGAAGCACCACTGAAGAAGGTCTCGACTAAATACAATATATTTTCTTCCTTTCGTAAACTGTAAAATCTTCAAAAGATAGTAGCATAAATTTAATTTCAATTCAAAGTTGCTACTTGCGTTTTCTATATACTGCGTATTACTCAAATTTCAAATATTAAAAACGAAGCATATTTAGTTAGTGCATGGTATTGAAGTAAATGTTATCTTATTACCTTTTCAAATAAATAAGTAAATACAAGTAAATTAAAGCTTATGGCAACAGGTTCTAATTTATAGAGTATTTATATAAAAAAATGCTCAATAAAATTTTCTCTCAATGCAATAAATTAGAGGTAACAAAATTTAATAATATCGCTTCAAAAACGACAATGGAACATTCAAATTGAATCGAATCACCAACGTTTCATTGTGTTGTAAAAATATGAATTGCCTTTATTTCTGCAATAATCCCGAAAAAATTGCGCCATTTAGCGAAATAAAACAGAACCATGCAGATATATCGTGAGATATTATGGGACATTTATGAAAAATGTTTCGAAAACTGAATACAATAGTATGGCCATGATCACAAAGGGCATTAAAATTATGGGCCGAATTACTCGCCTTATGACTTTCAAAATTTTTCAATGGCATAAAAAGTTCGTTTATTAAATTTAATTGTGCTGCTGGATACATACCGTAGAAGCTATAGCCTTTGTATTGATATTATTTATTAGGTTGATTGTTTAAATTGGGAAACAAATTGATAAAATATTTGTTTTATCACTGAAAGAGTAAGTCGATCTTGGAAGCATAAATGAAAAGACATTTTTGTCCAAATAAATATAATATTGTTTACGATACATTTTATTTTTAGATTACATGTAAAAAAAGAGCGTATAAATATGATCAGTAATAAAGTACCTACACTTGAGTCACTATTAGAATAAAATTATTATGAAACCAAAAGCCTCTTAACGGAGGCCCACACTCACACATACAGAAATAGATGAGTATGGTAGTGAAATGCAAAAATTGCATTTGTTTCTAGTTTCTCGTCTTCTTTAGAACTGACCGACACGACAATTCTTTGAACTTGTATAACCGATAAAACTTAGTTCTCTGTCTGAGAAAGTCAAAACCCTACATAAAAGATCAACGTTACCAAGTTTATGGTTGGTAGAGAGAGGATGACAAACTTATATGGGCATTAAACTGAAAATTTTTCCAGAAGAAAGCATTAAATAAGTTGAAAAAATTACGATAATAGCGCTGGTATAGAAAAAAGGTATAAAGTGAATGGCTAAAAATAAAATAATATTAATGTTAAGCCACCCGTTTTAAGTTTTTTCAACAATGGTATTTAAAATATATTTTTTTCCTCACTATGTGATATTCTAAAAAGTTTTGGCGTGTTGTTTAAAATCCAGCCTCAGCGCCACCCTAATATAATGTATTTGGACGGACACTTTATTTAATATGTATTAGATTAAATTATATTACAAAAGCTATCATTTTTCCAATGGGGATCTTTTGTACAACTATCTGAAAATAGATTCAGGAAGTCAAACTTTAGTATTTAGTTTAACAGTTTTCTGTGTTTTTATGAAAATTTCAAGCTTGGAAGAATCACTTAATTACCAAACGGTTATTGGCGTGGTAAATCTTTATATATATATATATATATATATATATATATATATATATATATATATATAATCTTCGGTATGTGTGTTAGGTGTGTGTATTCCAGGGGGTTTGAGGATGGTTTAGATTCACAATACGGTCAACTAGATATTGTTTTTTTAGTTAAATTAATTAAAAATTGTTGTTGATGTTAGCACAACTTACATAGGATCCGGCAGACTGCGCTGTAGTCGCTGTGTCAAATATTCAAGAGTGTGCTTTAGTTTCAGTTACGCCTGATAGATGGCGTTCAGATTATATTGTTACAGCTAATTTTTAAAAGTTTACATGGGACAGGACAACGTCTGTCGGGTCCGCTAGTAGTACCTATTTTCTTTTATTCATATTTATTGTGATAAATACTTATCAGAGAGGGAATCTCTTGGTGTGTGTGAAATCTAGATCGCGATTCTTTAATCCTGTTTTTGTCTCTAACTTAAAATTATTTGTGTAGGCGGAAGAGCTTCGGGAAGTAGCTTTTTAGGATGTTTTTTTAATTCCGATTTCTGTAATCATTTTCGTAATATTTGCCGATAACGACTCTATTTATTTTTGCCAAATGGGTTTTAACTGCAACATTTTTCCGGGACTCAATAAATTTTTAGATGCAATTACGAATCCTGTAGTAGAACTTTCTGACCTTCATATCTTAATACTGACAAGAAGTGCTCTCGCAATGCCTCAAAAAATGCACAACTTAATGCGATTAAAATAATTATGAAGTAGCTGATGAATTTGAATTAATGAATGAAAGAATGAAGAAGTAATTCTATTAATATAACTTTTGAGCTTTTATTTGGCAACAAAATGACAAAGATATAGGTAATGCCACTTTTAGACTTTACGAATTGTAAATAACTCCATACAATATTTAGGAGAAAACCTTACCACACTCATCAATTTTTGAACGATTGAGCAAGTAATTTGAATGTTTGACATTAGAATAGAATTATAGCCAAGAATATTTTTTTATATATATATGAAATTCTAATACTCAGTAAATTGATAAACGGACTAAAGATATATATATATGTATATATATATATATATATATATATATATATATATATATATATATATATATATATATATATATATATATATATATATATATATATATATATATATATATATTTGTTTTTAAGTTTTCGCGGGCACTAAATGTTTTAGGTGATTTCCTGGAATTCATCCGCGTAGTTGATAACTGATCCTTGCCGGGATCGATGGTAAAATGACGACGTTTCGGTAGAGTCACATCTGCCCTCTTCAGGTCGGTTCGCATAATTCTCGTAGCCTTCTGTTTCGCTTCTAGTTACTCGCATACTGTATTCGATGTATGACCGAGTATCATACTAACTTTTCCAAAAGTTAGTATCGTAATTTCTTTGACAGGTTTTAGTAAACCTACGAATTTTTCGTGTGATTTCTATCCTAGGAATCACAGGGAAACGGCGTTACACACAGTATGACTCCCGATTTGGAGTCTGTGAGCTAGATTTTCCTGAAACTACTGGATGTCGGATTTCATTTCCCGATAAAATATTAGATTGAATATCAATTAAGATATTTCGATGGTATCTTTTATACATTGGATCATTTAGTAATTTTTTGAAAATAAGGTTTAGAAAAATATATGAGACCACCTCGGAATCTTCCTTTAGAATACAATATAAAAAAAACTCTACAAATTGGTAAGGGGTTTTGGAGAAATGGGACGAATATACTTAAAACCAGCAGATATGTATTCAATCTCAGTTTTCCTCCCTATACGAATGAATTATTTTCCCAAATTTGACATTTCACCAGTCCGGTTCTACACTCTGTTAACCAATAAAATAATTATTCAAATCGGTTTACAACCAAGGAAGAAATCAAGTAACATACATACAAAAACCTTTTTGAGAGTATTTTAAAAACATGTTAAATATTTGTGGTTTAAAAAGAGGTAAGCTGTATCCACGGCGTGATATATCTATATCTTTCTTCAGCGATTTCAATTAATAGTTTTGGCAACTCATAGAAAAAAATACCCTTTACTTACTTTATATAAGTTACTGAACAACAAGATGGTCTCTTCAAATTTAATCGGTCAAATATCGTTTACTATTTCCAACATCTAAACTCACTGTTTTACATGTTAACGCCCAAACAAACGTACATCAAAATTCTCCACTGTTCAATATGTTTCATAATTATTGTGAAATGCAGTCAGAAATTCACTTGTTTGGTGCAAATATTAATTGTTAGCAATTACTCCCTGGTTCGAATTACACATTGGTCGTCCAATTATTGAAAACTTTATATAACGATGATAACAACTTTTAATTTCAAAATACAACATAACTTGTAAAATCAAATTACTTTTTGACGTTTACTGTCTAACCAAAACTGAACTGAACTTGATCTCAACTGAACTAACTCTGCTTCTGTGACAGAACAATTCTTGATATATTATTTGATGTTCCTGAGTTTTCTAGAATGCTATATGTCACTAACCTAGAAATCAGTAGGTTTTTTCCGAATTCTCAATTACCGTTTGCTAAAAGTGACATCTAGTTTGTATATACAAGGTTCTCCCTCGGGCGCATTTATAACTTCCCGTGACACTAGGATAAAAATCAAAAAGTTCAGTTGATATTTTTATGCAGAAACACGAAAGGCACTCTTTTGTCTGTTTTCCAGTTTTTCCATTCATAATCTTCTGGTACTGATAGTTGTGCATATTGTAAATTATTATATTTTTCAACTTAAATTAAACTTATACTTATGTACAATTTCTAAATTTGTCTATGTATGCAGTGTTTGCACATCCTAGAATTAACCTCAGCTGTTGGATAGATTACAGTCAATAAACAAATATCTAAACTCTCATTTTTTATTGCATAATTAGAAAGGCTACATCTTTTTAGGTAAAAACGTTAAATATGTTTGGTTGTGACATATGGAAACTGTCAATATATTACATCCTGTTGATTTTTCTTGTGGGAATCTTAAAAAGTAATTTATTAATAATTGAACCAGAATATGTAGGAAATATAAAGCAAAAATACGCCAAACAATTAAAAATATTATCGCAGATATCATCCATCACGCCTTTCCTATTTTTCTTAATAATTTTTTTAAAAGCACACCGTAAAAGTAAAAGACATAGAAGATCTTCATACCACTAAGGCTCCCAAGATGATGATGTTGCATACACATCCTGCTTCACCTGCCATCTTTCAGAAATGCCCCAAAAGTAAAAGTCACGATTTTTGAAGAACATGTCGGGAAAGACCTGTATTTAATTTTTATATATTCTTAAAACTCGCGTCTACATATTATTAACCGACTGGTAAAGTTCGGAATTCGGTTATATGTTTTTTACTTTTTGCTATATTAGAACTCTCTCATCTAAAATAAAGGAAAGGAAATTGGCGTGAAAGTAAATGAGATAAGATGTTAATTAGGCCACCTCAAAAGATGGAAATTTTCAGTTCGTCTGTATATACAGTGTGCCAATTTAAGTTGGAAGCATATGGAAAATGTTATCCCCCGATTTGACCATACAATGATGGCATCACACTCCCTCTAAGGCACGCTAAAAGTACCTTTAGGGGAAAATTCACTAAACCCCAGATATCCTAGATATCAAAAAGGTTTAGCTCTGTGTGAGCCCTTCCCAGGTTTTCAGGCCCGTGGTTGGAGTCGTGGCGGCAGTTTCCCATTAATTTCCTGACATCCGGGCTGTCCCTAACAGGACGGCTTTTTGCATTTGTTTGTAAAGATGTTCGTCCAGACCGAGGTATTTTAGATTGTTCAATAGATGTTTTGGGACTAGTCCTGTCGTTGACATAACAATTGGTACAGTTCGTGTGTTGTTCATGTCCCACTGAGTCTTTATTTGAAATTCCAAATCTCTATATTTGGTTATTTTCTCAGACTGCTTGATATTTATATTATTGTTACGAAATTTACCCAAAGCCGACCCTGTGTCATTTCACGACAACAAACGCTTTACGACAAAAAAAAATACGATTCTCGAAAAGACTCGGCAGCGGAAGGAACTATGATGATTTCTACTGGAGAATTCTACGCTGGTGATATAAAAGAAGCACACCACGATCGCCAAGCAGTGATACCGCGACGACTAGCTTATATGAAAATGTATTGTGAATCAGCTGTTTTAAATGTAAATAAAGTTCTAGAAAAGTGAAAGTAAATATTAGTTGTTATAATTTTTAAATTGAACCCACGAAGTATATTGCAATTTGGTGTCAGAAGTGAAGGATTAAGTGCAGTAATTTGATTTATGGAAACTCGAAGTATGGAAAAAACGTGACAAGAAGGAGAAACAACATCAAGACGAAATTCAACAAAGGTTAGTAAAATCTTTTGATGAAAAAACAACAAATCTTGTTTCCACGATGGAAGAAAAACAACAAAATTTATTGGAAGGATTGTTCTCGAAATTTGAAGAAAAACGAGAAAATGATTTTAAAATATTTGAACAAAAACAAGATCAAACTGAAGAAAAAAGACAAATGCAATTTGAACAACTAATGCAAATAGTATCACAAGTTAACGAAACAGTTAATGAAAGAATGCAAATAGTAGAATCAGATATAAAAGAGATAAACGACGACATAAAGAAATCAAAAAAATGCAACAGGACTTACAGCGAGGAAAATACCAGAACACCGTGAGTACCAAAGGTTCCTTTAGTAAACCACCCACATTCGACGGCAGTTCATCTTGGCCCATGTATAAACGGCAATTTGAGGCCGTGGCTACAGCTAACGGATGGGATAATCAAGAAAAATCTACTTCTCTGGTAATTTCGTTAAGAGGTCTGGCCCTAGAACTCCTCCAAAGCATTCCAGTCGAGGAACAAGGCAATTTCGACAAGATCATCGCCATCCTGGACAAACGTTACGACAATCAATCCTTGAGCCAGGTATACCAAGTCCAACTGAGTGGAAAAACGCAAAAATCCGGTGAAAGTCTTCAAGAATTCGAAGCAGATATTAGACGGTTAGTACACTTGTCCTACCCAGACCTGCCAGAGGAAACGAAAGACCAGTTGGCCACGCAGAGTTTCATAAACGGCATCAGAGATGTGGAAGTACAAAGAAACTTAAGACTGAGTGGCGTCAAGAAAAGTAGTGAAGCTCTACTTCGGGCTTTGGAAGTAGAGGCCGTCATGAACATGTCCAAGCCGAGGGTCCGAGCCGTTTCCTTCAACCAGGAAGAGTCAGAGTCACAATTTCAAGCGCTGCTGGCTGGTCTGAACAAAATATTAGACCGGTCACAAAGAACTGGCACCAGAGAGGCATGTTACCGCTGCGGACGGACAGGGCACTTCCAACGTAATTGTCGAGTGAGGCCACCTGAACGATCACCGACCAGGGGTAACCAACAGAACAGCCACATCAGTCAGCATAGGGGGGCGAATGCTGACTGTCCCTCCACCAGCCCCCAAAACGTTATCCATCCGGGGATTTTGCCGAGATAGCGGCAGCCTAGTCATCAGAGGCACCATCAACGGGCGAGCAGTTACCATCACCATCGATACCGGCGCCGCTGTGTCCATTGCCAAGTCGAGGGTTTTGGGAGCATCAGAAATTCGGCCAGTTACCAATAACATCCAGCTCAGAACAGTCACAGGCGAGTCTATGTCAATACAGGGTGAGGCAGATGTCGTGCTACAGATAGGGGACAACATGATCCGGCATAGGGTCCTGGTAGCGAATATTGAGGACGATTTTATACTGGGAATGGACCTAATTAGCCAGCATGGATTTATGTTCGACCCGAGATATGATGTTCTTCGGTTCCTGAATGAGGAATTTGTATTGACACGGCCCGTCAACACATCATTCACGCCCATAAAAATTGTGGCAAAGTCTTCAGCTAGAATTCCCGGTCGAACGGAACAGATTATTCATGGGCAGCTAGACAGCAATCCTGGGAGCTGCGTTGGAATGGTGGAGCCCGTACACTCAGCTCATGACTACTTGGTTGGACGGGCTATAGTTAAAACCGGACGAGATATACCAATCAGAGTCCTGAATTTGTCCAACAACGACATCAGAATTACCAATGGTCAAGAGATAGCTTGTTTCGAGCCAGTAGAGACCATCATCAATTGCGAAGAAGAGTACCAGACGTCGGTGAAGGAGACAGGGCCCGATAGAGAGTTCCTACAACAGTTTGCTGACCACTTAACACACTTGACACCAGAGAACCAGAAAAAAGCCAAGCAATTTATCACAAAACACTGGCAAATTTTTAACAGTAAAAATGGAACCACCGGTCGCACCAACATCATCCAGCATCGAATAGATACCGGAAAGGCTCAGCCCATCAGAATACCACCTAGACGACTACCATTGGGGCAACAACAGGCAGTCGAGGAAAACATCGAGTCCATGTTACAAAATGGAGTTATTGAGCCATCCATCAGTCCATGGTCTGCTCCCGTCGTGCTAGTTAAAAAGAAGGATGGAACCACCCGATTTTGCGTGGATTACAGAAAGCTCAATGACGTCACGAAGAAAGACAGCTATCCACTACCCCGAATCGATGACACTTTGACCACACTAGCAGGCTCCCGTTGGTTCTCCACACTAGACCTAAAAAGTGGATATTGGCAGGTTGGTCTGCACGCAAACGACAGAGAGAAGACAGCGTTCTCCACCAGTAAAGGGCTGTTTCAGTTCACGGTCATGCCCTTTGGGTTATGTAATGCACCAGCTACATTTGAGAGGCTAATGGAGTATGTACTGAGCGGGTTAACATGGAGGACGTGCTTAGTATACCTCGACGACATTCTAGTCATGGGCCAGACATTCGACGACCATCTGAAGAACCTGGGCGAAGTATTCTCCAGAATTAATAATGCCAACCTGAGACTCAATCCGAAGAAGTGTTCCTTGTTTCAAAAAGAAGTAGAGTTTTTGGGCCACGTAGTGTCCGAGTCAGGAATCCGCACCAACGAAGACAAGATAGAAGCCATCCGCGATTGGCCAGTTCCAAGAGATAAACATGAACTCCGAAGCTTCTTGGGCCTATGTTCATACTACCGGCGTTTTGTTGAGGGATTTGCCACCATCGCCGCCCCTGTACATCGCCAGACCACTGATAAAGAGACCTTCCATTGGAATCAGGATTGCGAAACATCATTCAGGCGACTGAAGGCAGCACTATGTTCCAGCCCAATCCTAGCCTTTCCTACACAGTCCGGCAAGTTCATCTTAGACACCGACGCCAGCAATACAGGTTTGGGGCCGTCCTATCCCAGGTGCAAGATGGTGAAGAGAGGGTGATCGAGTACTACAGCCGTGGATTCTCGAAGCCAGAAAGCAATTATTGCGTCACCAGAAAAGAACTTCTTGCAATAATAAGGGCTGTGGACCATTTCCATAAATACCTGTATGGTCGCCATTTCTTAATCCGAACAGATCATGCCGCACTCAAATGGCTGCTGGACATGAAGACACCGGAAGGACAACTGGCCAGATGGATGGAGAAATTACAGCAATACGACTTCAAGGTGGAACACCGTGCCGGCCGGTTGCACAATAATGCCGATGCCCTATCCAGAAGACCCTGTAGAGCGGAATGCAAGCATTGTCTGAAGACGGAACAGCGAGAGGGTATCTCCATCAGGCAGATTCGAGTGCAGGCCAATGAAGACTGGACAACGGAACAGTGCATTCAGGACCAAATGGCTGATCCAGACATCGAACCAATCTTGTCACTCAAAATGAGAGGGGCACCCAGGCCACGATGGGACGAGGTAGCTAGATACTCCGGCATGCTGAAATCGTTATGGGCTCAGTGGGACTCTCTACGAGTAGACAATGGAATGCTCAAGCGAGTTTGGGAAAGCGCTGATGGACGAGAAACCAAGTCCCAACTGGTAGTTCCGAAGAAAAAGGTACCAGCCATCCTGACCGAAGTACATGATGGAATTACCGGAGGCCACCTGGGCATGAATAAAACCCTAGACAAAGTTCGCCAGCGGTACTACTGGGTGAATTACTTCGAAGACGTCAGAGCTTGGTGCCGCAAATGTGCCACATGTGCCGCCAGTAAGGGCCCGAAGACCCGGACCAAGGGCAGAATGCAGCAGTACAATGTGGGCGTCCCATTTGAGAGAATCGCCATCGATGTCGCCGGTCCGTTTCCCGAGTCTGAGAGGGGGAACAAATACATTCTGGTCGCAATGGATTACTTCAGCAAATGGCCTGAGGCATATGCGATACCCAACCAAGAGGCAACCACGGTAGCGACGGTGCTAGTAGAACAACTATTCAGCCGGTTTGGCGTCCCGATGGAATTACATTCAGACCAGGGGCGTAACTTCGAATCGAATGTATTCCAGAAGGTCTGCACGATGTTGGGGATCAGGAAAACGCGAACAACACCATTACACCCACAGTCAGACGGAATGGTGGAAAGATTCAACAGGACCTTGGAACAACAACTATCCAAGGTCGTCAGCAATAACCAGCGTGATTGGGATGAGCATATCCCCCTATTCCTGTTGTCATATCGCTCTGCTTTACATAATAGTACAGGCCTGACCCCAGCCAGGGTCCTATTCGGAAAGGAGCTGCGATTACCATGCGACTTGGCATTTGGCTCCCCCGAAGAACCTCCCCAAGACATCGACGATTATGCCGACCAACTCCGACATAACATGCTGGCAATACACGAATTAGCCCGAACGCAGATGTTGGCCACCAGTGACCGGATGAAGACGCGATACGACCTCAAGGCCAATTCAGTCGGGTTCCAGGAGAGGGACAAAGTCTGGTTGTACAACCCGCAACGGAGCAAGGGTAAATCCCCAAAGCTTACACCCGCCTGGGATGGTCCATACGAGGTGGTCAAGAGGCTTACTGACATCGTCTACCGGATCCGTCGAAACCCCAAGGCTAAATTGAAGGTGGTTCATTTAGATCGACTAGCTCCCTACCATGGAGAAGATGTTTCTGATCGGGACGATCAGAATTAAAGGGGGGGGCAGTGTTACGAAATTTACCCAAAGCCGACCCTGTGTCATTTCACGACAACAAACGCTTTACGACAAAAAAAATACGATTCTCGAAAAGACTCGGCAGCGGAAGGAACTATGATGATTTCTACTGGAGAATTCTACGCTGGTGATATAAAAGAAGCACACCACGATCGCCAAGCAGTGATACCGCGACGACTAGCTTATATGAAAATGTATTGTGAATCAGCTGTTTTAAATGTAAATAAAGTTCTAGAAAAGTGAAAGTAAATATTAGTTGTTATAATTTTTAAATTGAACCCACGAAGTATATTGCATTATTGTTGTTAGGAGTTGGTATGTCTATTAAAGTTGTTTTCCGAGAGACTTTATCTACCAAAACTATATCTGGTCTATTGTGAGCAACAGTCCGATCGGCCAGTATCGTGCGGTCCCAGTACAGCTTGCAGTTGTTATTTTCTAAAACAGATTCTGGTTTGTATTTATAGTATGAGAATCTTACCGACTGTGATAATTCAAGTTTCAATCGCTAGTTCCTGGTGAAGTATTTTTGCCACAGCATCGTGTCGTTCTTTATATTCAGTTGCAGCAAACACTTGACAACCTCCTGTGATATGCTGGATAGATTCAGATGTTTGGCAACCGTACCTGCATCTGTCGTTGTTAATAGAAGGGTCTTCAACGATGACCTTATGGTAGTTCTTAGTTGGAATTACTTGATCTTGTATTGCCAATATAAAGCGTTCCGTTTCAGGAAACATATGACCAGAGATCAACCAGTAGTTCGACGCTGCACTGTCGACATAATCTTGGTTGACGTCATTTATATGTCTTCCATGAAGGGGCTTCTCTTTCCATTTCAGCAGTTTCTGATCTGTGGTCTGGTTGTGTAATTGGACATGTTTATGTGTCAGTCGCAGTGGTGTTGAGTCATCAACCTGACACATGACTCTGTGTAGATCAGAAAATTCTGCGAAATTAACTATACCGAAAGAGTAACTGAGCACTGAACACGCATAGGTGTTAATAGCCTGAAACAGATTTTTACTGTTTAGTTTGGTTTTCAACAGTCGTTTTACCCTTCTATAAAACTCTGCTGTTAGGTCCTTTTTCATAGTCACGTGATCAATACGTTGAGCCTGCTTTATTCCAAGGTATTTATAAGTATGACCTTCCCCCATAGATTCAATTGAAGTGCCATCTCCCATTTCGAAGTGCTCCTGCTGTATTTTGCCTTTAACTATATTAATAATTCGGCATTTGTCTAGGCCAAATTTCATATGGATGTCACTAGAGAACCCTTCTACTATTTTAAGCATATCATGCAGCTGTTTTTTCGTAGCTGCCATCAACTTTAAGTCGTCCATGTATAACAAATGGTTTATCTTTGTACGTTTTTGTGTTTGAGACTGAACCCAAAATTAGTCGAGTTCAGTTTGTTTGAGAGAGGGTTCATGGCAAGGCTGGACCACAGCGGGCTAAGAGAGTCTCCCTGGAATATACCCCTTCTGATTGGAATGGGGTCAGTTTGTATCGAACAGTTGGCTTCATTCAGTGAGATTTTGGTTTGCCATGTAGACACGGCATATCCTAAAAAGTTAATGATACAATTATTCACTTTATAGTGTTTCAGTACCTTAATGAGCCAATCATGTGGAACTGAATCAAAGGCCTTTTTGTAGTCCACATATGACATGAAGAGATTTCGTCGTTTGGTGTGGGCTTGATTGCAGACAACGGAATCAATTATCAGTTGTTCTTTGCAGCCCATCGAATTTTTCGCGCATCCCTTTTGTTGTTGAGTTATTATGTTGTTCAGCTCACAATATTTGAAAAGCGATGTTATGAGTTTGTATAAGGTTGGAAGGCAAGTCGGTACTAGGCATCTTGTGTGGATGGATAATTATGTCATTAATAAGCTCTGTTAATTTCTCGTGGGTGGCGTAAAGTTTATTTATCCAGTAATTCTGCACACCATCTGGTTCTGGTGCTTTCCAGTTATGGAGGTGTTTCATTATGTTGGACGTGTCTTCCGTTGTAAATGGTTGGTGTTGCATGTTATCACAATTCTGAAATGCAGCCTCCTCCTCATTAATCCAGGTTGCTCTGGAGTTATGGGAAACTGTTGTGGAAAGTTGTGTTTTCCAGAACTGCTCGATGGCCGTTTTGCTGGGATAACTAGGAGTTTCATTATTATTGATCTTGTTGAGTTTTCTATAAAACCCTTTTTCTGATTTTCGGAATAGTGCGTTTTCTAGTTTCCGTTGGTTACTGGTTTTGTACCTTCTCAATCGACTTGTGTAGATGGAGAGCTTTTAACGTAAACTGTCCAGACATTGCTGCGATGTGATGTTTTCTCCATCCCACTGGGAGTGTATTCGGTTATTGTCCATTATAGTCTTGATGAGTCTTTCTATTCTGTTATTCCTGACCCCTCGTTGGTACTCGGTCAGTCTTCCAATGTCTTTCCGAAGAGAATTAATTTTCCCTTCTACCCTTCTTTGCCAAGGTGGTATTCGGGGCGTTTGTCTAAATTGGGGAGAGTCTTGCTTTGGTCTTATTGCGACCCCAATTGTTCTGCAGATGGAAATTGCAGCACAGTAAATGATTGTGTGTAGCGACTCTAACGTATTAGCACCTAAAACACAGTCTGGCAAGATAAATTTGTTTATGGCCTGCAATGCGATACCCAGTTTCTTAGAAGATCTTAGTTTGTGAAGAGTTGGTCTACTCATTGGATCTGTTCCACTATACTCTATAAGGGCTCTTTTCATTTCTGCTTGGATTTTCTCAAGCAGGTCATCGTTGGCTGGCTGTTCTTGTTGAAGTTCTTGAGCCTCGTCCGCTCTTTGCGCTAAAGGTGTTTCAGGCTCTCGATCTGTTGTATTTCGACCAAATAATTCGCACTCAACTTCGCTCTTTATTGTGTCCAGTTGATCAGGTGGAATAAGGTCATTTCTCAAGATGACACGATATTGATCTGCGACTCTCTGTTCGGTAACTTGAAGCTCTGGGTACTCACGACAGAATTCCTGATGGAGTATTTGGCGATATCCAGTCTTATCCTGGCCAAGGTTCGTAATTCTGTAAATAGTGCGCATTATAAATTCATTCATGGCCCTAGTCCATTTCATACACTGTCTTTTCAGTCCCGCTTGAGTGAGCGCTGGCTGTTGATCCTGCGCGACACTTTCTGCGGGTGGAGTTCTCGTTCTCGTTTGACTCTGTTGGTGATGGTCACGTTGATTCTGCGACCATATTGGTGAGTGTTGTTGTGGTTCTTGGGGTTCTTGAGCTGTAGCTCTTTGGTCGACAGAGGCCCGCCTCCTCAGCACCCTGCCCTGCGACGTCCCGCATGCTGTCATGTCCAGCGCCGGCTACAGACATGCCCTGGCGATCCCCAGGCAGCGTTTTTTTTTCCGAGGCATCTCCTCCGTAGCTCCATTTTCATGGGTGGTGTCACCAATTGACCCTGGTGACCCGGGTAACTCGGAACCGTGGGGTTGTCACTTTCCAGATGAAATGATTTAAATCAGATCATCCCGTGCGGGTTTTGGGCAAGAGAGAAAGGCTAGGTAGTGGGTCAACGAACAGCCGCCCCTTTAGTCGCCTCTTACGACAGGCGGTAGATACCATGGTGTTATTCTAACCCGGACACCATACAGGAAAATTATTAGGTAAAGGAAAATGTGAATCTCCATTCAAAGATCTGCATATTCTGAAACCTAAAATGAAATCAACATATGTTCATGTTTTCCATTACATACGAGGTTTGTCAAAACATAAATTTTGCTTAAAAGTAAAGTATTTATAACAATATCCAGATTTGTTATGAAACAAAGTTAATTATAATTGAAAGATGCAGCCAATTATGACATTGTATCGATACTAAATGTAAAATAAAAAACTAATAACTCAATTTTAATTCAAACATTTATATGTACTATAAAACTGTTTTTGATGTTGGAGATGTTTGAAAAATACATGTTTAACATCGCAATTGATTTACAACAGACAATTCTCTGTTAATAAAGCTGCTGCATAAAATATATTCTGTAACATTTTTTCCTTTTTAATGTTACTATTGATACTATGCCTTAAAGTCCAAATTTTAATTAAATATATTTATCTGATTGAAATCACTTTGGTTTTTTTTTCATTAATTTATGAATAGAAATTCTTTAGACCTTTAGCCCATGACAGGCATGTTTATTACAAATTTAGAACAATACGAGTTATGGCTATTTTTTGATAAAAAAAAATATTTTCGAATATCGGGTCCTGTTGTCCGAGGGGTGATGGCAAACTTGTTCATTTATTTTCTATCAAATCGGTTTTACTTATTTGTAATACTGAATAATGCATTTTGTGTTTGTCGATCAAATGACATTTATGAATTCATCAAGGCCTTAGCCAGAAAATTTTTTCGGGGTGGGTTGGACAATATTTTCGGGGGGGGTTGGATAGATTTTTTGATTGGTGGTGGACTGATTGGTACAGCAAAATCTGTATTTGTATTCATATATATCCAGGATATATAAAAATGTATAAAAATAAAATTTATTCTCATTAAAAAGATGATTATTTGGTTAAAATTGAATGTTGAAACCCAGTATTCCAAAATTTCTGAGGGGGTTTGAACCCCCAGACCCCCCCCCGCTGACTACGGCCTTGGAATTCATTATTTAATAATAAAATTTTTATTTTGAAATACATTTATGGTACAACTTTGGCGAACAAAATTAACTTTAGATCACTTGTTTGTGGACATTCCTCGGCCACTAGTAGCTGAGAATAATTTGGAAAAAAATTTTAAATCAACATGTTTTATGGCTTTTTGTTATATTTTTTTAATAATCAAGTATTTTTGTATAAAATTGAAATTCAAACAGCAAGAATACGATTTTAACGGTTTTCCTATATGTTTCAAAAGTACAACTTGTACATTTAACTTTTCCCAGTTGCAGTTGTATTTATTATTGATCGGGCTGTACAGTGCATTCGTAAAGAGCCGCACAAAGTTGTTAAAAGTAGAAGTACTTTAAAAAGAAACACTCGAGACAGTCGAGTGGCTATGGGTAAAGAACTTTGATACTATTTACGAATAAATCAGCTACAAATTATAAAATATCTTTATCACTATGTACTTAAATAGGCCAGCCTAGATGGACTGAACTTCCGGCAGAAACTAACACTATTTGTTTTACTAACTAGACACTTCTGTCGATCGATCGAAAGTATTTACATAACTCACTAGATTTCTATATACATGTGTGGCTGCCCAGGAAGTCTCTTCTGGAACCAGTTGATTTTTGTTTTAGTTTTGTTATGTTAGACTGAAACATTTAGTGTCTCAACTCAGAGGCATAATGTCATCTTTGTTTTAAGCTCAAACCCCATTTTTTATTGTAGAATTAGGAAGGGCACATGTTGATTACCTATATACGACATGTTAATTATAAATAATTACATGAAGAATTTTTTAAGAGAAATTATCGTAAACACTACTCCTTAAACAATTTCGGTCAAAATTAAATGTTCGAATTGGGCGCCGACAATCTGACAATAATAAAGACAATCAATAAATGCTCTTTGAACTTTGTGGATGACATATTTCGAATTGTTTGGGGTATTCTTGCTTTGATATTTTCTAAATATTCTCCGTGCGAAGTCATGGTAACAAGAGCCGTATCGACGCCAGCGTACACAGTGTGAATTATTTGTGTTAATAGTAAAAGAAACACATTAGACTACTTGTTTAGTACATTCTGATTTAGGAGATAAGATTGTACATACCAAAAAGCAGATATATAACGAAAAATTTTAATAAAACTTGCTTTTACAACTATTTAAAATTTTAATTATAAATGTTTAAAAGTCAGTTTTGTAAAAGCACCTTATTTTCAGAATTATTTGATAGCTTGAGGGCGTAATTTTGCAGCTATGCCAACCATGCCATATCATCGTTTTCTTTGTTAATTAATGTAAAATGAAATATGCACAAAATTATACTATAAAAGCACTGTTCATATTTCTTAATTTAGGTATCTCTTATTAGACCACTGCATGTTTTTAAAACGTTTAATTATTCCGTTCATACAAACCCATTATATATTTTCTCAAAAGTGGTGAAAACTAATCCCTCAATTAACTTACATTTTTACTGACTAAAAGTTATTAAAGTTAAGATCTGATGAATTCCACCTACGTGGGTTGTTAAACGTTAACCCTTTCTAACCTATCGGGATGTATTTATCCCATACAGTAAATCTCAGTGTTTAGCAGATTTTACTTGTCCCATTTTACGTGAGAATTTATGTATTTCGTCCTAAGTAAGCAACGAGGCAGCTGGCCGCGTTGCAGATGAACTGTTTATTTATGAACTTTTTACCTAAAGCCAGTCTATAATTTTGTTTAAGTTTGTTGATTTATAAGTGTTCTGTGTAAATAAACCTTTATTTAAATGAGTGAATTTAAAAATCTAGCAGGAGAAATTAAGAATGAACTTCGTTCATACAAGTAGTACATGTTCAAATTATATGCCATCAGAATACGAATATGAAAACTTTTCAATGTTCTACGGCATGTGCTGGAAGTTTTTTTTGGTAAATCTCTATCTCACACCTCAGATAAAGTTTCTGTTCTCAAATATGACAGATTTCATTTCTTTTTTCTTGGGAAAAATTATAACATATCCTAACATTGTCAGGCGAATGAGGTGGATTGCTACGCTGTATATTAAAAAAAACACAAACATTTTCTTTAGTTATAGCTTGTAAAATTATCAAAACGATCTACCTTCAATTTCAATTTATATCATTTAAATGATATAAGCCCTACATGGAGCACCTATCGAGTATAGCGGATTGCGTATAAAAGGATATAGAAATATGCTTCAAGGAAATTCAGACAACAGAATACAGGCAACAATAAGACTAATTAAGGAATATGGGAGAATTTCTTCTGGGGCGGCTGCTGTTATTTCAAAAACAAAAACAAAATGTCCAAATCTTCAAAGAAAAGAAAGATAATGCATTAAAAAGTTGGCAAGGAGATTGAGGTACTACATCAGTAAAAACGACATCTGACAAACTATTTTATACTCGATAAGTCTAAACAGGCAAATAATAAAACCGATAATTATCTTTTTTTCATTTAGAATTATGAAATTTTTAATGGGCTTTAGGTTTTAATGTATACCTAAAAAGAATTAACAAGACCACGAAAACGGATTGAGACATTTTCAAGGTCAAGAACAAATGCAGTGTTCATATGTATATAGAAAATAGCAATGACATTGTTGAGATTCTAACAGATTAGTAAATAGATTAGAGAAATTACAGAAAACGATGTTAAGTCATAACAGAAGAGACACATAGGTAAACGAGAAATAATAGTCAACATCCCAACAATCAGAGTCATGGATGACATAATTAAAGGGGTTTTAGCATTGTTTCCATTCCGTAACAGATTTCCACCTTCCAAAACAGGTATTCACTTACTATTAGCCCAGGTGCTACCAACACAAGAGAGCTTTAGGATGTTTTCTAGCTGATCAAGCATGACGTGCTCAGCTCCACCAGAAACCAATTGTGTTAATTTTGCTAAGAATTTACTAGATCCACCCGATTACTGATTGACTTCATCAGTATAAATTCTCCATTACGGGAATCCGAACCTTGGGTAGGTTCTGAACACAAACTGTCTAATGAGGTCCATAAAATGTAATTCTTAACTTTTACAGCAAGAACCCTGAGTTGGAGTCAGAATTCACCGAACTGTAGCTCTACTTAAGCTTCTTTCTATATCGATACTGATTCACCTGTGACTATTCGTATCGTAGTAAAATAGGCTATTGTATTTCGACTGATCTCAGAATTTTAGGGGTTAACAGTCAATGCAGCCTCACTACAGTATCCCTAGATGCAATTAAGCCAGTTCGTGACAATACCTAATTACTAGTAATAGAGTTTTCAAACCTTAAGTCAAAAATTCTTTTGCCAGGCTTGAATACCATGGGAAAATGTTGAAGGCACCTATTAGACTAGCTTAATGTTGAAGAGATTTCAAAGAAGCAAAAAAAAATAACAGAAATGCCTGATGTATCTCTTATTCAAAATTCAAATCTAGATTAACTATGAAAAAGTACTAACCATTGAAACCATTATTCCCAATGGGAATAATGGTAAATAAAACCCTACAAATTAAGGAAACGAGAAAATGTGCGTTCTCAGGCAGAGTTGTTATGTTTCAACATATGTTTCATTAATTTTCGTTGATATTATTGCAATTGGAAATTTTTGACAACTTCGAAAATGTTATCTATACTAGTATAATATTGTAGTTTGTCTGTTTGTTTGTTTGGGACTCCGTAAGAACTACTGAACACTGAACTGATTTTGCTGAGTCTTTTTGTATTGCAAAGTTTAAATAGTTTGACTTAAAATCTGGTACATCTACACTTTATATTCCTACATTGACAGAAACAGTGGATCTGGCGAAAAAAAAATTTAGGGTAACTCACAATTAATTATTGGTTCCGCCGCACGCACCAAATATTAGATATTTGCATTAGTTTAGCTTTTGTTCACAATTCGGAATATGCCAATGTCACTACACCTTTCGATTAAAAAAGACTCAACTGATATACAAGCGTAATTTTACAGGGTGTTTCATAACAAAATGTTATATTGTTTGGCGTATAAGTAGTTGCATATACGATGTGGTTGAAATAAGTGTAGTATAGAATTATAGTAATACAGGGTGTACAAAAAAATCTTAGAAAAAAATGTGTTATGTAAGCCGTTATTATAGTTATGAAAAATGTTGAAAAAACGTTAGAAGTAGTTGTTTATGCAGGATGGATGAAATATATGATGGAGTGGAATTATAGTTTATAGGGTGGTTAAAAAAAAATTTATATCCACAAGTAGTTGCATACATAGGATGCTTAAAATGTGTAGCGGTGTACAATTACAGTTATACAGGTGGGTTTTAAAAGTATTATAAAAAGATGTGGTGTCCTATAAGTACTTGGATAGACAAGGTTCTTGAAATTTTGTTATATAGGGTAGGATATGAGCAGTTGCATATAGGGTGCTCCATAAGCAGTTGTAGTTTGAGTGAAATATTGGGAATTGATGGATTTGTACTTATACAAGGTGGTACAAAAAATGTTACACTGGGTGACCGATAAATTGTTGCATATACAAGGGCGTTGAATTATATAACAGGGTGCATAAAAAAGTTTTGTAGGAAAGAACATGAGCTATTGCATCTATGCAATATCTGAAACATGAAGCGAAGTAAAATTATATTTATACAGTTTGATTAAAACAATGTTAGAAAAAGTTGCATATAAGAGGTAGTTGAAATATGCGGTAAAGACAAATTATACTTTCCAGGGTTGTTCAAAAAATATTAGAAAATTATTATATAGCAAAGTCAATTAGCAATTACATAGATGAGATTTTTGAAATATAGAATAAGTGTTTTAAAAAATGTAAATTTGATGGACCCTAATCAGATGCATATAAAGGGTGGTTGAAATATTTTGTAGAGTAAAATTGTGGTTATAGGTTGGTTCAAAAACAAATAAGTTAAGATGATTGACTATAATTGGCAGCAGCATATACAGGATGGTTTAAATATAGATGGAAGGAATGCAATAGTTATACAATGCAGTTCAAAAAAAGCTGAATAAAATTGTTATATAGAGTCGCCAACAAGCAGTTGCAGTTTGGGTGAAATATATTGGGTATTGGTGGATTTATTGTTAACCAGGGTTTTACAAATAAATTTATATTGGTTGGCCCATAAGTAGTAGAAAATACAAGGTGGTTTTACAGGGTGGATAAAAAAATGTTATTTTGTTATTATATATAGTAGAGCATGAACAGTTACAGTGTTTAACACAATATTAGAAAAACTTGCATATAATGGGTAGTTAAAATATAAGGTGGAGGAAATTACACTGAAAAATGGCTGAAAAAATATCAGAAATAATTGTTATATGTTATAAGCAGTTTCATATCTAAAATATATGGTAGAGCAGAGTTAGGTGTTTAAAAAACTGTTTTAATGGACGACACGTAAACAGCAACATATACAGGATGGTAGCACTATAGGGTGAAGTGGAGTTACAATTATGCAAGGTGCTTCTATAAAGAGTTGAATAAAATTGTTATACAGAGTGGCCAGAAAGCACTTGCAGTTCGTGTGAAATTTATTCAGGATTGGTAGATTTAAAGGTATGTAGAGTAGTTCAATTCATTTTAAAAAAAATATTATATAGGATAGCCCATATGTTTCACAAGCTATTTCGTTTTGCAAAGAATTCTGAAAATAGCTTGCAAAGCACAAATATCGTGCCAAGGCTAAAGAGACAATAGAGAGGGCAACAGGCTATTTCATTGAGAGCTGCATCCAATGAGCTATGTGCAGTGCGTAGTTCATTGGCTGCACCTTGCCATCGAGTAAAATAGCCTGTTGCTCTCTCTCTCTCTCTCTCTCTCTGTTGTTTTCTTTATTTAGTCTTGGCGCGATATTTGTGCATTGCAAGTTACCTTCAGAATTATATGCTCTAAGTATTCATTTAAGTCTGTCTAGTCTCTACCCATCAATGATTGCCATCCCTGATTCTACTGTTTCATGGTTTTGTTTGATGTTACAATTTTTAGGGTTATAAACATGGGTAATTAATCAATATTTTTAAAAATTATTTGAAGGAATTATAAATAACTGATATTCCTAATAGTGTTCACAGGTCATACTGTGTTATAAGTCAAATAAACCCTTTGTGGTATACAATATTGAATATTACATGTTGTTTGCCAATCGATTTATATTATCAACTGTATTTTTAAGGTACCAGTTCAAATTTGTGTTACTGTTCCACTTATTCAAACTGTTTCAGTTGTCTTAGACGCTACTCAGTTATAGCTACCACTACCAAAGATATGTCAGCTGAAGTTTGTGCAACAAATAAAACATCAGCAGTTACTGAACAACATTCAGTAGCTTATGTTACAGCCCCTGATGAAGCAGTAGCTAAAAAAATTGCTCATGCATTAGTATCTAAAAAATTAGCTGCATGTGTAAATATTGTCCCCAAAATAACTTCCATATATGAATGGGAAGGAAAAATCAATGAAGACTCTGAAGTTCTAATGATGATAAAAACAAAAACAGCCAAAATTGATGACTTAACAGCTTTTGTAAAAAAGAATCACCCATACACTGTTTGTGAAGTAATATCTCTGCCTATCCAAAAAGGCAACGAGGCATATTTGAAATGGATTGATGAAGTTGTAGGCAATTAAAATGTGAATTAATATTATATCTAAGTTTTTTGTGATTTACTACCAGTGCAGATATTACAATGATAGTTATTTATGTCAAAATGGCATTAAAATAAATATTTATGTTTATTGTATTTTATCATAATTTTTCCACAAATTTTTATTTTTTCCTTGGTTTAATATTAGGTCATTATTCTAATAGTAATTTAGTAAATGCTTAACATTTTTCTGTTCATTATAGATAATAATTTCAGTTTATAAATATATTTGATTCATTAAATATTTTTTTATCATTGTCGACATATATGCCGTGTGGCCTTCCAGTTTATTTGCCTGATATACTTGGAAATTACTATTCTTTTTCTTTTCAAATTAGATTATTGTCCCAGAAATTGACAACACTTCAATAATTTAACCTTTTCTCCGAAACTGCATACACAGAGAAAGTTATTAAGATGGTAAATGAAAGTGGCATAACTAAGCATATAAGTTTTTTTGGCATGTCTTGTAGTATTTATACAAACATGGAAAGGGTTCCTATTCATAATAGAATATAAGAATACAATATTAGGAAACAATATTTAAAAGAAAACAGAATAGACATTCAATAGTTGAATGAACTTAGAATTCCAGAATGATTATGGTCCATAGGTTGTCAGAAGTGTTCGATGAAAATTGGTAATATTGTGAAAAAAATAATGGGGGTGAAACAATATTTATGCATAAAGCTGCAACACACACCTGACAGAAATTATTTCACCAAAGTTTTGCTCAGGAATAGATTACAGTCAGTGGCATAGATACAATTTTAGCACAGGAAAAAGGATATGTGGCTTGGAGTGGGACATTCCTCCCTGGCAATAGAAGGGATTACTTTCATGGATTAAAAAATCTATGAACAAAACTACTAACAAAAATGACAATTTAATTATACTGATTTACAATGCAATCTACAGCTACCCACTTGTGATTCTAAACATAAAATTCAAAAAAATTTTGAATATAAATTACCTCAATATTCCATTTGAATATTTACAATTATTTCAAATAATTCAACACATTACTCTCTCTGTTTGGGCAGATATTCCGCCCTCCCCCATATGTACACCACTGATTACAGAAATGCTACTTGTTTTGTATATAGATTGTATGTAAATGATATCTCATTTCTTCAAATATAACTGGTTTTACTTTGTTCTGAGCCTCCTTTTAGCTACCTAACTCACCAAGAAAGGTAGCATGGTAATGATAACTTTAATATCATGTTCCAAAATCATGTATCTTGTAACCTACCTTACCATTGTATGAGTTTTTAGGGCACCAAAATTGGCATGAGTAAAACAAGAATCTGAGAATGTAACAATTTTCCAAGGAGTGAAAGTTCCTTCAATTTTTACCAATAACAATATGTAAAATGTTGTTTACATCTCTTTTAATATAAATAGTGCTGACCACTGACATACCCACATAAAGTAACTGAAAATATTTATAGAAACCTTCACTTATTGACAAAAGGAAATGTTGAAACAACTCTTCAGTCAGAAGTGATTTGCAACAATGAACAAGTTTAGACTAGGAGGGGCAAATGAAACATTTTAGGAAAGTGAGCAAAAGAAAATACACATGCTATATAAATTTTCTTTCAAGAAATGATTTTTTTTATAATTGGGTATTTGCTGCAAACTTTTTTTTCTACATGCTTGGCTTCTAGAGAATATGCAAATGAGGTGAATAAAAACAAGGATAAATCATACTTTCACTAGTAGTGAAAATTTGTCTATTATATCTTTACACCTACTTTCTTAGTATTTTGATTTTAATTACTAATACTACTTTTTGTATTCTTCAGAATTTGCCATGGAGATGAGTGAATTCTCATTGAGATGCTGATTTAGACTCATGTCAGTATTTTACGTATATTCAAAGTATGACTGAGTGTATCTGAAATACAGGTATATAAATAAAAAGTATATATAATATTTGTTATTTTAAAAAACTCCCATCCAAAAAAGAAAATATGTATAAGACTATAAAAATTCATTTGTATTCATAATCTGAGACTAAAAATTATTATTTCTAAATTAACACTCATTTATCTTCATCAATAAACGACATTTTGTAAGTTTTTCTTGAATTATGTAATTATGCTATTGTGCTATTACGTACTTATAATTTAATGATGTTACTTCTTTATAACTTGGCTGTAAAACTGACTCTCACATATATTGAGACATGTATCTTAAAAGTGTCACTTAAATAAAAGACCTCTAATATGCAAATTTAAATATTTATAAAATGTACTTAAACTAAGTGAACTCATTTTTTTACTAAATGAACTATTTTTTTTGTATTTTGCTTCTCTTGAGGGTCGGCTGCAATTGATATATTGCTTTGGAATGGAACATCTAACAATCATTTAAAACTCAAAACAGAATAATATAGAAAATGTACAGAAAAAGTATGTTAAGTGGTATTATCGGACAAAGCATATAAACGCGCCTTCTAAACTGTAGACAAATGTATGTTTATAATGCACATTTAGAAATAGAAACACATAATAAAATGCATTATTCAACAGATATGTACCTACCTATTTCTGCAGCAATATTCTTCCAAATTTTTATCAAATGTATTTGCAGCAAACGTCTGACAACCTGCTTTAATTAGCTGGATTGATTCTAATGGTTACAACCATATCTCGATGTGTCATTTTTTCTAGAAAGTTTTTTGAGGACATACTTCATGTAGCTTTTAGTTAAAACACTTGATCTTGAATTATGAATATAAACACGTTCATTTCTGATAACTTCTGACCTTTAACCAACCAATAGTTCGGCGTAAAACTGCATACTGATCTTATTAAAACATTGTCTTCCATGAAGGGGCTTCGCTACCACTTAGGCAGATTCTGAGCAGAGTAATTTGACTTGTTTTGTCAGTCACAATGAGTTGGTTCATTCATACAAGTTTCTGGTAATGAATGTTCTTTAGAACGCTTTCGTTAGTGGTATTGAGCTGTTGTTAATTGAACTAGAACTGCAATTGTAATTTTCCAATGTCTGTCTTACACCAATTAATTATAATGAACAAGTAAATGAGCAAGCATGTACAGATATGTGTAATTGATAATACCATGTAACAGATTTCCACTATCAAGTTTGGTTTTTAACAGTATAGTCCTATACCACTCTGTAAAATTCGGTTGAGTCCATATTTATGATGGAATAGACGATTCATTCAACCGGTTTATTCCAAGGTATTTATAAGTATTCCCTTCCTCCATGGATTCAATCAAGGTAGCATCTCATTTTGTAAGTTAATAATATGACATTTGTCTAGATCAAGATGCATGTGGATTCTTCAATCTTAAGCATATCATATAGATATTATTTTTTAGTTATTAATTTTAAGTTGTCCATATATAACAAATCTTCAAAAGTTCTACCTTGTTATGTTTGAGGCCCTAAGATAGTAAAGTTCAGTTTATGTGAGAGTAGGTATAAAATACACCCTTTGATACCTAAAACGCGTTTACCTATGGGCTCAAAACCGTGAGGGTGGCCTCTTTCATATACATAATACTTGGGTTTTCGTCTCTTAATATTACTTGATAGTTATTCGTTTTGAGTATATTTCTGAATAAGATAACTATCGGAAATTGGAGGCGTTTTAATGGTTCATATAAGCTATATATAGTGTTCTTCGTTTGGGATAACGTTATTTGCAACAACTGAGTAAATTATTAGCTGTTCCTGGCATCCCACCGATAAGTGCTTACTTTTCTTGCTACATATCTCTTATCAAAGGCAATCCTATGTACACATGATCCAGCATAGTACCGACCTATTACTTGCCTCTCAACAAGGTTGGTGCCGGTCCCAATAATAATAATTATACATTAAATTATAAACGGGTAGTGTTGCATCGCGCTGAAATTCGTAAATGCAACCTCCTCAGTAATCCAGGTGGCTCCGGATTTATGTGAAGTTGTTCTAAGGATTTCTGCTTTCCAGAACTCCTTTTTTGCCATTTTACTGAAATAGCTGTCGTTATTAGTGACATTCTTGGCAAAAGCGTTGACAGAAATAGTGTGGTTTGGCTTTAGGGGGGCTAATTCGGAAGCTTTTTGGTCTAGAACGCGGCAGATCAGAGTTTTTCTTTAAGTATAGATAGAAATGTCTCTGTAATACACTAGGTTCTAACTAAAATAAATAATTATGTTTTATTTCACATTAACAAAGCGCCAATGATTAGCGGTTTAGGGGGAGGCACCTGCCCTCCCTGCCCTTGGTTATTGGTAAGTTTTCTATAAAATCCCTTTTCTGACTGCCGATATAGTGTGTTGCCTAGTTTTAGTTGGTCATCAGTTTTGTACAATCTTTATCAGTTTGAGTAGAGGGAAAGTTTTGTTGTAGATTGCCACTCTATTCTGTTGTTTCTGATCTCTTGATGGTACTTGGTAAATCTTTTACTGGATGCATTCAGAGAACTGTATACAATGAGGGCTTTATAACTAAATCAGTTCACAAATTCTGTGTACCACAAAACTACACAAAAATTCTAAAAACAGAGTAACATAAATATTGAAATACTAAAAAACTAGTAACAAACCTTTTGATTCAACGAGAGCAAAGCGATGCAACGCTTCAAAACTACAATTGTCTACGTCTATCCTAAAGGTTCCTGAGACTCTGGTGATGGAGCATATATCTGTTGTATTTCAACCTAATAGTTCGAGCTGAGCTTTGTTCATCATTGTGCTTAGCCACAACTCTCAGTTCAGTTGCTAGAAGCTATTATTAATAATAAATATGTATATTATTAAATATTACAAAATAAATTATGTAGCACATTATTTCCTAAATCAGTTCTTTATTGTCATAAAAAATTGATAAAAACATATAATTCTGTCTAGTTTTATTAATGCCATCAGATAAATACCTTTGTATTTATTCGACATCTATATGTTGTACCTTTGTACTAAATAGTCTTGAATTGAGGATAACCTTCAGGTATTTTTTCACTGGTTTTAAATAAGCTAAGATTGGCTAATAGTTTTGAAGGGACTATATTTGCGACACCGTTAAGAATTTTTCACCTTGGCTTGGTTTCTAGATATCACATATATCGTTAAGACTTTCTTGATTAAGAATGAGAATCTGATACATTTGATGAACGGTTTAATACCTTCCTTCATATTGAAACTTTGACAGTGTTTTCAAATAAAATTATTTGTTCTTATGTAATTTACACAAACTTTACCATTATTTACATATCTGTACATGCCAAATTTATGATAAAAGATCCACAATACAACCTTATCATAGAACCCTGGATGTAGAGTACTGGGGAGGAATTCAAAACAATGAGTTAGTGTAAACAGGCTTAAGAGTAGAGGAATACTTAAAATATTTTGCTTCAGGATTAACCCACTTTACTGTACTAATTCTTGTTCTAGGTCTTGAGAGCTAGATATATGTATGTATGTATAAATCATCTTCTAGAGAAAATTATTCAATGTATTCTCTATTTATAAGACAAATTTCATTATCATTTGTGAATTATTAATATAGGTACATAACATTTCATATAGCCCCAGAAACAATAATCAGAATATTAGACCACAAAATGAAATGTGACATCCATTTAACATTCCTTTTTTTTTCATTAATAATCAGCAAATTCAGTTTCCAAATCCTTAGATATTTGCCAGGTGCTGAGACCAGTTTAAAATTAATTAAATATAAACCTAAATCGCTACCTCTGATGTCACCAGACAAGGGCAAGAGCGGGGCATTTGCCTGCTTGGACCTCTAAATAAACACTGGGACTTCATTATGTGCGAAATAAAATTATAGCTATTTATTATGGTTAGTTTCTAATGTAATAAACTCACATTTATATTTTAACATAAAAATCAAGAATTGCTTGCTTCGGATCTAGACCAAAAACCTGCCAACTTTCCCATCCAAAAGCCAAAACCTGTAAATTTGCCACTCTAAACTGAAAGCTGGTTATGTCTACCTTCTACTGCATCCATAAAGTGGTATATGAAACATGTGATACTGTTTGCCATTGCCATAATGGGTATGTCAAAATCGACGAATTTTCTATATTTATGAAGTCTTAACGTAATTCGATCAGAAAAAGAGAAAATTGCATATTAACTCTAAAGATGAATATTTAAAGGTGGATGTCTATTTGTCATAAAGAATTAACTACTGAAAATATAGTTATATATAGACATTGTAAAACACTTACTGAAAGACAAGGGGGGCAGCTGCACCCTAGACCTCTATTGCGTATCTTTGGCGCTTCATTATATGTGAAATAATCTCTATAATTGTCGACTTGCCGCCCCCCCCCCTCCCTAAAAGCCAAAACCAAGCATTTCTATCGACGCCCTCCTTGAAGGGTACTCTGTCTTGTATTTTTATGCGTGTTTAATATCATTTTCAGTAATGGAAATGAGGTAGATTAGTATTTAAGGACAACAATTTCAATATAGGACCGGCCACAACCAAAAATTTTGGGGGGATTATCTCGAATCCTATTTTTGAGTATTTTGAACCTCAACAATCTATCCGACATTTATTACATGTTTTTTTCGTATTTTTTATATATAAATATATTTGTAAATGTGACTGTACATTTTTGGGGGTCAATACCCCACTCGGTCCCTCCGACCGCTACTGTATTTGACATACTGAAGTAAAAACTCAATATAAGGTAAATGCTCAATATATTTATAGTAATAGCTAAATAACATTGCAGGGGGGATCCAGAGACCGGCTTCAGGGGAGAGCAGGCGATTTCGTGTTGGAGGAGGGGGGGTCTCATACAAAATTAACCTAAATAGGGGTGGGCTTCCCTATTACATTGATACATTGTACATCTTCACTTACTGTATTACAAATAGTCGATCTTCGGTTTAAAGCCACAAACATTTCTAAGCTGTGGTAAGTAAAATCTTCCTTGCTAGAGTGTCAAAGTCACTGAACTTGAGGCACTCAGAGGAAGGCGATCCCGCCCCTGACATATGATCTATATTAAAACCATTGAATCTGCTCTAGTGGAGGTTTCAGTAACATTCAATTCTCTAGAACAATAAGGCTGATAGGAAGATGACTAAGGGACAAGGATATATACTGCCACCCCTGGTGCCTGAACTAGATCAGATTCTCAAGCTTTAGAATAGCATTAACAGGGATTTGTGAGAGCCTGAGATGGAACCGACAAGGTTGGTTCCAAAGATGGTAGAAATCCTGGTCACATAGTCCCCTTCCTGTCATCCTACTTGTTCTACCAAATAGAATATTACTTATAGACTTCAACTAGATCAGATTCTGTAATGCATGGTGAAAGAGAAAGAAAACTAAGTGGATGTATCTAACTATGATTATTGTTTTTTACCTCAGTAATGTATGGCCATTGCTTGCAGCAATATGGGTTTTTTATATATAATATTTTGTATTGCTTTTCCTCACATAAATAACCATAATATTGCATAACATAATTACATTAAAAACTTCATTCAAATTGTCAGAAAAAATATACCTAAAACATACTGTACCCATGTGAGTTTTTCATGCATTGCTTTTTATTGGGTTTATATCTCCACAATTTTATTTATCATATCCTGACAGATAATTAATGGATGTGAATAAATGCTTTCTCACATCTGTCAAAACTAAAACCCAATGGAAGAATTAATCAACAACCATAGAGTTTGAATTTTTGGCAGGACTTCAGGTAAATATGGTTGAACAGTCACACAGGTAAATAATTAGTTAACACATAGATACCTTATATTGGTTTAGGTAAATTAGCAAGATAAATGTAGAATACATATAGTGATAATAAAATAAAAAATATAAATGATGATCTAACGAGTGAATAGTGATTGTGTTGTTACCAATTTAGACATTACAATGTACAAATTGACTGTAAATATGTATGTAAAAACCAATACTACATGTTAGGTGTAAAGCTGTGAAGACCCCCAAGATGTGTGAGACATTTATGAAGTGATAGTTATACTGAAGTTAGATTTAGTTCACAGAACATATTGAAATTTTCAATTTATCATTGGTGGGGTTTTGGTTTACTCCTTGAAGACAGCTTTGCTGTTGAAATGTGTATTGAGTGAAAAAAGGAAGGTTTGATGTTAGGGTACAAAACTTTGTCTTTATACATTGGCGGAGAGTCAACTGGAAGTATTTGGTTGATATATAAAAAATATATAATCTAATAAACTCTGGGTGCTGGACAATGTCATCACACCAAATCCATTCCAGCCCAGTGGGCAAACTTGATGAAAATGATATTTTAGTCAAATTAAGTAAGTCCACATAGAACAGAATTTGATAGTATACCATTCACATTTTCTAGTAAAATTGGTTCTATAAAAGTGTATAAATGTTTTCTCTAAGTGATATTTCACTTATTCCTTGCATATTTAGATGTGCAGAAATGAGTTTCTTCAAATCCCAGGTAATTACTTTAAATCTAAACAGTATCAAATTGACCCCATTAAGATTAATTTATCTTCAGAACATATTTTCCTTATTAATCCATTTTAGTAATTTATTTTGTAGTTGCATGGATTTATCGAGCATTGTACAAAGCGTGAAAACATCTAAATCCTGAAGACGTGCCCTTGTCTAACTGAGTTTAAGTGCCTTTTAATTAATGCATTTTATTACTATAATTTACAAAATTGGAGGTTATAAGCTTGTTTTATTAAACGTCATAAAGAAATTATGTTATTAAACGTCATGAAGCCTGTGCCCAAGAACAGTAGATCAGAATTGCTCGGTAGATCTAAAAATTTAAAGACGCGAGAATGCACCTCGAAGAGAGTATTAGATCTAAAAATGTTCGGAACATATACGTCACAATGTGGCTCAGGGCCAGTTTAAGAACGACATACAGTCATACAAAATTTTTAAAAAATTAACTTTAATTATTTATTAAAACTATATCTAGTAATTCACTTTTCACTTAATAACTTGTTTTTTCCTGAATACAACAAGAAATTATATTTTGAAGGGCACCTGAAAATGTCATATTACCCTCCAATACCACAAAATGTTATTTTGTTTGTGAAATGTCTGAAGTCGGTTTACACAAAGTATAATAACGACTGAATTAACTACACAATTGTGAAAGTATAACAGAAACAACTGAAACAAAACAAAAAAAACAATTTTCAACAAATAAGCGGTAATACCAATAAGTAGGCGAGGATAATACGTCACAATGTTTTCGAAATTTTTTAACATTGCTCAAGCAGTCCTGGTTTATTATCCTTGGCCTGTAGATACCGCTACAACCATAGAGATAATACGTCAAATAGAGTACATGATATATGGGGGGTCTCTACCAGTCTTAAAGCTTAGACGTCTGAAGGTACCTTGTAATGCACACATATTCTGACAGGACTATAAAGAGAGGGCAAAAAAGAGAGCATCAAGTTATCTCACTTGGTAGGTGGAAGCAGCCAAAAAACTGTATACTGGAAGTATTTCATTGGACGCATCTCCCAGTCTAGTGAACTAACCTGTTGCTCTCTCTCTCTATTGTCCTGTCTTTAGTCTTGTCACGATATTTTTGCAATGCAAGTTACCTGCAGAAATATAAGCTGTAAGATACAAGTGAAAGTATAACGCTGTATGAGAGAGAAAGGAAACCTAATAGACGTATCCTAGGCAGAGATAGATACGCTCACCCGGTTTTCTTTCTTTCTCACCACGCGTTACGCCTTTCTCGGGGCTTCACGTACTCAATAAGTATTACCTTATCTACGTTCTGATTGGTGCTTGTTTGCGTCAGTCAAGTCACGTGTAGCAACTGCTTCCAGCTCTAGACATCTAGATCAACTCGGTTTCCTTTCTCTCTCATCCAGTGTTACAATTTCACTTGTACAGAAGCCAATACCTCACGCACTCTCTCTGGAGTCTTTCTCTATAGCTGCAAGCAATAGCTAGACTTCACTGGACTAACGCTAACAATCACTAATCAGAAGCGAGCCTAGTCAGAGTACTTCTGATAGGTATGCTTCAACATCTTGTAGACTTTCACCAGATTTTTATGTAGACTTTTTTTGACAATCCCAAACGTTAATGCCACTGCTTCAAATTGTCTTTTGTACATAGGCCAAGATGAACTACTATCAGAACTGAATGGTTTTATACAGGGACATTTGGTACTTAGGATGTTCTGACTTTTTCCTCTTTGTTACTCTTAATGGATGTGTTTAATCACCGTTTCCACGTTATTTGGATGTAGCATTATACTTTGTTTTGAATTGAAGTCATATTTGACCTCATTTCCGAGAGTGTTCATTGAACTTTTTATAATCTCAATTTCATCATTTATTGCCTTTTTATCTGATTCTAAATCCTAATTTTCTGCGTTAATTGTTCAAACTTTTGCCTTTACATTTTTAATTTGTGTCCTTTTAAATTCAAACTGTTGTGTTGAATTTTTAACACATCGTTATTAACTTTCGAAAATAAATCTTCAATTAGATTCTGTAGTTTTTCATCCATGGTAGTAAACAGAGTTGTTTATCGCTGATTCTGCTTTTTCGAATTAGTTTATTTATATACCTAAACCGGGATATAAACAAAGTTTGCCGACGTTTCGCCTACACTTATAAGGGGCTTTTTCTTTTACCTGAAAATTTTGGGGGGCCAATTATTATTTCTACGTACCTATTACTCATTTAGAATTTGTGCATCATTGTGACAAGTTGAATAAAAAGTGAAGTTTTGAAGTGTTCGTGAGAAAAAGATGAAATAAATGGAGTAGCCGCAAGGTAAGTAACATTTGTTTTGTTTTTTGTCTCATCCTTGAAAAGGCCCCCTGCGAAACGGCGGAAAACTTTGTTTATATCCCGGTTTAGGTACCTATATAAATAAACTAATTAGAAAAAATGACGCGGTCCAAATCCGGAAAAAGCAGAATCAGCTATGACTCTGGCCGCGAAAACCTCCGTTCTCATTAGAGTTGGTTATCATTCATAGTGGTTAGAACATTTTCTAATATCTCATCAAAGGTTGCTGCTACCACCCTTGAATTTTCTTTCGAGTCTGTGTTATTGTTTTATTTAGCTTTTTTAGGGTTATTTTTAGTTTTTCGTCCAGCTTATCGTTAACTCTTTTGAAAATTTCTGTATTGGCCTTCTCCATGGAAAATTCCCCATATCTCATCGTTGCCATAATTAAATTTAAATTCACTGAACACAAGCGAACCGTTTACATGTAGACATTATTAAATATAGTTTAATTTAAAAAATGACTTGTAAGGAATTTTACAACTCGTTTCTGAGCAGTTTTCTTCAGACCAAAAGTATTTATTATTTTTGTTCCGTTTATTTTGAATGTTTATTAATTAATTAAAGAAGTTTTGTTTTCTAATTGTCGTTAGTACTTACAATTAATACGTACCATTTTGTTTGAATCAGTTGACACATAATAGCAATGTTTCATAATAAATAAAGAAGATTGATTCATCCAATTTTAATAAGTAGGTATCATTAGAATTTTATGCTAAATGATCAAAAAAATATTGGATTAACTGCTTTTACTTACATGTTTTTGTCTTTTTCCTACTAGGAAATATTTAGTACGTCAGACTTTTTACCCAATGTAGGGCTGATTGACTTGCGTGTCTGGCTATTCGATTTTAAGACCAGGCAACCCTACCTATAACTATGCAATTTTACAGCAGTAGAATCATATACAAACATTATTTTAAAATTTATTGCTCCAACTCTATCCGACAGTGTCCGATATGTGGCTTAATATTTAACTTACCTATGCATAATTTTCTAAATTTCTTGCAAGCAATAAATTCTATGTTAACCCGGCGTGAATGAGGTCGGGTATCTAATACCCGCCGATTTGTAAAACACTAAATATTAATTAACTGTGCGATTTCTGGAATTGGGCAAGCTCAGTAGCTGGAGGGGGTGGCGCTGGGAGTGATTTTAAGGGAGAGTAGCTGTGTTGCACTGGCGGCAGAGTGAATCACAGGTGCGCAAACATAAAGCGGGTACGACATACCCGACGTCACAGTCGGTGTAAGTATTTTGTGTTTTGGCTTTGTTTTAATTTTATGCGTATATTAATCAAAATTTCTTGTTTGTGCTTGTGTTAACTCCAAAATGTCTTATGAGCAAAATCAGAGACAGCTTGCTCAAATTTTAGAAGCATTTTCCAGTGATGAACGTGGCGAATCAGGGAGTAATGGAGAAATTGATCACTGCTCTAAGCGTAGCAAGGAAAGTGATTCGGAACAAAATGCAGATTCTGGTCACGGTCTACAGTCGGAAGATATTGAAGTGTCTACTAATGAGGTACGCGGATCCTACTTTACTGCTATGAATGGAACCACCGGCACAAAAATGGAAAATATTATCTGAGATCAACCAGGTGTAAGAGATGCAGCTAAAAGTGCCCAAACAGAATATAGATGTTGGACACTTTTCACTGTAGATCATATGTTGAATAATCTCTTCTATACAAATATTGTGATAACCAATATGAGAATTTTGTGTCGCATTGGCAATAACAAGAGCATATGAAAGACATTACTTTGGAAGAGATGAAGTCGTTTTTGGGACTTCGGTATTTAGCAAGTTTGAATCGCTTTAATGGACAAAATCTAAATGTGATTTGTGGCGTAAAGATGGCACTGGCATAGAAATTTTTAGATCTACAATGAATCTACAGCAATTTTATTTTCTGCAGATTTGTCTTCTGATCTGACGTTGATTTTATGTTATGATGAAGCTAAATTATGTAAGACAGATTCATTCTTTCATTTTGTGTGCACAGCTGATGTGCAACTTCCCAAATTTTTAGATATTAAGTCTGTTGCGTTCCCGCAATTTGTTTAGTGTATTGTTTAAATTTGATTGAATTACTTCATTGATTTTTAAACTTTTGCACCTTTTCCAAAACCTTCCGTCGCGCTAATGCTACTTTTAAGTGTTTTTTGGCTGTAAAATAAAGACAGTATTCGTGATTCGTGTATTGTCTTCCGGCTATTCGGCTGCTTTTTGTTGTTATTGTGTTACGATTTCGCGAGTTATAGTTCCGGTCGTAACAACCGCTAAACCGCTTTCATTTGTTTCTTTTGTGTTAACAAAACCGCATCATTTGTTTATTAAACCCGCATTTTTTGTTTGCTCAATCAATGAACATTACGTGGCTATTTTTTGTATAACGTGTTGTCCAGAAGAAGCTCTAAAACAGTTCCTGCCGCTGCGGGGTTAGCCTCTGAAGAAAGAAGAACCAAGAAAACACCACCTGCAGGGTTTCGACCAAAAAGATCAGTGATTAACTTGTATTTGGTGATTTCATTTACGCGACGGCACGTGTTTTATTGATTGTTCCGCTAAAGGTCCTTTGTCAATTACATACTTGCATTGAACCAGCATTGAACTAAAACTGCAACACCTAATTCATACATTTTTTTTGGATATTATATGTAATGTGCCGTCGAATACATTACAAAGTCATTGTTTTATATAGGAATATAAGTAGTTTTATATCTAGAATTGGGATATTTTATCATATTACTCCATTTTCCTAATGTTAAATAATATATTACAGTAATAAGTCTAAAGTTATTTTAGTTATCAAAATCGACATTTCTATATTAGGGTATGTCATACCCACCTCACAGCTGGTGTAACAATTTTCCACCTCATTCACGCCTGGTTAAATTGCCAATAAAATACGCACTAGTCCGAATTTGGCAATGCGAATTGTTTCAAGTGGCTTAATAGACATCAACAAAAGCCTAATAAGATTTATACGCGTACACTTATTAGACGTGGACCATAAATAATTGCACAATCTTTATATACTGTAGTTCTTTTTCGATAGTACTGCAGTTCTTTTCTGAATCATTGAATCTTCTTGAAACATAAGCGAAGGGTTTATCTGAACCTACTCTGCTTGAGATAAAACCGTTCCGATGGTAAAATCACTAGTATTAATATAAATGGAATTTGAAAGTTTGGCTATTGTAAGATCGGTTGGTTTTTTGAAAGTTGTTTGCCGTAGGAAATTTCCCTCATGTTTTAACACAATACCCTTTTTTGGAACAAAATAAATTAAATTAATAAAATCAATTATAAACTGTCGTTAGTACTCCAAAAGTCCCGAAGTCCTCAGAAAACTTCAATTCCCCTTGTTGTTTTAGGAATCCGCTAGTTCATTACCTTTCCATTATATGGTTTTACTCCTTCGGATGGTACCAGTCTAGTCGTATTGCGCAGAGTCGTTGGAAAGTCTTAAGCATGTTTTCAAACCAAATGGCATTGAATCTATCATAGTGCCCATTGTTAACACTAAATGCCGTTTTAGGCATATCTGCCGACTCATTTCAATATCATACAACAAGTAATAGGTTTAGAGTAGTAAAATGCTGGCACCTTCCTAATTTATTTTTTATCTCTTTTTATGTACCCCCATGCGGAAATAAACTATACTATAAAATATTTCTTTTTGCCCCTGGAATTTGCATTTTTTTAGCACTACCCAGATAAATGATGACCATGGCGAATTAATATTATAGTACTGTTTTGTCTTCAGTGTTTATTTAACGAATACTTATTTAGTTTTTTGCGGGTTATATAAGTTTCATATTCATGTGCATTAGACAATGTCTTATTTATTTATTTGCTGGAATTGGATGCTGAGATCCTTAAATTCCTTTTATTTTCCTTCTTTTCCTGTACTACTATATGTATTTATTGGAAAAAAACACATATTTCGTCGTCGAATGGACCGATGGGGAAAGATTCGCCTCGGCACTCTCGAGGAATACAGTTCGATTTTTCTACAACAATTCCGGACGTATGTGCACATTTTGGACAGAACCACTTTAATTGGAACTACACATTGTGCTACACCCTTTTACCTTTCCGGTAACAATCCTGTTTCACTGCCGCACCCTGTAATAACACACAATACAAGAAAAACATTAAATGTAAACATTCATTTATTTTACATTATTTTTTGCTGATATTTACAGCAAGTTTGTTTATCTGTTCTGACCTTTATTCGATCATTTGAAGCATTGTGCATTTATCTGTCAAGTTATTACTTTACTGATTTGTTGAAACTTTAAAAGATAAATATAGTATACACATGCAAGATCGTGTTGAGCTGGTAAGTCTTTATTACCAAAATTAAAATTGTGCTCGATCTGCTGCAAGGGTTTTTAACCAAAACCATCCCGAACGTAACGTTCATCATAAATACGTATTGGAGTTGATTTAAAAATTTGTTTAGACGGGCTCAGTAATGAATAAAAAAAGAGGTCCTATTGGAATTGTAAATGATGAAGGGGTAGCTGTGGCTACATTGGCCAAGTCCAACTTATACCAAACACGCAGTCTGTCCAGCAAATCTCTGCAGCTTCCGGTATTAGCAAAACTAATGTTTTTAGAATTTTGCATTAGTACAGTTTCCATCCGTACAAAATTAAATTACTTCATGAATTGAATAAGGATGATTGGGATCGAAGGCAAGAGTTTTGCGAAATTATGACCCAGCGAATGATCGAAAACCTGAATTTCTTGTACAATGTTTGCTTTTCGGATGAGTGCACTATTTCACTTCATGGGGAGGTTAACCGACATAACTGTAGATTTTGGAGCGTTACAAATCCTCATTTATTTCGAGAAGCTCATAGTCAACATCCGGTAAACCTAAACGTTTGGGCAGGGATTTAGGGGAAATCATCTAATTGGACCCCTGTTTATTCCTGATAATTTAAATGGTGAAATTTATTACAATATATTGGAAAATGAAATTAATGCATTGATAATAGAGAAATTAGAAAATGATCCTCTACTCTACTCTACATGAAGAGCATTTGCATTTCAAACAAGATGGAGCTCCTCCTCACTACGCCGCACCAGTTCGTCAATACGTCGATTTGGAATACCCTGGTCGCTGGAAAAAGAGGTCCTATAGAATGGCCTGCCCGATCACCTGATCTGAACCCTTTGGATTTTTTTTAGTGGACACATGTTAAATCCAAAATTTAACTCAGCCTGAGAATTTGGACGACATCGCCAACGAATTATAGCGGAGTGTCGTCAGATAACACCGACTATGCAGAAACATGACAAAGACGGCTTTCAGTCTAGGTTGTACTATTGTATGGAAGTCAATGGAAGACATTGAACATTTGCTTTAGAGGCATTGTATTGTAATGTAAATTCGGTTTTTTTTTATTATTGCATGTACAGAAATTGTAATAAAAAATTGTATTACGACGGTGTAGTCCGTAAAAAGGGCTTTGAAATGATATACGACAACACCTATTTTTGAAGACGCGAGATGTAAACACCGATATCTAGGATTTTCGACGAAACTAGCACATAGAGGTTCCGAATCTGGAGCCGCTCCATGTAATTGCTGTTACCCGTAACTCCTAGGCTAGAATGTCACGTTGAAATTTTCAGGTTAACTTCACCTGTCAGAGATATTGAATACTCTCTTCGAGGTATCATTCTTTTGTACGCAAGACAATATATATAATATATATTGTTTCTGGTTAGGGAACCTTCATCCGTTGCGCTTCCCACAACTGAATGTCCTCTCGAACACTTCTTTATGTATTTGATACATATTGTTAAATCTGAAGACGCGAGATGTAAAGACCGACATCTAGGATTTTCTAGGGAACTAGCACATAGAGGTACCGAATCTGGAACCGTTCCATGTAATTGCTGTTACCCGTAACTCCTATGCTAGAATATCACGATGACATTTCCACATTCAGTCGGCATGGTAGAAATGTTTAACATGACTCTAGTAAAGCGAAGAGCCAAACAGTAACCAATGGGAATGCCATGAATACATACCAGTGTTTCTGGTTCATTTCGGCCCTCTTCCCCATACTTCCGTAATTACCCCACCGTCTGTTTACAATTTATTTTATTGTTTTTAAGGAAGGTTACCTGAATAAATAATAATTTGGTCAAGTGTGAATTGGACTCGCATATTACGGGTTCCGCATCACTTTTTTTACAAATATTCCAGTTTCAGACAAGCTGGGAATGAGTGCATTTTCTTATATTTACCTTAATATCTTTTAAACTAAGCGTTCTAAATTTATAAAAAATATAAATTTATACTAATAATTCTCACACAGGGCCTTTTTATTTTACCTGCGACATGATTCCCTTGATATTTATAAAAATATTTATTTATTTTTCTAATTTAGCCCCCAAAATTAAGATAAGGATTATCGCTTTATTGTACTAATAAAATTTCAGTGAAGGCCTATATATCTTTTGTCTGAAGTTTAGTGTCAGTGGTTTGGAGGATAATGGGAAGAATGGGCCAAATTTTAAGTAATAAATTATTAAATCTTTTAAACGAATTATTTTAAAATACATATATTTGTATGTTCATGATAATTCTTTTCAGGTGATACTTTACCGGTACACTTTAAAAATATATATATATATTTTCCATTTAAGTTTATAAATTACTGTTAGAATGTGGGTTTTACCTTTCTTACTGTGTCGAATTTTGCATATTTTTTAATAACTCTTTAACAATTTATTTAAAATATGAAACAACTATACTTGTATTCCTCATTTTCCATTGGCATATTACACGATTTGAAAAAAATATATGATTAATTTAATTACATAATTTGGGCCCAATCTCAATATTTTTTTCTCCTTATTTCCTTGTAAAGTTCAAGTTTTTTTTTCAAAATTTTAGCTCTTGTAGTTTCTGAGATAAAGAGGGGGTTAATCGATCTTTTATATTTTTGTTATATCTTTTAAACAAATTATTTTAAAAATATGAAAAATATGTTCATATTTCTCATAATTTTATAGTTTGCAATTGATTCTGTAATTTGCCCCACCCCAAATTAATTTAGATTAGAGAGATTTCTCCTGATTTTTTCTGTAAAGTTCAGCTGGGGGTCGATATCTATAAATTATTTCAAAATTTTAACTATTATTATTTCTTTAAAATAAGAAAATTAATTTATGTTCCTCAGAATGAGCCCTTTCATTTGATGTATTACATGATGCGTTGGAAAAAAATTTAATTTCTATTTTTTCAGTTAATTCTATAATTTGCCACCCAAAATTATATTTAGGGGTTTCTCCGTATTTTTCCTGCAAACTTTGGGCAACGTTCTATATTCCCTTTTTTTCAAAATGTTGGGCTGCATAGTTTCGGTGATGACGGAGGGGTAGGGGGTAGAAGTGCCCTTAAAATAAAAATTTATTCATTTACAATATCTACTCCTGATCGGGTCACCAAACTGTTCCCCAAATTCCAAAGTTTTCCGTCAAGTAGTTTCGGAGCAAAATGCTGTGATGTGAAAGAAGGAGAAATTAGGAGTGATATTATAAGCGTTGCTTCACACGTGTCGGTTGAAATCGGCCCGATGCCAGACAGTGAAGGCAGTGTTGCATGTACCCTTCCGTATCGTTTCACACATCCTGGACAAATTCATCCAGCGTCTAGCCGCAGCTACCCTTAATGTTAACGGGGATTGGATGCCGGGTGAATTCAAACGGCACGTGTGAAGCGAGGCTATGGAAGTCTCAAAAAAGAAACTAGTTAGTTTTAGAAAATTTATCTAACACTTCTTTGGCGTTTACGGTGTATTCATATATTTTTATAATACATATAGGTCCTTTATATATTTGTTAAGATAAAGCAGTCGAAATGATCGAAATTGGTTAAGCAGTGTTAGAGTAATGGATAAGTATGCATACAAAAATTCAGAAGAAGTGAGATCAACCTTCTTTTATGAAGTCGATTAATAATGGTTGCATTTCTAGAGACTTTATCAGCTAAAATTAAGTCTGGTCTATTGTGAACAATAGTTTAATCAATCAATAGGATCAGTATGAAGCGGGTACATATAGTAATGGTATACTCATTCCTAGTGCAGCAAAAGTCTGACAACCTTTTTCAATTTGCTGCATTGATACGAGTGGTTGGCCATATTTGCATCTGCTGTACTTTATAAAAAGATATTTACCAATCTTTAGATAGTGTTTAGTTGGATTGCCAAAATCCTTTTTTTGTAATTACTGTCGGCATATTCTTGGTGGATGTTACATGTAACCTGTGATGAGGCTTTTCTTTCCACTTGAGCAGTTTCTCATCAATTAAGGTTGGTGCAATGGGACTTTTTGTTTTGTCACTCGTCGTGGTGTTGAGTGATCCACCTGGCATCCGACTCGATGTAGATCAGTAAATTCTGGAAATGCCCAAATGATACAATTGCTCATCTAAATGCTTGTCTAAATCTGCCAATCTTCTTCTTCCTTCTCACTCTGACAATATTGTCTTTTTGACAGGGCTATTTAGGTTGTATTTTGAGTTTTTGTTAGTAGAGCTCAAACTTTCCCTTGTAAATAATTAATGTTCAGCCTGGGCGGATCCAAGGGGGGGGGGGGAGATCGCGCCCTCTCCGAGAGCTTCAAAGTTAGTGAATTTAATATTAAAAAGAGCCAAGAAGAAGGTCAATTCTATGGGTTTAAACCTCAGAACGTCTATTTTTAATGTAGTCGTCCAAGAAATATGTGTGTTTAAAATTATATTTAGGTATATAGCATAAGTATAAATGTCAGTCCGCACCAATTGATTATACCGAATGAGTAACAGTGCACTAAGACAGAGTGGATGATAATGGCCTTAAACAGTTTAATCCTCAATAGTTCACTTTTCCCGTCTATCAATTTCTGTTGTTAGGTCCTTGTTCATGATGCATTGAACTTTTTTTTTCAAAGTAAATTTTAACTTCTCTCAGTTCGTAGAGCCATTTCTGCATTTGCCTCTAACTATATTAATAATACGTCACTTGTCGAGCCGTATTGCATAAGTATGTCAGTAGAGAACTCTTTTACTAACTTTCGGATATATGCAGCTGTTGTTTGTGCATGCCATTCTTTAAATCCATCATCACCAACGGAGTCAAACGAGAACGAGAACTCCACCCGCAGAAAGTGTTGCGCAGGATCAACAGCCAGCGCTCACTCAAGCGGGACTGAAAAGACAGCACATGAAATGGACTGGCGCCATGAATGAATTTATAATGCGCACGTTTTACAGAATTACGAACCTTGGCCAGGACAAGACTGGATATCGCCATATACTCTATCAAGAGTTCTGTCGTGAGTACCCAGAGCTTCAAGTTACTGAACAGAGAGTCGCAGATCAATATCGTGTCATCTTGAGAAATGGCCTTATTTCGCCTGAACCACTGGACACAATAAAGAGCGAAGTGGAGCGCGAACTATTTGGTCGAAATACAATCGATCCAGAGCCTGAAACACCTTTGGCACAAAGAGCGGACGAGACTCAAGAACTACAGCAAGAACAGCCAACCAACGCTGACCTGCTTGAGAAGATCCAAGCAGACATGGAAGGAGCTCTTAGAGAGTATAGTGGAACAGATCCACTGACTAGACCAGCTCTTCCCAAACTAAGATCATCTAAGAAACTGGGTATCGTCTTGCAGGCTATGAACAAATTATGTTTTAGGTGCTAATACGTTAGAGTCGCTACACACAATCATCTACTGTGTTGCAACTTCCATCTGCAGAACAATTGGGTTCGCAGTAAGACCAAAGCAAGACCCTCCCCAATTTAGACAAACCCTCGAATACCACCTTGGCAAAGAAGATTTGAAGGGAAAATCAATTCTCTTCGGAAAGACGTTGGAAGACTGACCGAGTACCAACGAGGAGTCAGGAACCACAGAATAGAAAGGCTTGTCAAGACCATCATGGACAATAACCGAATACACTCCCAGTGGGATGGAGAAAACATCACATCTCAGCAGTGTCTGGACAGTCTACGACAAAAGCTCTCCGTCTACACAAGTCGATTGAGATGGTACAAAACCAGTAACCAACGGAAACTAGACAACACACTCTTCCGAAAATCAGAAAAAGGGTTTTATAGAAAACTTCAACAACAATAATAATGAAGCCCCTAGTTACCCCAGTAAACAGATATCGAGGAATTCTGGAAAACACAGCTTTCCACAACAATCTCCTATAACCCCAGAGCCAGCTGGATTAATGAGGAGGAGGCTGCATCTTCTCAGAACTGTGAGGTCATGCAACACCAACCATTTACAACGGAAGATACATCCAACATAATGAAGAACCTCCATAACTGGAAAGCACCAGAACCAGATGGTGTACAATATTACTGGATAAAGAAACTGTACGCAACCCACGAAACACTAACCGCCCCTTATAAATGACGTAATTGCCCCACCCACACAAGATGCCTAGTTTCCTTACGCATGGTGCTACATACCTCTTACCAAAGGACAACCTATGTGCACTGGACCCAGCAAAGTACCGACCAATCACTTGCCTTCCAACCTTATACAAACTCATAACATCGTGCATTAATCATCGCATTTTCAAACATTGTGAACTGAACAACATAATTACTCAACAACAATAGGGATGCGCGAAAAATTCGATGGGTTGCAAAGAACAACTGATAATTGATTCCGTTGTCTGCAATCAAGCCCACGCCAAACGACGAAATCTCTACATGGCATATGTGGACTACAAAAAGGCCTTTGATTCAGTTCCACATGATTGGCTCATTAAGGTGCTGAAACTGTATAAAGTAAATAATTGTATTATTAACTTTTTAGAACATGCCATGGCCACCTGGCAAACCAAAATCTCACTGAATGAAGCCAACTGTTCGATACAAACTGAAACTATTCCAATCAGAAGGGGTATATTCCAGGGAGACTCTCTTAGCCCGCTGTGGTTCTGCCTTCCCATGAACCCTCTCTCAAACAAACTGAACTCAACTAATTTTGGGTTCAGTCTCAAACACAACAACGTACAAGCATTAAAGATAAACCATTTGTTATACATGGACGACTTAAAGTTGATGGTAGCTACAAAACAACAGCTGCATGATATGCTTAAAATAGTAGAAGGGTTCTCTAATGACATCCATATGAAATTTGGCCTAGACAAATGCCAAATTATTAATATAGTTAAAGGCAAAATACAGCAGGGGCACTTCGAAATGGGAGATGGCACCTCAATTGAATCTATGAGGGAAGGTCATACTTATAAATACCTTGGAATAAATCAGGCTCAACGTATTGATCACATGACTATGAAAAAGGACCTAACAGCAGAGTTTTATAGAAGGGTAAGACGACTGTTGAATACCAAACTAAACAGTAAAAATCTGTTTCAGGCTATTAACACCTATGCGTGTTCAGTGCTCAGTTACTCTTTCGGTATAGTTAATTGGTGCAAGACTGACATTGAACGATTACAACGAAAAGTTCGAGTTTTACTAACAAAAGCTCAAAATCACTATCCAAAGAGCTCTGTCGAACGTACAACTTTGCCACGGTATGAAGGAGGAAGAGGATTGACAGATCTAAGTAAACTATTAGATCAACAAATTTCTATTTTGCGTAGTCATTTCCAGAAACTCGCAGAATTTCTGATCTACATAGAGTCATATGCCAGGTTGATGACTCAACACCACTGCGACTAACACAACAACATGTTCAATTACACCACCAGAGCACAGATCATAAACTGCTGAAATGGAAAGAGAAGCCCCTTCATGGAAGACATATAAATGACGTCAACCAAGATTATGTCGACAGTGCAGTGTCGAACTACTGGTTGATCTCTGGTCATATGTTCCCTGAAACGGAAGGCTTTATATTGGCAATCCAAGATCAAGTAATTCCAACTAAGAACTACCTAAAGTACATCGTTAAAGACCCCTCCATTAACAACGATAGATGCAGGTACGGTTGCCAAACATCTGAATCTATCCAGCATATCACAGGAGGTTGTCAAGCGTTCGCTGCAACTGAATACAAAGAACGACACGATGCTGTGGCAAAAATACTTCACCAGGAACTAGCACTGAAACATGAATTATCACATCGCTAAGATTACCATACTATAAATACAAAGCAGAATCTGTTTTAGAAAATAACAACTACAAGCTGTACTGAGACCGCACGATACTGACCGATCGGACAGTTGCTCACAATAGACCAGATATAGTTTTGGTAGATAAAGTCTCTCGGAAAACAACTTTAATTGACATAGCTATTCCTAACAACAATAATATAAATATCAAGCAAGCTGAGAAAATAACCAAATATAGAGATTTGGAATTTCAAATAAAGATTCAGTGGGACATAAACAACACACGAACTGTACTAATTGTTATGTCAACGACAGGACTGGTCCCAAAACATCTATTAAACAATTTAAAATACCTCGGTCTGGACGAACATCTTTACAAACAAATGCAAAAAGCAGTCTTGTTAGGGACAGCCCGGACGGTCAGAAAATTCATGGGAAACTGCCACCACGACACCAACCACGGGCCTGAAAACCTGACAAGGGCTCCCACAGAGCTAAACCCTTTTGATATCTAGGATATCTGGGGTTTAGTGAATTTTCCCCTAAAGGCACTCATGGAGTGCCTTAGAGGGAGTGTGATGCCATACATTGTATGGTCAAGTCGGGAGATACGTCACTTGTCGAGCCGTATTGCATAAGGATGTCAGTAGAGAACTCTTTTACTAACTTTCGAATATATGCAGCTGTTGTTTGTGCATGCCATTAACTTTAAATCACCCATACACAACTAAAGGTTTAACTTTAATGTCTGCCTTGTTGTGTTTAAGACTGAACCCAAAATTAGTCGAGTTCCGTTTACTCATAACAAGTGAAAATCAAAGCGGGCTAAGAGAATCTCCGTGGAATATACTCTCCTTGGTTGGACTAGGGTCAGTGTGGTTGGCGTTCTTAAAAAATTAACAATACAACAATACAGTTATTGCTTTATAATACTACAACAAAGGACTCGGCACAAAACAAATGGAAATGAAGGTACGGGTCAAATTGGCGGATAATTTAGTGCTCCCAATTCAAATTAAAAAGGAAAGAAATATAATGTATAGTTATGTTTGTTCATATCCATTTCGGTAATATTCCATGCTAAGCTGATTTCTAAAATTGTTCAGTTATTAAAACTCCGAGATAACTTTCGGAATTTCGAAGAATTACATTATTCTTTGAAATTAAGAGTAAACTTAGTTTCCCTAGAAATTGGAAACCAGGAAGTCTCAGTAGTAATATGCGTGGGGACGTGCAGAAGAAGAAAGTAATGACTTTAACTCAACGACTATCTTAATTTTTATGGCGTTGATAGGTTTTTCTGTAACTGTATTTCCTCTGTCGAAGTCCAGATTATTTATCGTTACAACTACTTTAGAACTTGCATACGACTAATAAGAATTAAATAATTTATTTAAACAAGCCATTTCAATATTGGGCAAAATATAAATGATTTATGTTATTTGAGATTAATTAAGAATAATAGCTAGAAAACCCACCCCTTAGAACTATTTGTGTGTTTGGTGTAACTTCAGAGAGTTCAATATTTACCTACTTTATTATATTAATGGAACATATTTGATCGACCGAGAAGCTAGCTATCCGGTTACTTGCTACAAAATGATGAATTGCTAGACATTCATTTAGAATAATATTTTTAATTTCTGAAACAATGTTCAATATAATATAATATAATACAATGTTCATTGTATATAATTGTGATACATTTAAGAACATGATAAAAAATATATATTTATTAAATATATATTTTTTATCATATATATTAAATATATGTACAGAGTACGGTAACACTGACTCAAATGTACTCTTTCTTTGGAACCCGTAAGTTCACCAAAATCTGTTTTCCTTAATATTGACAGCCAGTCCACTGTGAAACTTTTCCATAATTCTAGCACATAATTCATTCATCCTATGAATTATTTCTTGTATATAAAAATTTTACTGTGCCTTATATATTTTTTGCATTTACTAATAATTACAAACAAATCAACAAATTGCCAAAAAAGTAATACAAGATATTTTTCATTCAGTTGTATATGGAAAACTTATGCATAATCTTTATAATGCATTAATATTGTTGTACTGTAGTAGTAAAAACCTATCCGATCTCCCATAATGAAACGATTATTGGATCATAATAATTAGAATACTTAGTTATTATCCATCTCTGAAGTCGCTTATGGTACACATTCTTGAATAAAAAGGTAGAGCACAGATGGTACTTTTGGAATAAGAATATTTATGAATTATCATAACTCTGCGCAGTGGTCTATAAGACCATGTTCGCCTTTCGGTGCTTCTGTAAGAAGAAGAAAATTTACTAGTATCAGCGTATTTCGTATGTCATTTCTGTCGTTGCCCGATATAGTCTAAGAGCTAGTGAAAGGCTACCGGTATGTATTTGACCAGGCCTAGGGTTTTGTACAGTGAGGCCCCTATACTTATTGTACATGACATGGGGACTCGCTAAGCCCCAAGTGGCGGACACGGCGCACGCCCAGATGAGACAGGTATCGATTTTTGATCCATTAGCAATGTAATCTAGATACTCGTTCATTTTCATTTGAGCTCATTCCCAAGATTTCTTCGTTGAGATCACGGTAGTATCATCTGCATACGATATTATGTTGAAAGGCATATCTCCAAGATGTCTTTAATGTATGTTATTAAAAATACGTCCCCAAAATTGTTCCTTGAGGAACTCCTGTTTTGAGGGTCAAAAATTTACTATAATCTTCATCTACCTTAACTCTGTGCTGCTTATTTTCTAAGTAACTCGTTAAAAGTTTATTAGCTTCCCCTTTAAGTTTATCTATATCTCTCCAATATATCAAGTGAAATTTTATGGTTGACTGTATCGAAGGCTAATCAGAAACGTCGTTACAATTACTGGCTCTTATCTTCTATTACCAAATTTGTTATGAAATTTAAAGCATTTTTTGCATCCTTTATTTTTTATTAAGCCAAATTGGTTATTTTAACAATGAATTTACATTGTTTATAAATCCAATCAATCCGTTGTAAATGATAATAATAATAATAAGTAATATTTTAATAGTTTTGACAACTATATTCACGACACCCACATTTTTTAATTTTAATTTGTGTATATTGTTATTTCATTATTTTTGGTAGGACAAATAAGGATAGATTTAGAATTTCTTGTTGGTAGGCTTAATTTACAGTTAGATGTTTGCTGTATTTTTTCACATAATTCCATTCCACTTTTAGCAAAAAAGTCAGTTAGAGAGTTGACAATTTCTGTTTTATTAGTTATTTTGTATTTTATGTACTTAATAGCTTTTTCATTCCGACTCTTGTTTCCTAACTTATTGTTTATTAATTTTAACGTATTTGACCACGTCTGCCGTTTTGCAATTTTACAATATATTATTATTATCAAAAAACAACAATGGCAGACCATTATCGCGCGTTTAACATTGTAGAAGAAAGTTTTGAAAGTGTTGAAAAAAATGAAATTTGAAAGTAGTTTACCAGATCTGCCATTGATAAATTTTATTTATTAAGGTCTTATTTATAAACCCACTTTAATAACAGCAGACGTATTTTTTGAGTACACACTTCAGCTGACAGCAAAATCTTATCTACTATCCGGTCAGTTGTATGCATAGACTGTCTATAGCTATCCTTAATTTTTCCCCTAAAAATTACTATTGTACTCACTCTAGGCTATAGTATTCTCTTGTGAACAATATACTAAAACATATAAGGTATCGATGATAAAAAAATAAATATATTTTGAAAGAATTTCAAATATCTAGGTATAATACAGTTAGCAAATAATCATTTTTATTTATTTAAGACAACATTAAAAAACGTGTTAAAACCAATACAATATTACAGAAAGAATGAGTCATATATGTAATATAAAATAAATTTCTTTTTCATCAATTTTTGAATATTCACTCATCATCATCCGAATCATGTCTTTCATGGTGTGTGTCGTCTTCATCCTCCATTGAATCTGAATCTATAAATATAAAACATAATATATGAAATAAAAGTATTTTCTTAATTGATCAGAAAATAGTTAATGAAAAATTGATAACTATGAACTTCCGAGGGACTTGTGTAATTAATTCACTCACAGAAGTTGGAAGTTGATCTCCTTCGAACCATTTGAACACAAATTTGTCGTCTTGCTCAATCCAACCATACTTTAATGGGTCCAATATCGGAGGTTGGTTTTTGTGAACATTTTTCCAAACTGCATTTACAGGATGCGATTTTAATCCCGCTTTCTTTAATTAAGGGAAGAAAAAACCTTTAACGTTAGTGAAAAAAAAAAGTTGAATTTCAACAAGCATTTGCGACGCTTGTTGAAGAAAATTGACAGAGGACCAGTTACAACAGGTATTTAACAGCATTCAGAAGTTCACTTGCCAGCTTTATAATACAGAAAAATCAATTGACGTTGATGATGGAAGGTATTAACTTTTCGTCGACAATTATAAAGCTTCCGACGTCAATGAAAACTTCTGCAAAAAAATACTAGATTTTGATGCAAGCTCAATACCACCATGTAAGAGTGAACTTTACCAGCAACTTCTAAGAGCACATTATATTTCAACAGTTTGGAAAAATACTCACAAAAACCAACCTACGACATTGGAACCGTTAGAGTATGGTTGGATTGAGCAAGACGAGAAATTTGTGTTCAAATGGTTCGAAAGAGATCAACTTCCATGAGTGATTTAATTACCGAAGTCCCTGGTAAGTTCATAATTATCAATTTTTCATTAAATATTTTCTGATCAATTAACAAAATACTTTTATTTCATAATTTACGTTTTACATTTACAGATTCCGATTCAATGGAGGATGAAGACGACCATGAAAGACATGATTCCGATGATGATGAGTGAAGATTCAAAAATTGATGAAAAAGAAATTTATTTTATATTACATATATGATTTTGCTGTCAGCTGAAGTGTGTCCTCAATAAATACATCTGCCGTTATTAAAATGGGTTTATAAGACCCCTAATAAATAAAATATATCAATGGCGGATCTGGTCAATTACTTTTTTTTCGGCTCTTTCAAAACTTTCTGCTACAATGTTAAACGCGCGATAATGGTCTGCCATTGTCGTTTCGATAATAATATAATAATAATAATAATATATTATTTCAGGCTATTAACACTTACGCGTGCTCAGTACTCAGTTACTTATTCGAAATAGTTAAATGGTGCAAGACTGACATTGAACAACTACAACGAAAAGTTCGAGTTCTACTAACAAAAGCTCAAAATCACCATCCAAAGAGCTCCGTTGAACATACAACGTTGCCACGGTATGAAGGAGGAAGAGGATTGGCAGATATAGGCAAGTTACATGATCAACAAATTTCCAATTTGCGTAATCATTTCCAGAAACTCGCAGAATTTTCTGATCTACACAGAGTCATATGTCAGGTTAATGACTCAACGCCTCTGCGACTGACAGAACAACAAGTTCAAGTATACCACCAGAAAACTGATCAGAAACTGCTCAAATGGAAAGAGAAGCCGCTTCATGGAAGGCATATAAAGGACGTCAACCAAGATTATGTCGACAGTTCAGCGTCGAACTACTGGTTGATCTCTGGTATGTTTCCTGAAACGGAAGGAAAGCTTTATATTGGCAATCCAAGATCAAGTAATTCCAACTAAGAACTATCTAAAGTACATCGTCAAAGACCCTTTTATCAACAACGACAGATGCAGATATGGTTGCCAAACATCTGAATCTATCCAGCATATCACAGGAGGTTGCCAAGCGTTTGCTGCAACTGAATACAAAGAACGACACGATGCTGTGGCAAAAATACTGCACCAGGAACTAGCGCTGAAACTCGAGCTATCACAGTCGGTAAGAACACCCTACTATATATACAAACCAGAATCTATTTAGAAAATAACAACTACAAACTGTACTGGGACCGGACGATATTGACGATCGGACTGTTGCTCACAATAGACCAGATATAGTTTTGGTAGATAAAGTCTCTAGAAAAACAACCTTAATTGACATAGCAATCCCTAACAACAACGATATAAATAATTTCGAAAAGATTGTTGAGGAGGTCTTGAATTATTTTGTCTATTCATTGGGTTTCTCTCCTCCAAAATTTTTTTTTCTTATCTGTGTATGGAGACGTTTCAACTCCGAGTCTGGAGTCGTTGTCAATCGTTGTTTTCGAGGTTTTTTCCTAAAAAATTTTTCGCTTTGATTTTGAATTTGTTGTTTGTCAAAAAATTTGACACTGACAATTTGTCGTTTGGCGATCACTTGACTCTGAGGTTACCGTTTTTTGTTCTGTTAGCAGTAAATTCTTCCAGTCCAAATGAAGGTCGGCTGAAGGTGCTCCGATTTCAGTGTTGTTTATCATCATACAGCTGGCTTCTTTAAGTTTTCTCTTTTAAATTTTCTTCTTTCAACAAAATCTTTGTTTATTCCAGTCTATCCTATGGCTGCCGGTGCTCGTTAATACATGATTGGCCAAATTTGGTTTGTCCACATGTCTTCTGGAAATGTTATATTGATGTTCTTTTTTCTTTACTTCTAAAGGTCTTGACGTTTCACGGTACAAAACACTGTACACACAATTTTAGAACTCTGGGTTGCGTTAAACGCTTTGGTATGTGTGAGGATAGAGCGCAAGGTATTATTTGTTTTAAAAACAGTTTTAACGCTGTATTTATTTCCTAACCGCTTAATTTTTCCGATACACCTGGGATATATGGAATTATGTTCATAATTTGGTTGTCTGTTGTGTTTGGTTGGCATTAGTGTGATAGTTATTTGTGCTGGTTTGTTGTTGCGATTTTCTTTCTAACTGATTTATAGTTTTATTTATAAAGTCTGGGGATATTCGTTTTGAAGTAGATGTTCTTTGATAATATTGACTTCTTTGCTAAAGATTTGGGTGGATGAAGATATGTTTTTTGCTCTGTCATATAAGCACTTTCAACACCTTTCTTTGCATTTAAAGGATGGTTGGAGTGAAAATTCAAATATCTATTAGTATTTGTAGGTTTTCGATAAGTACTTGTACTTATTGTGTTGTTTGTTCTATCTATAAGTACATCAAGATAAGCAAGTTTAAGCAAATTTTCCATCTCCATTGTAAATTTTATTGTGGGTTCTTGACTATTGATGTAATCTAGGAATGAGTGCAGTTCTTCAGCACCATACTCCCAAACCACAAAAATGTCATCAACGTATCTCCACCACACTTTTGGTTTATTTTTATATTTGCCTATGAATCTTTCTTCAAAATATGTCATGAATATATTACTGATTATAGGAGATAAAGAAGAACCCATGGCCATACCAAATTCTTGTTTATAGAAATCTCCTTCAAATTGAAAATATGTAGTGTTTAAGCAAAGTTCGGTTAGTTCCATATTGTGTCAATGTTTAGTTTTGTTTTCTTGTGTAAGGTAATATCTTGTTGTAATTTATTTTTTATAATTTGTAATGATTTATCAACAAGTACATTTGTAAAAAGACTAACTATGTCGAAACTTACTAGTATATCATTTCTGTTGATAATAATGCTTTTAATTTGTTAAAAAATCATTAGTGTTTTTTGAATTGTTTGGATTATTTTCGTAAGGTTTAATTATATTTAGTAAAAATTTTTATATGTTTTGTAATGGTGAATTTATTGAACTTACAATGGGTCTCATTGGTATTGTGTCTTTATGTATTTTTGGAACGCCATATAAATGTGGAGGTTTACTATAGTGTGGTGTTAAGTGTTTTCGTTCTAATGGAGTGAATTCTTGTTTGTGTTTTGTTATAATGTCTCTAGCGGTTTTTCTATATTTTGCGTAGGATCTTTTTTGAGCTTAGAATATGATCCTGTGTTAATAAGGTCCATCATTTTGGTGTTGTAATCATTGTTATCAAGTATAACCGTAGCGTTACCTTTATCGGCAGGTAGAATTTTAATTGTGTTGTCTTTTTTAAGTTTTTCTACGGCATATTTTTCTGTAGGAGTAAGATTGTATTTCATTTTGTGTTGCTTCTCTAGAAGTAATTTATTTCTTATTCGGTATTCTAGAGAAGCAACACAAAATGAAATACAATCTTACTCCCACAGAAAAATATGCCGTAGAAAAAGTTAAAAAAGACAACACAATTAAAATTCTACCTGCCGATAAAGGTAACGCTACGGTTATACTTGATAAAAATGATTACAACACCAAAATGATGGACCTTATTAACACAGGATCATATTCTAAGCTCAAAAAAGATCCTACGCAAAATATAGAAAAAGCCGCTAGAGACATTACAACAAAACACAAACAAGAATTCACTCCATTAGAACGAAAACACTTAACACCACACTATAGTAAACCTCCACATTTATATGGCGTTCCAAAAATACATAAAGACACAATACCAATGAGACCCATTGTAAGTTCAATAAATTCACCATTACAAAACATATCAAAATTTTTACTAAATATAATTAAACCTTACGAAAATAATCCAAACAATTTAAAAAACACTAATAATTTTTTAACAAAATTAAAAAGCATTATTATCAACAGAAATGATATACTAGTAAGTTTCGACATAGTTAGTCTTTTTACAAATGTACGTGTTGATAAATCATTACAAATTATAAAAAATAAATTACAATAAGATATTACCTTACACAACAAAACAAAACTAAACATTGACACAATTATGGAACTAACCGAACTTTGCTTAAACACTACATATTTTCAATTTGAAGGAGATTTCTATAAACAAGAATTTGGTATGGCCATGGTTTCTTCTTTATCTCCTATAATCAGTAATATATTCATGACATATTTTGAAGAAAGATTCATAGGCAAATATAAAAATAAACCAAAAGTGTGGTGGAGATACGTTGATGACATTTTTGTGATTTGGGAGTATGGTGCTGAAGAACTGCACTCATTCCTAGATTACATCAATAGTCAAGAACACACAATAAAATTACAATGGAGATGGAAAATTTGCATAAACTTGCTTATCTTGATGTACTTATAGATAGAACAAACACACAATAAGTACAAGTACTTATCGAAAACCTACAAATACTAATAGATATTTGAATTTTCACTCCAACCATCCTTTAAATGCAAAGAAAGGTGTTGAAAGTGCTTATATGATAGAGCAAAAAACATATCTTCATCCACCCAAATCTTTAGCAAAGAAGTCAATATTATCAAAGAACATCTACTTCAAAGCGAATATCCCCAAGACTTTATAAATAAAACTATAAATCAGTTAGAACGAAAATCGCAACAACAAACCAGCACAAATAACTATCACACTAATACCAACCAAACACAAACAGACAACCAAATTATGAACATAATTCATATATCCCAGGTGTATCGGAAAAAATTAAGCGGTTAGGAAATAAATACAGCGTTAAAACTGTTTTTAAAACAAATAATACCTTGCGCTCTATCCTCACACATACCAAACCGTTTAACGCAACCCAGAGTTCTAAAAATTGTGTGTACAGTGTTTTGTGTGACTGTGGCCATTCTTATACCGGTGAAACTTCAAGACCTTTAGAAGTCAGCAAAAAAGAACATCAATATAACATTTCCAGAAGACATGTGGACAAATCAAATTTGGCCAATCATGTATTAACGAGCACCGGCAGCCATAGGATAGACTGGGATAAAACAAAGATTTTGTTGAAAGAAGAAAATTTAAAAAGAGAAAACTTAAAGAAGCCAGCTGTATGATGATAAACAACACTGAAATCGGAGCACCTTCAGCCGACCTTCATTTGGACTGGAAGAATTTACTGCTAACAGAACAAAAAAACGGTAACCTCAGAGTCAAGTGATCGCCAAACGACAAATTGTCAGTATCAAATTTTTTGACAAACAACAAATTGAAAATCAAAGCGAAACTAAACCTCGAAAACAACACTAAACGATTGACAACGACTCCAGACTCGGAGTTGAAACGTTTTCCATACACGGATAAAAAAAAAATTGGAGGAGAGAAAACCCAATGAATAGACAAAATAACAATATAAATATTAAGCAGGCTGAAAAAATAGCCAAATACAGGATTTAGAATTTCAAATACAGAGACAATGGGACATGAACAACACTCGATTAGTACCAATTGTTGTGTCAACAACAGGAGTAGTCCCAAAACATCTATTAAACAATTTGAAATACCTCGGTCTGGACGAACATCTTTACCAACTGATGCAAAAAGCCGTCCTATTAGGAACAGGCCGGACGGTTAGAAAATTCATGGGGAACTCCGGCCACGACGCCAACCACGGGCCTGATAACCTGGCAAGGGCTCCCACAGAGCTAAACCCTTTTGATTTCTAGTATATCTGGGGTTTAGTGAATTTTTTAGAGGGAGTGTGATGCCATACATTGTATGGTCAAGTCGAATAATATATTGTAAAATTGCGAAACGGCAGACGTGGTCAAATACGTTTAAAATTGACCATAAATCGATACCTGTCTCACCTGAGTGTGCGCCGTGTCCGCCACTTTGGGCTTAGTGAGTCCCCATGTCATGTACAATAAGTATAGGGGCTTCACTGTACAAAACCTTAGGTCTGGGCAAATACATACCGGTAGCCTTTCACTGGCTCTTAGACTAGTACCACTATAAATCAGTGTTGAGTATTAACCAAGGCTGCAAGATCCTGGTCGCTGGCACAGATCATACAAAGAGAAGTCGCTGGAGCCTATGAATAGAATTATTAATTCCGAATTCCACGGACAGTCGAAGCAGTGTAGTTGACGTCATTATCGTATTGTTTCGATTTCTGGTGTTTAATTCGTAACCAAGCAATATGTCTGGACTTGGAAAAAGTGGCCAAGTTAAAGGGAGGGCAAAATCTCGGTCAAACCGGGCCAAATTACAGTTTCCAGTAGGAGGTATCCACGTTTTATTAAGGAAAGGAAATTATGCCGAAAGGACTATTATATCCAGCAGCTGTTATGGAATGTTTGGCAACTGAAGTTTTGGAATTGACCGGTGATACTACACGAGATGTTTTATCTGAATGAATAATGCTTACGTTGATTTAGTCAGGGACAGCATAGATAAGTTTTATAACAGTATATTTCTTTGCAGATATATTTAAATTAAAAATTAAATTATGATTAATACTTGAGTTCTATATATATATATATAATATATATATATATATATATATATATATTTGTTTTTAAGTTTTCGCGGGCACGAAATGTTTTAGGTGGTTTCCGGGAATTCATCCGCGTAGTTGATAACTGATCCCTACCGGGATCGATGGTAAAATGACGACGTTTCGGCAGAGTCACATCTGCCATCTTCAGGTCGGTTCGCATAATTCTCGTAGCCTTCTACTTTCGCTTCTAGTTACTCGAATACTGTATTCGAAAAGAAGACGTAACCTGACCTTCGCCAAACTCTTATTTGGCATTTTCAAAGGTGAAAATGTGATAGTAGAAATAGCCATTATCAAGAGACAAAATTAAAAAGAGAATGATAAATTAAGTTCAATCTAAGAACACTTGGAGAGTAGGCAGATTGAGACCCTGAGTTCGATCTAGACTCTGAAACTCTTTTAGATCAGTCATTCAGACCAGTCTGATTTATCATTTTTTTTTAATTTCTTTCTTGATAATGGCTCTAAAGCAGGAGTCGAAACGTCGAGTATTTTATAAATTCAGTTCGTATAAATATATATACACAAGCGAAAGTTTCATTTGGTGAAGTTACAACCAGAGCTAGATCGAGCAATTTCATTCTTTCAGTTTCGAGATTTTATTGAAATTCCAATTGTCACCGCAGCTGAATTCATAGATAAAAGCTTAGTTTGATTATGATATTATCTAATGTGTTTTGTGTGTATCTGCGAAAATTCTTGAAAATCTTACGTGCAACAATTATATTTCTTCATATATCATCATACATTTTCATTCATTCATTAAGAATTTTCGAAAAATTCCGAATGTTGAAAATATTCCTCTTACCAGGAAACCTATAGTTGTGAAGTATTTTGAAATTTTATTATGTATATTAATTGTATTTGTATCATTTGTTTATTACAGTTTATAAAAAAAGTTGTAATTGCCTTTTGATTCATCATATATCTGAAAATATAAATTATTGAAATAGTACTGTCAGACTACAAAATCACTACTATACTATACTATACTGTATTACTATATAAAAGAATAAACATTCCGTCCATTTTTCTATTTTGCAACAAATTGTTCGTATGTAGCACTCATTACATTTGTCTTGAAATATATTAACCTAAAACTAAACCTACTGCGATATAAATAAATAAATAATAAGCTTTATTACCCAACAGGAAAATCCCAATTACACGGTAAATATAGAATATGATTAAATTATACATACATATATTTATAGAAACTAAATTAAATATATATTTACTATTGAAAATAGTTACTATTTAATGATTAATATATCTTTACTAGTGTGATAACTAATATTTCAGGAGGCATATCGGTACAAATACAAAACATTTATTTAAATATAATAATAATTAGGTAATCAAGGTCATCTAATCATGTAGACAAAAACATTTCATCAGATTTAGTAAGTATATGTGAGAGATTGTTATAGTGGATATCACAGCTTGAGCTAATCCTATTAAGTTTCAGCACACATTATGAATAGGTAAATTCAACATAAGATTTGTCCTGGATTGATTTACTAGAAAACATGACGAAAGTTATGATTTGGTGCTGAACACCTAAGCTCATAAGTAGATATTTTGATCGATACCCTGTTGTGGATAGGTACCTCAACGTGGCGAACAGAATTTTCAACTTATGCACTCTTCTAATATGTTCTTGTGATTGTTATAAAATGGGCTCCAGACTAAAGACGCATATTCCAGTTTGGTTTGAATAAGACTAAAGGAAAGTGTTTTATTGCTTCTAAGTTTGTGAAAACTCCACAGTTTCTTATTATTCAACCCAAGACTTTCATTAAGTAATGGAGTATCTTTGGGTTGGTAAACAAAGTGAATGGGTTCAATCTTACGAATATATGAGCAGACTTTGCATTTTGATATGTTCAAGAATAACATGTTTGAATTACACCATGCATCTAATTTATTTAATTGTGTTTGTAATATCTGACAATCTTCAGCAGAATTTATTGCTAGGCATAACTTTATGTCATCTGAGAAAGCTAATCTCTTACAGTCCTAGGTTGGACCCCCGCGGGACGCCTGAAGTAGAAATAAAATTAATTGATTTAAAACCGTTATACAACCCATACTCTTCTCTGCCCTATAAATACGACTTTAATAGTACCCATAGTTCTTTGCTAAAACCCAAATTTCTTAATTTTGCTACCAAAATCCAGTGATCAATTTTATCGAAAGCCTTCGAAAAGTCTGTGTACACTACATCCACCCGAACGTCCATTTCTTCAGCAACAAATTGAGTAAATTCAATAAGGTTAGTCGTTGTAGAGCGATTTTGCATAAATCCGTGCTGAAATGGAGAAATAAGCTTGTGTAGTTGGGGCTAAATAACATTGTAGACAGATCTTAAAAACCTTCGCAAAGTTGCTCAGAATAGATAGTTATAGGTCTATAGTTACTTATGTAAGCTGGATTTCCGTTTTTAAGGATAGGACATACACGATCCACTTTCCAACAATTGGGAAAAGTATATGATTCAAGTATTTTATTGAAGATAACTAAAAATGGATAAGGACATGAGCACAATCTTTAATTAAAATACTTGGTATTTTGTCATTTCCAGATGTCAGTTTGTTTTGAAGTTTTTTGATTGCCGTTAGAATATCTTGTTCCCTTAATTTCGGTAATTTAATAAGTGTGAAATTAAATTCAGAAGCCTCTAGGGGTTGATTAGGAGGAGTGTCAACAAATAACCTTTTGAAATATCTTGAGAAACTATTAACTATTTGATCAGGCGGGGCATTATTTAGAGATGTTGTTCTAGGAATTCTAATAGCTCTTTTCTTAAGTAGAATATAAGATCAAAATTTCCTTGGATCTGAAATTAAATTCTTTTCAATGGAGAGAATGTAGAGTTTATAAGCTTGATTTATCTGTGATTTAACAAGACATGTTAGCCTAGAAAAACTCGCTGTATTAATCATTTTTGTGCAGATGATCTTTGATAATACGATTTATTTTAATATTACATTTAATTCCGTTGGAATACCAAGGTGGGTACTGGTATCTGGAAAACTTATATTTGGAACGCATTTGTCAACAATATTGTACAGTTTTTCATAGAATGCTTTACAAGTTGTATTGATGTCGTTCTGTTGTTTCAAAAGTGACCAATTAGTGTAAATAAGTTTATTATATAGACCTGTAAACTAAGCACGTGATTTTGAAAATTATGTGTCTGCGACGATGGATTAGCGATGATTCTATGCTAAAGATATGTTTAAAGAAGGGGGGAATAAAGTATTCTTTGAGTAGCGGTACTG